>CM065741.1:1817541-1836027 GCA_033310375.1 Conus canariensis
GACTCTATACAGACTATGCTGCTCTGCAATGGGTCTTGATGGTCTGTCTCTGGATCCGTTTGACTCTATACAGACTATGCTGCTCTGCAATGGGTCTTGATAGTCTGTCTCTGATCCGTTTGACTCTATACAGACTATGCTGCTCTGCAATGGGTCTTGATAGTCTGTCTCTGATCCGTTTGACTCTATACAGACTATGCTGCTCTGCAATGGGTCTTGATAGTCTGTCTCTGATCCGTTTGACTCTATACAGACTATGCTGCTCTGCAATGGGTCTTGATGTCTGTCTCTGATCCGTTTGACTCTATACAGACTATGCTGCTCTGCAATGGGTCTTGATAGTCTGTCTCTGATCCGTTTGACTCTATACAGACTATGCTGCTCTGCAATGGGTCTTGATGGTCTGTCTCTGATCCGTTTGACTCTATACAGACTATGCTGCTCTGCAATGGGTCTTGATAGTCTGTCTCTGGATCCGTTTGACTCTATACAGACTATGCTGCTCTGCAATGGGTCTTGATGGTCTGTCTCTGATCCGTTTGACTCTGTACAGACTATGCTGCTCTGCAATGGGTCTTGATGGTCTGTCTCTGATCCGTTTGACTCTGTACAGACTATGCTGCTCTGCAATGGGTCTTGATGGTCTGTCGCTGATCCGTTTGACTCTATACAGACTATGCTGCTCTGCAATGGGTCTTGATGGTCTGCCTCTGGATCCGTTTGACTCTATACAGACTATGCTGCTCTGCAATGGGTCTTGATGGTCTGTCTCTGATCCGTTTGACTCTATACAGACTATGCTGCTCTGCAATGGGTCTTGATAGTCTGTCTCTGGATCCGTTTGACTCTATACAGACTATGCTGCTCTGCAATGGGTCTTGATGGTCTGTCTCTGATCCGTTTGACTCTATACAGACTATGCTGCTCTGCAATGGGTCTTGATGGTCTGTCTCTGATCCGTTTGACTCTATACAGACTATGCTGCTCTGCAATGGGTCTTGATGGTCTGTCTCTGATCCGTTTGACTCTATACAGACTATGCTGCTCTGCAATGGGTCTTGATGGTCTGCCTCTGGATCCGTTTGACTCTATACAGACTATGCTGCTCTGCAATGGGTCTTGATGGTCTGCCTCTGGATCCGTTTGACTCTATACAGACTATGCTGCTCTGCAATGGGTCTTGATGGTCTGCCTCTGGATCCGTCTTAACATATGGAGATTATGTCCTCTAATTAGTGTATTCTGATAGCCCTTCACTGTGTCATCTGACTCCATACAGACTGTGCTTCCTAAAGAGCTCTTTCTGATAGTCTGCCTCTGAACCCACCTGACTCCATACACCTTATGTTCTCCATTCAGAGGTTCCTGATAGTCTCCCCTAGGATCTATCTGACACCACACATATTATGCTATCTTAACACTGGATCCTGAGGGTCTTCTTCCAGGTCCATCTGACTGTATACTGATTGTGCTTCTTAGCCAGTGAATGTTGATAATCTGCTTCTGGAACCATTTCACCGTAAACGAGTTATTAAGTCTACACACCGGATTCTAATACTCTCTGTCACAGTCTGTCTGTCTGTCTGTCTGTCTGTCTGTCTGTCTGTCTGTCTGTCTCCACTCTCTCTGTCTCTCTGTCTGTCTGTCTGTCACTCTCTCTCTCTCTCTCTCTCTCTCTCTCTCTCCCCTCCCCTCCTCTCTCTCTCTCTCTCTCTCTCTCCCCTCTCTGACTGTACACACATTATGCTCTTTGAACAGTGGATCCTGAAAGTCGACCTTTGGGTCCATCTGACTATACTGATTATGCTATCTATGCACTTAATTATGCTCTCTAAGAAGTGAATCCTGATAATCTACCTCTGGATGTATTTTATTGTACACAAATTATGGACTATAAACTGTGGATTCTTGCAAGTATGTGTGTGTGTGTGTGTGTGTGTGTGTGTGTGTGTGTGTGTGTGTGTGTGTGTGTGTGTGTGTGTGTGTGTGTGTGTGCGTACACGAGTGTCCGTGCGTGCATGCATGCGTGCACTCGTGCGTGCTTGCACGCTTGCGTGCATGCGCGCATCCATGCACGCGCGCGCGCGCGCGCGCGTGTGTGTGTATGTGTGTGTGTGAGTGTGTGTGTGTGTGTGTGTGTGTGTGTGTGTGTGTGTGTGTGTGTGTGTGTGTGTGTGTTTTCTTTGCCCTGATTTGAGTCTGCGCCACCTGGATTGTTGGATGAATCAAAAGCAAACAACGTGTAGCAGGTGTCATATAAAACAACAGCAACAACAAGAACAACAACAACAACAACAAGAACAACAACAACAACAAGAACAACAAGAACAACAAGAACAACAACAACAACAACAACAACAACGCAACAATAACCGGGCCCCTGTTCCATATTGCTAACAGGATAAGTTTCCTGTCTGATCCAGCCGACCGGATTTCTTGCCCTCATAGGTATCTGACACATACTTCAAATTGTTAACGGATTTCTTGCCCTCATAGGTATCTGACACATACTTCAAATTGTTAACGGATTTCTTGCCCTCATAGGTATCTGACACATACTTCAAATTGTTAACGGATTTCTTGCCCTCATAGGTATCTGACACATACTTCAAATTGTTAACGGATTTCTTGCCCACATAGGTATCTGACACATACTTCAAATTGTTAACGGATTTCTTGCCCTCATAGGTATCTGACACATACTTCAAATTGTTAACGGATTTCTTGCTCACATAGGTATCTGACACATACTTCAAATTGTTAACGGATTTCTTGCCCTCATAGGTATCTGACAATCTGACACATACTTCAAATTGTTAACGGATTTCTTGCCCACATAGGTATCTGACACATACTTCAAATTGTTAACGGATTTCTTGCCCTCATAGGTATCTGACACATACTTCAAATCGTTAACGGATTTCTTGCCCTCATAGGTATCTGACACACACTTCAAATTGTTAACGGATTTCTTGCCCACATAGGTATCTGACACATACTTCAAATTGTTAACGGATTTCTTGCCCACATAGGTATCTGACACATACTTCAAATTGTTAATGGATTTCTTGCCCAGATAGGTATCTGACACATACTTCAAATTCTTAACGGATTTCTTGCCCACATAGGTATCTGACAATCTGACACATACTTCAAATTGTTAACGGATTTCTTGCCCTCATAGGTATCTGACACATACTTCAAATTGTTAACGGATTTCTTGCCCTCATAGGTATCTGACACATACTTCAAATTGTTAACGGATTTCTTGCCCTCATAGGTGTCTGACACATGCTTCAAATCGTTAACGGATTTCTTGCCCTCATAGGTATCTGACACACACTTCAAATTGTTAAAGGATTTCTTGCGCACATAGGTATCTGACACATACTTCAAATTGTTAACGGATTTCTTGCCCTCATAGGTATCTGACACACACTTCAAATTGTCAACGGATTTCTTGCCCACATAGGTATCTGACACATACTTCAAATTGTTAACGGATTTCTTGCCCTCATAGGTATCTGACACATACTTCAAATTGTTAACGGATTTCTTGCCCTCATAGGTATCTGACACATACTTCAAATTGTTAACGGATTTCTTGCCCACATAGGTGTCTGACACATACTTCAAATTGTTAACGGATTTCTTGCCCACATAGGTGTCTGACACATACTTCAAATTGTTAACGGATTTCTTGCCCACATAGGTGTCTGACACATACTTCAAATTGTTAACGGATTTCTTGCCCACATAGGTGTCTGACACATACTTCAAATTGTTAACGGATTTCTTGCCCACATAGGTATCTGACACATACTTCAAATTGTTAACGGATTTCTTGCCCACATAGGTATCTGACACATACTTCAAATTGTTAACGGATTTCTTGCCCTCATAGGTATCTGACACATACTTCAAATTGTTGACGAAGGAAAAGCTCCGTCATCGATCCACTGCAACAGAGGTCTTACCAATCTGGTTAAAAAACAGCTGTTTAAAACTATCAACGAGGTAAACCTCCATTTTGAATCGACTCTGTGTGTGTTGTGTTGTGTGTGTGTGTGTGTGTGTGTGTGTGTGTGTGTGTGTATTTAAAATTGTTAACGAGGTAGACGCTCTGTTTCTGGTTGACTGTAATGGTAATCTTGAACTACACAGTTATTTGTCAGCGCTTTCAGATTGTTAACGAGGTAAAACTCCGTTTCTGATCGACAATGATGGATGGGCTGCTCTCATAGTTTCTAGATAGCTGTTTAGAATTGTTAACGAGGTAAAACTCCGTTTCTGATCGACAATGATGGATGGGCTGCTCTCATAGTTTCTAGATAGCTGTTTAGAATTGTTGACGAGGTAGCTCCGTTTGTACTCAACTGAAATGGTTGTCTTAAACCACGTAATCTTTTGGTAGCTGTTCCAAATTGTTAATGGGGTAATCCTCCGTGTTTAATCGACTGTAATGGGTATCTTACCCATGAAATTATTAGGCAGCTGTTTGAAATTGTTAACGAGATAAACTCTTATTTTTTTATTGAATGTAATGGTCGTCTTAAAGCACATAATCTTTGAGGAGCTGTTTCAAATTGTTTATAAGTTAAACCTCCGTTTCTGATTGTAATAGATGTCTCACCGTCATAGTTATGGGACAGCTCTTTTAAGCTGATAACGACGTAAACTTCCGTTTTTGATCAGCTGTAATAAATGTGTCACCAACATAGTTATGGGACAGCTAATAAATGTGTCACCAACATAGTTATGGGACAGCTGTTTTAAAAGGTTAACGAGGTAGACCTCCGTTTTGGATCAACTGTAATGAATGTACTCCCCATATAATTGTTTGGCAGCTGTTTAAAATCATTAACGAGGTGAACCTCCGTTTCGGATGGACCATAGTGGACATATTGCCTGTATAGTTATTTGGCAGCTGTATGAAATTATTAACGAGGTAAACCTCCGTTTTGGATCAACTATAATGAATGTACTGCCCATATAATTGTTTGGCAGCCGTTTAAAATTATTAACGAGGTAAACCTCTGTTTCTGGTCGACTGTGAAGCATGTATGACCCATATAGTTATCAGGCAGTGGCTTCAAATTTGTAACTAGGTAACCCATCTGTTACTGATCGACCGACTATAATGGATGTCTTAAAGCCGTTCATAACCAACTGAACCTTTAATTCGCGAAGTGTTTGGTGGTATGGCATTGCGTACGAATAGAATAGCGGCGATTTAGTTCGGAAACCAGTTTGGAGGAACTGAACTTCTGGCTCCTAACCACTGCTTAATGATATGCATACGTCATCAGCTAACCCCGCTTAATGATATGTATATGATCTTTCCAGGCCAAACGATTATTTCTCGGCCTTTTGGCTAAGATCAACGTGTAGTATCTGTTCTTATCAACTTAACATCTCATACGCCCCCCTACCTGGGGGGCTTCAATATCAAACTGATTTTTGAACCTCGGTGAAGTGTCAACAGCTTCCTTTGCTCTCCCTATGGGCTGGCCTGCTATTGCAGGCAACACAAAAATGGCTGCCCACAACAGCAATGTCAAAGATTTTGCTGACGTTTTTGTAGTAAATGGACTGTTAGAGGACTTGGAGAAAGATCAGGTGGGCGAAAGAGAAAGGCAAGTTGCCTTATGTTCCCCAGCGACATGAGTACAGCGCCTATCATTCCCTTGTGCAAGGTTTAGCCGACTTATGACCAATGTATTCAAACTGATCGACGTAAGTGTCGGCCATTTTGCTGCAGTAGAAAGACAGAAATGAATCTTCATCGAAAAAGACTCGACCAATCAAACTGGAGAAACACAAGTTCCCGAAACACGACTTGAGAACCAAAAATTGTTCGCAAACACACTTTGCAAACCTCTCAAAGAACCATTTCCGAACATGTGTTTGTGCAGTTCCGATGCAAACTTGTTTGAAGTCTTCTCAAACATAGCTTGCAAACTTATTGTTAGCCCTCTTAAGAACGGGCTTTACGCACATAGTTCTTGCAAAAGCTGTTTAGAATTGTAGACGAGGTAAACGCTCCGTTTGTAGTCAACTGTAATCGTTGTCTTTAAACCGCATAATGTTTGGGTAGTTGTTTGAAATTGTCAGTGAGGTAAGGCTTCTTGTCTGATCGACTGTAATGGGTATATCTTACCCATACAATTATTGGGTATCTGTTTCACATTGTTAACGAGTAACGTCTATTTTGGATTGGCTGCAATGGTTGTCTTAAAACACATAGTCTTTGGAGAGCTGTTTGAAATTGTTAAAGAGTTAAACCTCCGTTTCTGATTGACTGTAATAAATGTCTCACCAACATACTTATGGGACATCTCTTTTAAGCCGATAACGACGTAAACCTCTGTTTTTGATAAACTGTAATGAATGTCTCACAGACATAGCTATGGGGCAGCTGTTCAAAACTGTTAATTAGGTAGACCTCCGTTCTTGATTGACTATAATGAATGTCTCACTGACATAATTATGACATAGCTGTTTCAAATTGTTAATGAGGTAAGCGCTCTCTTTCTGATAGACTGTAATGATCGTCTTAAACCACATAGTTACTGGGCAGTTTTTGACAAATATTGTTAAACGAGATAAACGCTCCGCATCTGATTGACAGTAATATACATTCTACTCACATCAATGTTGAGCAACTGTTAAAAATGTTGACGAAATAAATCCCTGGTTTCTGATCGACCGTGACGGATATCTTACAGACATAGCTTTCAGACATCTGGATTCAAAATGAGGTGACTGCAGGCGGAAACTGAAACAGATCTAAAGGAAACATGGTGAAACTGCCAAAGCAAAGAAACAAACAATCTACAAGACAAACACCAAGTGACAAACACCAAGTGTCTGTCTGTGGTTTGTTTGTTTCGTTTGTTTGGCGGCTTAGTGTTTTTCTTGTAATTTCTTTGTTTCTTTAGGTTGGTGGTATAGTAATGGTCCTTTTAAGGTTGTTTCCGACACCTGTTATAAACCGTTAACGAGGTAAACGCTTCGTGTCTGTTCCACTGTTTTGATGTCTTACACACATAGCTATCAGATCCCTCGTTTGACTTGTTGGGGGGGAAGTTTCATTTGCAAACCTCTGTGGTGGACATCCTACCTAATGATCAGACACCCGTTTCAAACTGTTAACGAGGTAAATGTCTCTGATCTCCTCTGGCATCGCTGCTTGACCTTCATAAGGCCACGAAGACGCCGGAAAGACATAGGGTGCCTAAGACACGGACTGACCATTAGGTCAGTGCACACGTCAGCGAGTCCATCAGGCACTGAGACAGACAGACAGAGAGAGAGAGAGAGAGAGAGAGAGAGAGAGAGAGAGAGAGAGAAGAGACAGACAGACAGACAGACAGACAGACAGACAGATAGATAGACAGATAGACAGACAGACAGACAAACAGAAGGGGACAAGCGAAATGTCACTGAGGTAGAGAGACCCTTCAACAACAACCATCACGCCACTTCTCCCACCACTGACTACACACAACCCCTGTGTCTGTTCATACACAGAGAGCGACAGAAGAAGGAAGAACAGAGCAGACAGCAGAAGGAAGAACAGAGCAGACAGCAGAAGGAAGAACACAGCAGACAGCAGAAGGAAGACAGCAGAGACAGAGCGACCCCTCTACAGCAGTTCCAGAGGCAGCGGCCGTCATTTCATCATGAGGCTCCCCGTGTTGCTGCTGCTGGTCGTCCTGGCAGTGTCACTTCCTGTTGTCTTTAGTGGTACGTGTCATGAGGTGGGTGACGGAGAGTTGGTCTTCGTGGTTGGCTCTCTGAGTAACCATCACTGGAGGGCTTATTTGCTGCCGTTTCATCAATATATTTTGTCATTCTTAAATGATAAATCTGAGAAGAAGAAGAAGAAGAAGAAGAGGAGGAGGAGGAGGAGGAGGAGGAGGAGAGGAGGAGGAGGAGGAGAGAGGAAGAAGAGGAAGAAGAAGAATGATAAATCAATCGGTGGGTTGATTCTTTGATTAATAGAGCGGTAGATTTGCTTATTGGTTGGTTTCCTACTTGCTTGTTTCAGTGACTATTTTGATCGAGTGGTTGACTTTTGGTCAACTGAAAGATGAATATTTAACGGATTGGTTGTTTCACTGAACGAGTGAATGATTAATATAGTGTGAGCACGTCACTTGAAACTTTCTTTGATGCTTGAACACACACACACACACACACACACACACACACACACACACACACACACACACACACGATTATATACCACCCGCTCTCTCTCTCTCTCTCTCTCTCTCTCTCTCTCTCTCTCTCTCTCTCTCTCTCTCTCTCTCTCTCTCAGATTCTTGTTTGGTACATGCACGTTTATTCCTGGTTTATTTGAACATTTTACCCGAACATTTTCAGGTCGAGATTCACAGGGAACAGAATTCATATTGGGCTTCATGGAGCATGAGTGAGTTTTCTTGTTGTCGTTGTATTTGTTTGTAACATTAACTTAGACACTGTGCCTGTGCCTGTCGTTTAGAATCAACCCTAACATCGACTTACACAGAGTCGTTGTATATGTTTTTAACATAGACACTTTGCCTGTTCCCTACATTCAGAGTCAGCCGCAACAAAATAATTTAGACTCTGTGTGTGTGCCTGTTGTTTAGAGGTAGCCCCAACATCAACTAAGACTCTGTGTGTGCCTGTTGTTTAGAGGGAACCCCAACATCAACTAAGACTCTATGTGCCTTTTGTTTAGAGGGAACCCCAACATCAACTTAGACTCTGTGTGTGTGTCTTTGTATAGAGTTAGCCTCAACACCAACTAAGACTCTGTGTGTGTGTGTCTTTGTATAGAGTTAGCCTCAACATCAACTTAGGACTCTGTGTGTGCCTTTTGCTTGGATTCAGGTCCTATTATAACTTAGCAGCTCTGTTTCTTGGTTATCTTTCAAATTAAAGATTGAAAGTGTTGAGTGTCCGTCTGGTTTCTTGCAGAGTGTTAACACTCCATGAACAACATGAACAAGAAGGGGAACAAAGAGAAAAGGAATACAAAAGTATACTTATAATAATAATGATTTCTTATATAGCGCTTAATCAAACGAATTTCTCTAAGCGCTTTACAAAGTCATACTACATTCACCCTTCTCATATACAATAATACACCTTACACCTAACTACAAATACTATTACTACAATAACTAACAAATCCTAATCCTACCAATGTGACATTCACTTATTCTTCAAATATCACTACAAAAACTTAATCCTATAACGTTCAATCATACAACAAATACATATAATAGAGAACATACACATACGCTACATTTGAAAAGGCCCAGACGGCTATGAGTTAGGTTGTACCCCCCCCCCCTCTCCCCACAGCATTGACTAATTATGAGAAAATAGATGGGTTTTAAGTTTAGACTTGAAAGAAGAGATAGAATCTGAATGTCTGAGACAGTCTGGCAGTCTGTTCCACGTCGCTGGAGCTTGAAAAGAGAAAGATCTTTCACCAGTAGTAGTCCTGAAGCGAGTCATTCGCAGAAGGCGGTCGTCAGCACAGGAGCGTAGTTGTCGAGAGGGGGTGTAGATTTTAAGGAGATCTGAGAGATAAGAAGGTCCATTTTCAAAGAGAGCAGAGAAAGTGAGAGTTGAGATTTTGTACGAGATACAGTTTGAGACAGATAGCCAGTGAAGAGAGTGGAGGAGAGGCGAAATGTGAGCATGTTTTCTTGCTCTACAGACGACTCGGGCTGCATGATTTTGGATTTGCTGTAATCTTTCTATCAGGTATTTTGGAAGGCTGGCCAAAAGTGAGTTGCAGTAATCTATTCTAGATAAGACAAATGCACAAATGAGAGTTTTTGTAGCATCTGTAGAGAGAAGGTGATGTACAGAGCTGATTCTTCTTAGTTCTAAATAGGCAATCTTGCAAATGTTTGAAACCTGTTTCTCAAAGGAGAGGGATTGGTCAAGTATGACCCTTAGACTGCGGACAGAGGTGGAGACAGAGACAGCACAGTCATTGATAGTGACAGTTGAAGGCAGAGAAGGATGGTTAGGCTGTTTTGTCACGAACATGAGTTCCGTCTTGTCGTCGTTTAGTTGTAGTTTGTTGGTTGTCATCCAGTCCTTCAGGTCTGCAATGCAGCCCCGCATCCGAGAAATCAGTGAGTCAGTTTCAGCAATGGGAGCCGACTGATGAAGCTGAGTCAGCAAAGCTCTCATGCGACATGGCGTGACCACTGATGACGTCAGACACAGGACTAGCATACAGCACAAAAAGGACTGGCCCAAGTACAGAACCCTGACGCACACCGTACCTAAGAGGAGAACTGTCTGAGTATCTTCCCTGTACACACACTGTCTGAGTACGTCCAGTCAAGTAAGAGATAATCCAGTCAAGAGCTGTGTCTTTGAATCCAAAGGAAGTTTGAAGCCGTGAGAACAAAATATTATGATCGATCGTGTCAAATGCTGCAGAGAGGTCTAACATCGCTAATAAGGAAACATTCCCATCGTCAAGCCCACAGAGGAGGTCATTGACTATACGGAGGAGTGCTGTCTCACAACTATGGCCTTGTCTGTAAGCAGATTGATGAGGATTCAAAAGGTGATTCTTTTCGAGATGTTCTAGAATTTGTTCCAAAACGATCTTCTCCAATAATTTTGATAGAAATGACAAATTTGATACAGGCCAATAATTCTTTAAAACATTTTTATCTAATGAAGGTTTCTTGATCAATGGACGTACCACTGCGGACCGGAAGATTTCAGGAACGTGACCAGAGGACAAAGAGGTATTGATAACATGAGTAAGATGGGGTAGGACATCATCAATGCACTGAAAGAGCAAGTTAGTGGGAATGGCATCAAGTTCACATGATTTAGGGCTGCATCGCAAACAAAGTTTTTTGACATAGTCTTGACTAACAGGACTAAAACAAGCCAAAGGAGGTCCACAGTAAACTTTGTCATTCAGAGGATGTACAGGTGCAGTAGAATCTAGCTTTTCACGGATAGTGTCAATTTTTCCATTGAAAAACTCTAAGAATTTCTGAGGGAGCTCTTGAGTTTGGAAGATGGTGGGAAGGGGGGAGTAGCTGACTTTGCCTAGGAGACTATTTGTGACATTAAATAGTTGCTTGGCCGTATTACAGGCCAATATCTTTGAAGAATAGAACGAAGTTTTTGCTTGATGAACAATGTCAGTAACATGATTTCTTGCAGTTTGATATATTTCCCTGTGCACAGTCAGTCCCGTGGCGCGCCATCGCCTCTCAGCCCCCTCCTCTCCTGCTTGGCCTCCGACAACTCGGGACCCACTGTGTTGTGCCATTGACACAGTGAGCGATCAGTGATCAAGCGCCTGCTCACTGGAGCATGCTTATCAAGCATGGCACGGAGGGCAGAGGTCAGCTGACAGGCCGATGGCTCGCTCGGTATGGCCGTGCTCAGATCAGATTTGAAAGCCTCTATATCGATAGCAGAAATTTTCCTAACTTCCTTGTAAGTCTTTGGAACGGCGGGCCTAACGATATCTAATTGACACTTCACAGCATAATGATCCGATGCTAGGTTATCGTCAACGGTTGAGGATTTGAGAAGATGATCACTGTCTCTGTAGACTACCCAGTCTACTATGTTACCCTGTTTGTTCGTCATTTCATTCACGGACTGCTGGAGTCCGAAAGTGTCTAAAATTTCTAACACCTCGGGCGTGTATCCAACTGTGGGCTTATTGAAATGGAAGTTGAAGTCGCCGATCAATAACAATGTTCGTGGAAGGTCATTTACAAATTCAAGAAAGTCTGGAAGTTCGTTGACAAACATGCTGGGCGTAAATTTGTTCTTTCTGCTGGGTACCGGTCTATAAATCCCAAAAATGTTAAGGGACAGTTTCAGGTGAACAAGTTCAAAGGTCCGATGCTGAAAATCAAAAGACGAGTCAAAAGAGCAATAGGGGAGCAGCTTATCCGAGATGACGAATGCGATTCCGCCCCCCGCAGGTCGTGGTGGGGCGGGGGAAGGACTTGGTGGTATAGCCAGCTGGGGCGAGGTCACGTAGCTTTGGTTCATCGCCGCTTTCCTTGAACCACGTTTCCGTTACACAAAGAATGTCGATATCATTGGAGAGTATAAAGTCATTTACGGCAGATCGTTTCTTTTTACAAGTATTACCAAGTGACTGAGCATTGAAAAGTGTCAGCGAAATGTTCGTTGTTGTTTGTGTGCGAGGAGCCATAGGCACTTGAATCAAGTTGCGACAGTTTACTGAGCGAGTGTGGTTGTGGCGAGAGTGGTGAGAGAGATGGGCAACATTACTGACTGTAGGTATCGTCCTCCGTTTCCTCCTCCCTCCCCGTGCTGTGCGACAGTGAGGAAGGTCACGGCTAATCCTGAGACGCCGCAGTGTCACGTTGAGCGAAGGGTCAAGGGGTGAAGGTCGCTCCCTGCCAGCCAGCAGCTGGTCCCGTGTGTAGGTCAGGCGAGTGATTTGACGAGGGAAAGGGTGTGGGTAGTGACGCGTAAAGTCGGTCACCACAGGGTAGGGTAGTGGATGGGTGTGACAGTGGAGGGCCGTTATATGCCGTAACGGGTAGGGAGAGGTTGGGTGGTAGAGGCTGGGGTGAGTAAGCGTTGGCGTAGGTATACTTCAACCACATACCTAATGGAAGGATGTGTGTGTGTGTGTGTGTGTGTGTGTGTGTGCTGTGTGTGTATGCTGTGTGTCTGTGCATCCTTGTGGATTTGTGTCATTATAGGTGGCTAGGTGTCTGTACACATTTGAGGGAGATTTCGCTGCACGAGAAGTGTACCCTTTCGAATTGTTGTGCGCGCAATGTGTGTGGTTGCCCATTTGATCTGTACCAGGATATCTATCTATCTATCTATCTATCTATCTATCTATTATATATATATATTATATATATATGTATATAAACACACACACACACACACACACACACACACACACACACACACACACACACACACAAAACAAAACGTATAGAGCTTCCCATCCTATTCTGTCTGTCTGTCTGTCTGTCTGTCTGTCTGTCTGTCTTTTCTCTCTCTCTCTCTCTCTCTCTCTCAGATTTTGTTTGATGCATGCACGTGCATTGCAGGTGCATTTGAATGTTTACCTTGAACATTTTGTATATCTCTTAGGAGTGAAAGCTGTTCTGCACACTTCTTAGCTGCTTACTCGAACATTTGTGTATATCTCTTAGGAGTAAAAGCTGCTCTGCACACTTCTTAGCTGCTTACCTCGAACATTTGTGTATATCTCTTAGGAGTGAAAGCTGCTCTGCACACTTCTTAGCTGCTTACCTCGAACATTTGTGTATATCTCTTAGGAGTGAAAGCTGCTCTGCACACTTCTTAGCTGCTTACCTCGAACATTTGTGTATATCTCTTAGGAGTGAAAGCTGCTCTGCACACTTCTTAGCTGCTTACCTCGAACATTTGTGTATATCTCTTAGGAGTGAAAGCTGCTCTGCACACTTCTTAGCTGCTTACCTCGAACATTTGTGTATATCTCTTAGGAGTGAAAGCTGTTCGCACACTTCTTAGCTGCTTACCTCGAACATTTGTGTATATCTCTTAGGAGTGAAAGCTGTTCTGCACACTTCTTAGCTGCTTACCTCGAACATTTGTGTATATCTCTTAGGAGTGAAAGCTGTTCTGCACACTTCTTAGCTGCTTACCTCGAACATTTGTGTATATCTCTTAGGAGTGAAAGCTGCTCTGCACACTTCTTAGCTGCTGGCAATGCTTGGGTTTATGAACAGCAGAGCTGACCATGCGGACTGTTTCGCATCTGTTTACCTCCCTTGCATCCTACAGCAGAGCTGACCATGCGGACTGTTTCGCATCTGTTTACCTCCCTTGCATCCTTAAATGGATCCTCACGCGTAGGCTCAAAGATCTACTCCTATATTTTATAATGTTTAGACAATGATGCTAGTCTTTTTTAGCGATGCATTTCCTTACCACACTTTCTTTTCATTTTACTGGCCGCTTTGGAGTGCTTTTAGATTCTTTTTTTCAACCCTTGGTGGGTGAGAACACCACAGAATTCTAGACTGTGGAGTATCACCATTTAATGCCAAGGTAGCACAGACACTCAACCGTGACTTCCTGATGAGTCCGATCCAACGGACAAAAGGCCTAGGAGCAGGCAATCTGAATAGATCTGTATTGAAGAAGGATTATGATGGATTCCCTATGCTGCTAGTGAAAGGTTTAACTTCTATATTTCCCTGATTATGATGGATTCCCTATGCTGCTAGTGAAGGGTTTAACTTCTATATTTCCCTGATTATGATGGATTCCCTATGCTGCTAGTGAAGGGTTTAACTTCTATATTTCCCTGATTTTATGTTCTCCTTTTCATTCTGTCCCTCCTGCCCCCCCCCCCCCCCCTCCTTAAAAAAAATCTTTACCAAATCAGTACAATAATGATGAACGAATTGTTGGCCTGCACTTGCTTCCCCCACTACTAAATCGTTCACCAGCTTAACACACACACACACACACACACACACACACACACACACACACACACACACACACACACACACATCTCTCTCTCTCTCTCTCTCTCTCTCTCTCTCTATATATATATATATAATAAGAGAGAGAGAGAGAGAGAGAGAGAGAGAGAGCCCCTTTCCTGTCGCATATGTTAATGCTGATGTAAAGTACTAAATATAACGCAAAAATCCTCTTTCTCTGTAGACACGTATTGAAGTTTATGAGAGTGAATCGATGTACAGAAGCTCCTTTTTTGTTCGTCTTCATGCCTGTATAAGTGAATCAACGTTCGACAAGATCTATCATTGTCATTTCACTGTACAAGTGAATCAACGTTCGACAAGATCTATCATTATCATGTCACTCGCATTGTCTCCTTCCCAGCAGCCTCGTTTCCTTCCACGTCCATTTTGCTTCCAATTTGAGGAGATTAGAGATTGTTTGTTCTTCGTTTTCATTGTCTTCAATGTTGTCTGTCTTACCTGAAGAAGACTAAAGAGATCAACACGTGTGGTGTCTGTCTTACCTGAAGAAGACTAAAGAGATCAACACGTGTGGTGTCTGTCTTACCTGAAGAAAACTAAAGAGATCAACACGTGTGGTGTCTGTCTTACCTGAAGAAGACTAAAGAGATCAACACGTGTGGTGTCTGTCTTACCTGAAGAAGACTAAAGAGATCAACACGTGTGGTGTCTGTCTTACCTGAAGAAGACTAAAGAATCAACACGTGTGGTGTCTGTCTTACCTGAAGAAGACTAAAGAGATCAACACGTGTGGTGTCTGTCTTATGATGTTGTCTAAGACGTATCGAACAGTGGTCATTTTGTTTTATTGTTTGGTCTTTTCCGTCGCCAGTCACGGTCATTTAGTCTCTTATCGTTGGCTGTTCCGCGCCAAGTCACCTCCCTGAAATAACGTTCTGTAATTGCGTTGCATGATGGATGTCATGACAGTTTAAAGTGCCCGGCAAATGATCGTTCTGTATTGCGTGGGTCGGCGCCCATGTAAGAGATGTCATGGGACAGTTGTAAAGTGCCCGGCAAATGATCGTTCTGTTTGCGTGGGTCGGCGCCCATGTAAGAGATGTCATGGGACAGTTGTAAAGTGCCCGGCAAATGATCGTTCTGTATTGCGTGGGTCGGCGCCCATGTAAGAGATGTCATGGGACATTTGCTAGCAGCATGCTACACACCTATAAACATATTTACAAAGTGAGGCGACTGCAGGCGGAAATCTAAACACTTTTTTAAAAGTATTTAAAAGCCTCCGCCGAAAAACGTAGACAAACGAATCACAAGACAAAACACGATGCGTTTCGACCTCTTAGGTCGTCTTTAGGTAAGATACACAACACTCAGGACAACGAAAATGAATATGCAATCACTTATCTTCATCCAGTTCGGCGTACGATGGGCGTTGAGTTCCTTATAAATTTCCTATAAACATATTTTGCAGGGGGAAAAGCGATATCGCCCTCTACATCAGCACCATTTCCAACACTCCCGCCGTTGTAACGGTGACCACCCCTTTGTTTGACCACGGGTGGACCCGTACCCGCAATGTGTCCCGTGGAAACGTGGAGATTGTCACAGTGCCACACCCGATTCGTGGAAAAGGCAGTCGAGAAGGTTGTGAAATACCAGTATACATGTCTCTTGGTCTCCGTCTGTCTTTCTGTCTTTCTGTCTCTGTCTCCCTCTCTCTCCTCTCCTCTCTCTCTCTCTCTCTCTCTCTCTCTCTCTCTCTCTCTGTCATGGTTTGCTAAGCCAGACTTCCCACCATCCTTACCCCTGTTGACTACTTTCCCTGGACAAAATACACAAAACAAAAAAAAATCAAAACTTCCAAACACTTTTATTTACACACACAACACTTAAAACAAGGGGAAGCAAACAATAGCAACAAATGAACAACCTTGTCAGTACCATGGCCAATGGGAAACAACTCACAACCGCTGAGATCGACTCCCCTTCACAGTACACTGAAGGTGCGACTACCTCGAGATCTTTAGGGTATGGCTTTCCTTGCCACTAGTGGAAACACTCAGACTACCCCGAGACCTTTAGGGTATGGCTTTCCTTGCCTCTAGTGGAAACACTCAGACTACCCCGAGATCTTTAGGGTATGGCTTTCCTTGCCTCTAGTGGAAACACTCAGACTACACCGAGACCTTTAGGGTATGGCTTTCCTTGCCACTAGTGGAAACACTCAGGTCTGCTGTCCCATCAGGGAGGTGATGCCAGCCACTGAAGGCAAAGGTTAGGGACCTAGAGTTTTCGATGCAACACTGAATGACACTGCAACACGAGGACAGTGCCACCACCAGCGCAAGAATGGGCTAGAGGGACCAGGCCCAGCTCCCTGAAGAATGGGCTAGAGGGACCAGGCCCAGCTCCCTGAAGAATGGGCTAGAGGGACCAGGCCCAGCTCCCTGTAGAATGGGCTAGAGGGACCAGGCCCAGCTCCCTGTGAGTGAGATCGAAACCCACACCTACTGGGACCCAAGTGGATGGCGTACGATGTGGAGGGATTCTAAACGGGGGGAAAACAAGGGAGACGACTAGTGGACACTAATGATCCTTTTCCCCTACCTCACGCACACCAAATTTCCTTACGGCCGAACATCTTGCATTTACATCAACACAATCACATCATTGAAACACACACACACACACACACACACACACACACACACACACACACACACACACACACACACACACACACACAAATTTGCAAAATAGGCATGTATCAACAAAACAACTTTTTTTTTTAATGCAGTCGAATAAAGACGATGAGAAGACGACGACGAAGACGAGGATGACGACGAAACTCCCGGTAGTGCTATCCACTGCCCATCACTGGACTACTTTTAACCCCTGAAGGGCATCACCCAGGGCACCACACTGGTGCCAATACTCAACACTGACTGCACCGAGACTTGACTCGTTGATCCCTCCTCACATCTCACACACAGGCAGCAGGGTGGGTGGCTGGTGCTCCTGACTGCCCACCCTGGTACAAACAGGGCAGCTGTCGAACACCCGATACCTCACTGGACACGGGACGATTCACGGAGCACCTGTGTGAGTGGCTGGATTCCTGCTGCCTCACCCAGGAACAAGCAGGGGTCGACGGGACCTCAGCTAGGACCTCAGCCGGACTGCGGCTAAGAAAGGCCAAGTTGCAGGTGCTTCAGGCTGAAGGGTCCGTCTCTGGGAGCAAGCCTCTCACATCGCTGTGGGCACTCCGGCCGGTGTCTCCACACTAAGACATCACCAAAAAAGAAAGGATGATGCTCTCAATGTTGTTTCCATGAGTCTCCATACAGCTGAATTTTTTCAGTCCACCAAAATTTGTCCCACAATGCGTGACCTTGCCTGAGCCCCACACGGCACTAAATGTCTGTCACTGTCCGCAACTCTCCAGCGTCGAAAACGTAGACAGTCTTGAAATTCGGAGCCACATCGCACACCACATCATTTGTCCACCCCGTTGACCCAAACCCAGGCCCGCAAACCACACCCCACGTGCGTTAGACAAGAGTAGAAATCATGAACATTCCGGTCATCAACCGTCTTTTGCACTGATGAACTCAAAAAGAAAAAAAGAAAAGAAAAGAAAAACAAATAAATTAATACGTATATGTAATGACGTATTAGAACATGTACATAAGCGGGCGAACACACATTTCCAGAAGTTACATCCTCCAGCCTGACAGTGAAACTGACTCCACAGAACACCGACTGCGGCACGAAACACATACTTCCAGAAGTTACATCCTCCAGCCTGACAGTGAAACTGACTCCACAGAACACCGACTGCGGCACGAAACACATACTTCCAGAAGTTACATCCTCCAGCCTGACAGTGAAACTGACTCCACAGAACACCGACTGCGGCACGAAACACATACTTCCAGAAGTTACATCCTCCAGCCTGACAGTGAAACTGACTCCACAGAAC
>CM065741.1:1836127-1846127 GCA_033310375.1 Conus canariensis
ACCCCGTTATAGCCGTTACTAACGGCTGTAACAGCCTGTAACGGTTTTTCTTCTTTATGAAATATCTCAAAAAATACGTAGCCGATCTTTCAGAAATTTTTAAGTATGGTCATTATGGGTTACGAATAATGCCCGATGTTTTAGTTTACTGTTATAGCCGTTATTAACAGCTGCAACGGTTTTTCTTCTTTATGGAATATCTCCGAAAGTACTTGGCCGATTTTTCTGAAAAGTTGTAGGTATGTTCATTATGGGTGACGGATGATGCCCAACGTTTTAGTTTACCGTTGTAACCGTTACTAACGGCTGCAACGGCCCATAATGGTTTTTTTATGTAATGTCTCAGAGAGTATTTGGCCGATATTTCTGAAAATTAGCAGGAATGTTCATTATGGTTCTCAGATCATGCCCGATGTTTTAGTTTACCATTATAGCCGTTACTACTGGCTATAACGATCCATAACGGTTTTTCTTTTTTATGGAATATCTCAGAAAGTATTTGGCTGATCTTTCTGAAAATTTGTAGGTGTGTTCATTATTGGTCACGGATGATGCCCGATGTTTTATTTTACCGTTTTAGCCGATACTAACAGCTATAACGGCCCCTATCGATTTTTCGTCTTCATGGAATGTCTCTGGAGGTATGTGGCCGATATTTCTGAACATTTGTAGGTATGTTAATTATGGGTCACGGATGATGCCCGATGTTTAAGTTTACCGTTATAGCTTTTACTAAAAATTTGTAAGTATGTTCATTATAGGTCACAGCTGATGGCTGATGTTTACCTGAATAGCCGTTAATAACGGTTACACCAGCCCAAGACGGTTTTTCATCTTTATGGAATATATCACGCGTATTCAGGATAAACTGGGAGTACGTTTATATGCTTTGCATCTTGTTTGTACTGTCTTAGTGTACACGTCTGTCCAAAATCCGACCATATCTATAACAGACAGCTTATGTGTCAGTCTTTCACATACATGGGGCAAAACTTACATGTCGTCGGTAATGGGGAAGTGACTTACTACCTTGTTGTAAGCTCGAAGCTCCGTTACTTGCAGATCCATATGTCGAGAGTAACCTTTAACCTTGTGGTTTGCAGTGGGTGAGGGGTGGGTAACGTACAACAAGGACAGGGCATGAGTTCGCCCTGGGTTAGATCAAAACAAAGCCATTGGACACGTTCAATGATCACGATCTTCACGCAAAGTTAAGATTTCGTCGTCACAACATCTTCCAGCTGACAGACACTCTCCGAGAGGACATTGAATTTGATTTGCACAGACTGAGACACGGAACTCGCCCCCCTGCTCTACAAGTGTGTCTGCAGCTCCCAAGTTTGTCTGCTACGATAGCTGGCTTAGCTCTTGGTGTGTGTGTGTCGGGGGGGGGGGGGGGGGGGGTAGGCTAAATCTGTCTTTGTGCCTGTGTGTGTCACTGTTACTTCGTGTCAGTGTACCTATGTGTGTGTGTGTGTGTGTGTGTGTGTGTGTGTGTGTGTGTGTGTGTGCGTGTGTGTGTGTGTGTGTGTGTGTGTGTGTGTGTGTGTGTGTGTGTGTGTGTGACTCCATCATGTCTATGGCCTTTTAATAGTTTTATCAAATTTGTTTTAGTTAAGCTGATTTTTCAGTCTTTGTGTCTGTCTGTGTCAGCATTTTGTGGACATGCGCAGAAGGTTGGCGGATATTCAAGACATGCGCAGAAGAAGGGAATCCCTCTTTTTATCTGACCTTCACCCTTTACTTTCTAGATACTTCGTAGGTAAAAACCGAGACAAAACCCAGAGGATATAGGTACTGAAGTAGAATGTTCTGAACCTACAGACTTTGTACCCAGGAGTTAATCCTGTTGTAGAAGTAAGTTTACCGATGACATATAAGTACAGCCCCTGGATGGTTCTTCACGTCATGAAATCAAAGACAAAAATGCTGACGAGTGAGTATTCCATGAAGAATAGATTGATGGGAGGCCAGAGAATGATGGAGTGAGTATTCCATGAAGAATAGATTGATGGGAGGCCAGAGAATGATGGAGTGAGTATTCCATGAAGAATAGATTGATGGGAGGCCAGAGAATGATGGAGTGAGTATTCCATGAAGAATAGATTGATGGGAGGCCAGGGAATGATGGAGTGAGTATTCCATGAAGAATAGATTGATGGGAGGCCAGAGAATGATGGAGTGAGTATTCCATGAAGAATAGATTGATGGGAGGCCAGAGAATGATGGAGTGAGTATTCCATGAAGAATAGATTGATGGGGGGCCAGAGAAATATGATGGAGTGAGTATTCCATGAAGAATAGATTGATGGGAGGCCAGAGAATGATGGAGTGAGTATTCCATGAAGAATAGATTGATGGGAGGCCAGAGAATGATGGAGTGAGTATTCCATGAAGAATAGATTGATGGGAGGCCAGGGAATGATGGAGTGAGTATTCCATGAAGAATAGATTGATGGGAGGCCAGAGAATGATGGAGTGAGTATTCCATGAAGAATAGATTGATGGGAGGCCAGAGAATGATGGAGTGAGTATGCCATGAAGAATAGTTTGATGGGAGGCCAGAGAATGATGGATGGATGAGTAGCTGGTCGATAAGGAAGATGGCGAAAGTTGTGAGTGGATGTTTTGATGAACCGGCTGCTCAGTTGAGGGGACTGGCTTTTCATCTTCCCTCAGATGTATCTACCAAAGCCAGGAACCTACGAAAAAGTCACCTCGGATAAGCCCATCTTGATGGTGATGATGACTCTCGTACTTGAATCCGGTGTTTTCAATGGAGCCTCCTCCCTAACCTCCACCATTCCGGAGGCCCAGTACACCTCCGATTATACCTGGAGCTCCTTGTCAAGCATGGCGGGAAACGTCAACAACATGGTGGTCGTCGTGGTCGAAGAGAAGGAGAAAACCGGTCTACGACTGGACAGACGAAACGTCACATGGGATGAGGAGGTAGGAGGGGGACTGAAAACACACAATGATTTATTCATGTTTAGGCCAGTGCCCCTCATGAAGGGGTGCAAACAAATACAATCATAGAAGCACCATAAGATCCAAGCACAGACATAACTAACATAAATTCAGAAACTATCCTAATATAAGATAAATGACCGCAGTTTGAACGCTTCCAATAAACAAATCGACAGATTTCGGACTGTTTGATTGTGAATACATGCCTACAGAAGGGCTAATCTGAAGCGGTTTGGGACGTTTTTAACACTTCAGTGGTACATACTGAGTCATTTTTTTCCAGGACAGGACAACATAGCACAAAATGTTCTGCACTCTCTATCTCCACTCTGCAAAGTTGGCGTAAGAAATCTGCATCGTTTGGGAATCTGTGAACGTAGTACTGCACCGCAGTTTCAGAAATACCAAGTGTAAATCTAATCGCTATATACTTAAATTCTTGTCTAGAATAATAATAATAATAATAATGTATAATACTTATATAGCGCATTTCTTGTTGAACAACTCAATGCGCTTACATCACCATTTGCACTTATTCATACAATATTCATGCACACAGCAAAAAGAAAATACACAATGGCAGACGCACCTACATGCATAAACTGTCTCACCGAACTAGTTGTGGAGGAATTTAAGAGAGATTAGTCATCTACAGAAGAGAATAGGCTTTTTTGAAGAGGTAAGTTTTGAGCTGAGATTTAAAAGAAGAAAGAGTAGGCGCAGAATCAGCAGCAGATAAGTTTTAAATATTAGATATGGTGAACAGGACCAGTAAACATCACATCCGTCGCTATTACTCACATTATAATGCCATTTTTGCCATCTGCACGCATACAGTCTATCCCTGAAGAATCGAAGAAAACATCCATTGCATCAACATTCTCATTGTAGCCAAGGACAAACAAAGTCATAAATAGACAAAATACAACGACCATTTGAGGCCCACAGGTAGGAGGGGCAGGCGAAACAAGCTCATAAATAGACAAAATACAATGACCATTTGAGGCCCACAGGTAGGAGGGGCAGGCGAAACAAGCTCATAAATAGACAAAATACAACGACCATTTGAGGCCCACAGGTAGGAGGGGCAGGAGGGGTGAGGAGGCGCAGAGATTTTGAAGAGACGGGAGCGGCGGATGGGGGGTGGGAGGGGGGCGGTGAACAACGTGTCACTCCAGTCAGTCGGTTACGAAATGTTTCTGATTCTGAGTATGCTATGTGGAGGAAGTGTAGGCAGAAAAAAAAGAGTTAACAGGAAAAAATATCCTAGAATAAGCTGTATGTGACTTGATAGAGGCACCATTTGGAATGGAAGAATCGTTAGAGATAACGTGATCGTCTTTCCGTCTTCCCAAGATCTGTGGGGACAGGGTGTAAGACAAAACAGCAAAAGTGCGTGCGTGCGTGCGTGCGTGCGTGCGTGGTGTGGTGTGTGTGTGTGTGTGTGTGTGTGTGTGTGTGTGTGTGTGTGTGTGTGGTGTGCGTGCGTGTGTGTGTGTGTGTGTGTGTGTGTGTGTGTGTGTGGTGTGTGTGTGTGTGTGTGTGTGTTGTGTGGTGGTGTGTGTGTGTGTGTGTGTGGGGGGGGGGGGGTTGTCGGTTTATTTGCTATTTATTTGTTGGTTTATTTACTCGTTTGCTTGTATGCTTGTTTGTTTGTTTCTTTGTCTATTTAAGCTTTTAGATAGGTTCCTTGGGAATTGAGAAAAAATAGGTTTTGAGTTGTGGTATTGCGGAAGGAGAAGAGTATATGAATATTAATTTCTCCCCAAGGCGGCTGTTAAGACTGGATTATCTCACTATTGGAGTTGGAAGATAAATGACAGAGAGAGGACAACATTCGAATGTAAGAGAAGAACCAATAGTAAACAGGATAAGGACGTCCAACGAAAGGCAACAGACAAGATCATGGATGGTAAAGATACGCAATGGGTGCATATAGGACAGAGAGAGGCAATGGGCAAGATTAGGACAGACAGAGAGAGGCAATGGGCAAGATTAGGACAGACAGAGAGAGGCAATGGGCAAGATTAGGACAGACAGAGAGAGAGAGGCAATGGTCAAGATTAGGACAGACAGAGAGAGGCAATGGGCAAGATTAGGACAGACAGAGAGAGAGAGGCAATGGGCAAGATTAGGACAGACGAGAGAGGCAATGGGCAAGATTAGGACAGACAGAGAGAGGCAATGGACAAGATTAGGACAGAAGAGAGAGGCAATGGGGCAAGATTAGGACAGACAGAGAGAGGCAATGGGCAAGATTAGGACAGACAGAGAGAGAGAGGCAATGGTCAAGATTAGGACAGACAGAGAGAGGCAATGGGCAAGATTAGGACAGACAGAGAGAGAGAGGCAATGGGCAAGATTAGGACAGACAGAGAGAGGCAATGGGCAAGATTAGGACAGACAGAGAGAGGCAATGGACAAGATTAGGACAGACAGAGAGAGGCAATGGGCAAGATTAGGACAGACAGAGAGAGGCAATGGAAAGATTAGGACAGACAGAGAGAGGCAATGGGCAAGATTAGGACAGACAGAGAGAGGCAATGGACAAGATTAGGACAGACAGAGAGAGGCAATGGACAAGATTAGGACAGACAGAGAGAGGCAATGGACAAGATTAGGACAGACAGACAATGCACAAGATTAGGACAGGCAGAGAGAGGTAATGGACAAGATAAGGACAAAGACAGACAATGCACAAGATTAGGACAGACAGAGAGAGGCAATGGGCAAGAGTAGGACAGACAGAGAGAGGCAATGGACAAGAGTAGGACAGACAGAGAGAGGCAATGGACAAGAGTAGGACAGACAGAGAGAGGCAATGGACAAGAGTAGGACAGACAGAGAGAGGCAATGGACAAGAGTAGGACAGACAGAGAGAGGCAATGGGCAAGAGTAGGACAGCCAGAAAAAGGCAATGGACAAGAGTAGGACAGACAGAGAGAGGCGATGGACAAGCTTAGGACAGACAGAGAGAGGCAATGGGCAAGATAGGACAGACAGAGAGAGGCAATGGATAAGATTAGGACAGACAGACAGAGAGGGGCAATGGGCAAGACTAGGTCAGACAGAGAGAGGCAATGCCCAACAGTAGGAGAGACAGAGAGAGGCTATGGGCAAGAGTTGGATAGACAGAGAGAGGCAATGGGCAACAGTAGGACAGACAGAGCCTCCTTAACACTCAACGAGGATGGGGTATTCAGGGGGAAGATGTGCGCTGGTGGTGTGGGCGTTGGAGTCACCAAAAGGGTGCTCCCCCTTGCGCCACCCTAGTCTAGGGTCCTTCTTGGGGCCTCAGCGGGGTTTCCATTGCAGTGTAATCCCTCCGGACTGGCATAGCTTTTCTCATCCCAAGGCCGTCCGTGCGTGGTCCGTAACCACATCCTCTCCGAGGTGGCACTAGAAACTGGGTAGCGTGAGGAGATTGGCGCCACCAAGGAATAACCTAAGCCCCCAGAAAAGACATGAAGGACACAGCCAAAGATACAGCATGCCGGATCGGTCGGGGCCCGGAACACCAACGACCGCGCTTTCCACTGTTGTGCTCCAGGGTGGAAGTGACAAGTCAGCTACTAGAGCCAAGGAAACCAAGAAAACCTTCAAGTTAGCATCCGAGAAGACCATCATCGGCACATGGAATGTCTGCACACTACACGCTTGCGGCAAAGTGAAAGAATTAGAACATGAACTACAACACTGCCAGTGGGACATTATTGGACTCGCTGAGATGAGATGGACAGGATTTGGAGAGACAACCACAGAAGACGGCCATAAGATTTGGCATAGCGGAGAGGACACAAAACATGAACACGGCGTAGACTTCATCGTACGCAAAGAAGTCACTGGATGCATACTAAGCTGCACACCCATTTCGAGCAGGATCATCTCCATTCGCGCGTCAGCCAAACCCAAGAACATCACCATCATCCAAGTGTATGCTCCAACAAACGATCATGACGACCAGGTGGTCGATGAATTCTACGAACATGTAGAAAAAGTCATAAAGGAAGCGCCCAAGAAAGACATCACCATTATACAGGGTGACTTCAACGCGAAGATCGGACCGGACGCCTATGAGATCTGGGCAGGAACAGTCGGCCAGTACGGAACAGGCGAAACCAATGACAGGGGACTCCGCCTGCTGGAAGTTGCGAGCGGCCAACGGCCTACCATCGCCAACACCCTCTACCCACACAAGATTTCCCGCAGAACAACTTGGCACGCGCCAAATGGGAAAACACACAACCAAATAGACTTTATCCTGACCCCTCGGCGCTTCAAGTCAAGCATCAACAGGGCCAAGACAAGAACATACCCTGGTGCTGACGTGGGCAGCGACCACGACCTTGTGCTGCTCACAATGAAGATAAAGCTTAAAAAGAAACACCAATCTGCAAACCCACGAATCAAGTTCGACCTGGAAAAATTACAAGACCCAGCAGTTGTCGAGATCTTCCAAGCTCAACTCGGTGGATGATTCGTAGCACTCAGCCTTCTGGACACTGACATTAATGACCTCACCTCCAACTATAACGAGGCAGTCCTGGAAACAGCGACAGAGGTATTGGGCCACCAGAGGAAGAAAAAACGTCCCTGGGTAACCAACGATATCCTGGATTTCTGCGACAAAAGACGTGAACAGAAAAAGACAAAGCACAGCAGTCCAGAGGGAGCCGAGCAGTACCGCAAAACAAACAAGCTCGTGAGAAGCAAGATGAATGAAGCCAGGGAGAAGTGGATAAGTGAACAGTGCGAAGCCATTGAGAAAAGCACGGAGCAAGGGAATAGCAAGAAAGCGTACGAGGCGCTGAAGACGCTCACAAAGACCCAGCAGAACAAATCAACAGTAATCGAGGACAAAGACGGAACCCTTTTGACCGAGAGCTCCGCAGTGCTGGCCAGATGGACAGAGTACTGCGACGAACTATACAACTATCCCATACAGCCAGACACCAGCGTGCTTAAAAGGGAAACAAGACCACCCTAGGAACCCTCTCCACTGCCTATCATGAGGGAAGAAGTAGAGGAGGCCATCCGCAGCCTTCCAGCGGGCAAGTCACCAGGAGCAGACAACATCCTAGCAGAGCTCCTCAAGCACGGGGGAAATGATCTGGTCACTGTGGTAACATCACTCTGTCAGAAGATCTGGGAGACCAAACAATGGCCTGATGAATGGACAAAATCACTCATCATCCCCCTCCCCAAAAAGGAAACCTTCGAAAGTGTAACAACTACAGGACAATCAGCCTGATCAGCCACACCAGCAAGATCATGCTAAGAGTCATTCTCAGCAGACTCAAAGGCGAAGCTGAAGAACACTTGGCAGAAGAACAAGCCGGATTAAGGGCAGGCCGAAGCACAGTTGAACAGATTTTCAACTGCCGCATTATGATGGAAAAACACATCCAACACCAAAAAGAACTATACCACAACTTCATAGACTTCAAAAAAGCCTTCGACAGAGTGTGACACGAAGGACTGTGGCATGTTTTGAGAGGCTTTGGCATCGAGGAGGGACTGATTCAAACCATCCAGTCCCTGTACAACTCTGTCAGTAGTGCGGTCCTCCTCGAAAACAACATCGGAAAGTACTTCAAGACAACGGTCGGTGTCCGTCAAGGATGCCTACTCTCTCCGGTGCTGTTCAATCTCTATCTGGAAAACATCATGAGAGAGATTCGACATGATTTTGAGTCCACAATCTCCATCGGTGGGCGAACGATCAACAACCTACGTTTCGCCGATGACATCGACCTGATGGGGGGCAGCAACAGCGAACTGCAAGGTCTCACCAACAGACTGGCAGACACATCAAAGGCATATGGCATGGAGGTCAGCTGCGAAAAGAGCAAAGTCATGGTCAACAGCGCTGACAACACCGCTGCACGGATCACCATGAACGGCCAACAGCTCGAAGAGGTGGACGCTTTTAAATACGTCGGCGCCACACTCACCAAGGACGGACGCTCCACCACCGAAATCAAGACCAGGCTCGCCATCGCAATATCCACCATGGCAAAATTTGATAAGATCTGGAGCAGCAAAGACATCAGCTTCCCAACAAAGATCACACAATACAAAGCCCTGGTTCTGTCCATCCTTCTCTATGGCTGCGAGAGCTGGACCATGACAGCTGAGACGACCAGAAGAGTCCAAACGTTTGAGACCAAGTGCTACAGACACATGCTAGGGATCTCCTGGAAAGACCACAAGACCAACGACTTCGTTCGTGCCCAAATAACATCACGGGCAGGCCCGCAGGAACCCCTCCTAGCGCTTGTGAAAAGGAGGAAGTTGACATGGTTTGGTCACGTCACTCGCCACAACAGCCTACCCAAGACAGTGCTACAAGGAACATTGGAAGGTGGCCGCAGACGCGGACGACCAGCAAAGAACTGGATGGATAACATCAAAGAGTGGACCCGAATGGACAGCCCCTCCCTGATCAGAGCGGCAGAAGACAGACCTGGCTGGCGCTCTCTGGCCCGCAAGACGTCCATCATGTCTCCCCCACGACCATCCGGTCAAGGGAGAGAATGAGAGTGAATGAGTGAGGATAGACAGAGGGAGGCAATGTGCAAAAGCAGGATAGACAGAGAGAGGCAAAGGGCAACAGTAGAACAGAGGGAGGCAATGGGCAACAGTAGGATAGACAGAGAGAGGCAATGGGCAACAGTAGCATAGACAGAGAGAGGCAATGGGCAACTGTAGGATAGACAGGCAGAAGGGCCAAGATTAGAAGAGGTCAACGTAGCCAATGGCCAAGGTTACAACCGGCAAAGACGGTCAATAGGCAAAGTCAAAAACAGGCAAGGAGAACCACTTGGGTAAATTCAGGTAGGCAAAGAGTTGCACCAGGCAAGATTAGAACAGGCAAAGAGACGCAGTGGACAAGATTGAGATTGGCAAGTAAAGGAGATGGGCATGATTGGAACAGTCAGAGAAATGTGGAAAGAAATGGATAGGATTGGAGTAGGCAAGTGTTTGCCAGAACCAGCGGACAATTTAAGGGTAAACCAACAAAGGTAAT
>CM065741.1:1856127-1863627 GCA_033310375.1 Conus canariensis
TGTGTGTGTGTGTGTGTGTGTGTGTGTGTGTGTGTGTGTGTGTGTGCATTGTGTGATGATGAATACCAACGTTTTTCATGTTCTCAGTGGACGGTCAGTGGGGGTCATGGAATCCCTGGGAACCTTGCTCTGTGAGTTATGGGAACCAAAGTGTGACGACTCGAACTCGAGTCTGTAACAATCCAGCCCCTGTCAACTACGGCTTCTTCTGCATAGGAAGCAGCACGGAAACAAAAAACTGTTCAGGTGAACCCTATGTTAGAGAGAAGAGAGGAGAGAGAGAGAGAGAAGAGGGGTGGAATGGAGAGAGATAGAGGGGAGGGAGAGGAGAATCGAGGAGAGAGAAGAGGAGGGAAAAAAGGAGAGAGTAGGAGAGAATGAAAAGGAGATGAGAGGAGAGAGAGAGGGGGAGGGATGGTGTGGAGTGTGGATGAGGTAGGTGAGGAGTGGTAGAGGGAGAGAGAGAGAGAGAGAGAGAGAGAAAGAAATTGATTGTGTCACACCCTGGATGAAGGCCCTTCTGTGTACACAGCATGAGACATTGCAAGGACGATAAAGAGTGAAGAGGGCCACTCATCTCTCTCTCTCTCTCTCTCTCTCTCTCTCTCTCTCTCTCTCTCTCTGAAGACAGAGATTTATCTTGTACAGGTCATTTTTCACCGTACCTGATGTTAAAATGTATCTACAGCTAAATCTGGACAGGCACTGAAAGTACATAACGACTAGATTCAGGCTTGCTATTTCTGAAATTGCCGAGCATTATTATCGTCATCGTTCTCAGAGCGACCAGATTTGATATGTCCATTTTGCAGAAAGGATACAGACAATGAAGTGCATTTTGTGTTGTGTTGCCCTGTCTTGCACAAATAAAGAGTTCAGTATATACCGTTCAAGTTTTATAAATTCCCAAATCAGTTTAGATTGACACTTCTTCTGGCCTGTACTCATGAGCAACCTGTTACAATTTGTCAATGTATTTATTCAAAGCATTCAAGTCACCACTATTCACTCGGTCCTAGAGTAGTATTTGGAATAAGTATTAGTTATGTTGGTGCAGTTGCTCGCGTGCTAACTGAAGTGAGCAGGGCGTGTTTTTTCTACTGCTCTGACCAGAGGCCTTGTTCAGTGAATTCTATGTTTACGTAGTCTACTTCAAGTTGTTTTTGTTCTTCGGGTTTGCTTGTACCTTCCTTTCAAAGATTTATCTGTTGGTGTGTGTGTGTGTGTGTGTGTGTGTGTGTGTGCTGTGTGGGCGTGGTGTTGTGTCTGTGTGTGCGTGGTGTGTCGTGGCGTGGTGCGTGCGTGCATGTGTGTGTATGTGTCTGTGTGTGTATCGTGTGTGTGTATCTGTGTGTGCGTGCGTGCGTGCGTGCGTGCGTGCTTGCGTGTGGTGTGTGTGTGTGTGTGTGTGTGTATGTTGTGTGTGTGTGTATCTGTGTGTGTGTGTCTGTGTGTGTATCTGTGTGTGTGTGTGTTCTGTGTGTGTGTGTATGTGTGTGTGTGTGTCTGTGTGTGTTCTGTGTGTGTGTGTGTGTGTGTGTGTGTGTGGTGTGCTGTGTGTATGTGTGGTGTGTGTGTGCATTGTGTGATGAGAATACCAACGTTTTTCATGTTCTCATGTGGACGGTCAGTGGGGGTCATGGAAATCCCTGGGAACCTTGCTCTGTGAGTTATGGGAACCAAAGTGTGACGACTCGAACTCGAGTCTGTAACAATCAGCCCTGTCAACTACGGCTTCTTCTGCAAGGAAGCATGCACGGGAAACAAAAATACTGTTCAGGGTGAACCTGGTTGAGAGAGAGAGAGAGAGAGAGAGAGAGAGAGAGAGAGAGAGAGAGAGGAGAGACGAGGAATGGATGAAGAGTAGAGGGTGAGAGGAGATGGAGGGATGGAGGAGAGGAGAGAGAGAGGAGAGGGAGAGAGAGAGAGAGAGAGAGAGACTGAGAGTGAGAACTCTGATGACAGACCGATCTATGTGTCACACCTTCCCTTCTGTCACAGCTGAGACATTGCAAGGACGATAAAGAGTGAAGAGGGCCACTCAGCTCTCTCTCTCTCTCTCTCTCTCTCTCTCTCTCTCTCTCTCTCTCTCTCTCTCTCTGAAGACAGAAGATTTATCTTGTACAAGTCATTTTTCACCGTACCTGATGTTAAAATGTATCTACAGCTAAATCTGGACAGGCACTGAAAGTACATAACGACTAGATTCAGGCTTGCTATTTCTGAAATTGCCGAGCATTATTATCGTCATCATTCTCAGAGCGACACAGATTTGATATGTCCATTTTGCAGAAAAGATACAGACAATGAAGTGCATTTTGTGTTGTGTTGTCGTGTCTTGCACAAATAAAGAGTTCAGTATATACCGTTCAAGTTTTATAAATTCCCAAATCAGTTTAGATTGACACTTCTTCTGGCCTGTACTCATGAGCAACCTGTTAACAATTTGTCAATGTATTTATTCAAAGCATTCAAGTCACCACTATTGACTCGGTCCTAGAGTAGTATTTGGAATAAGTATTAGTTATGTTTGCGTGCAGTTGCTCGCGTGCTACACTGAAGTGAGCAGGGCGTGTTTTTTCTACTGCTCTGACCAGAGGCCTTGTTCAGTGAATTCTATGTTTACGTAGTCTACTTCAAGTTGTTTTTGTTCTTCGGGTTTGCTTGTACCTTCCTTTCAAAGATTATCTGTTTGTGTGTGTGTGTGTGTGTGTGTGTGTGTGTGTGTGTGTGTGTGTGTGTGTGTGTGTTGTACTTTTTCCCACACTTTTTACCTTATTCTCTCCTCTTTCCACCGTCGTCGTCATGTGACTTGTGTTGACATCGTGGTGTTGTGTTGCAAGATGTGGGAAGAGAACGAAGATGATCTTTCTTTGCCTGTTTTCGTAATGAACAATGGCCTTCCAGCTTTCGATAAAAAATCATTTACAACGCAGGAACTTTGTGCCGCTGCAGAAAAGGTCTGCGGTTCACAACAGTATGGACGGAGCTCAACGAATAGGCTCCTTGTGGAGGATTTATCCCCGTAATAATTCCATCAGACAGAAACTGTTAATGCAGGGTTTTTCTCTTCGTGGCATTCACATCAGTGTGAAAAGCCAGAACCCTTTCCTCATCAGAGACCCGTCCAGCGGCGCGTCAAGTGAGAGAGAGCATCAGCCGCCAGCGACTAAACTCGTCATTGGGAACGTTCCACTATCTTTCTCTGATGACGAGCTGCTGCAGTCCGTTAAACAGCTAGGGGTGTCGGTCCGCTCAAAACTCATCCTGGAGAGAGACAGAGACGAGAGAGGAAGATTGACTCACCGGAAAACAGGGAGACGCTTCCTCTACGTAGGAGTTCCGATCGAACCCCTCCAAAAACGTATGCAGGTCGGTCCGTTCCGAGCCAGTCTGTACCATAAAGAGCAAAAGCTTGTCAGACAGCAGCAGGATGCAGAATGCTGCAACTGTCTCTCCAAGGGCCACAGCACTAGAGACTGCAAAAACCCAGTTAAATGCAGACAGTGCTTCAACGACGGACATAAGGCTGGAGATCCTGTGTGTGGCATGCACGACGAAACTATACGTCATGCTACAGACAATACACAGCACACGACTGAAAACTGTGAAACTACAAGTCCTGCTACAACCAACCTCACGACAACAGACAGTGCACAGCACACGACTGAAAACAGTGAAACTACAAGTCAGGCTACAACCAACCTCACGACAACAGACAATGCACAGCACACGACTGAAAACAGTTAAGACAGTGCCGTGACCGAACACCGAGTGGACGACAGCGATAATGACAAAATCAAGAAAATACAGACAGTTCCATGGACGAAAGCGATAATGACAAAATCCAGAACAACACAGACAGTTCCATGGACGACAGCCATAATGACAAAATCCAGAACAACACAGACAGTTCCATGGACGACAGTGATAATGACAAAATCAAGAACAACACAGACAGTTCCATGGACGACAGCCATAACGACAAAATCAAGAACAACACAGACAGTTCCATGGACGACAGCCATAATGACAAAATCAAGAACAATACAGACAGTTCCATGGACGACAGCCATAACGACAAAATCAAGAACAACACAGACAGTTCCATGGACCGCAGCAGATCAAGGAAAAAGCAAAGACAAACCACACTAAAAATGTGTAGAAGGAACGAATCCGGATCGGTAAAACGATCCCAATCCAAGGATTCCCCTTTGGACCAGACAGACAAACGACCGAAACTATCGGAACACACGGACTGTGACACCGACGACGATGACACCGTATTTCATGAAATGAATGACAACGACGGCTAGCCTCCCCCCTCCCCCCTCCCCTCACTGCCTCTTCGTTTGACGGACCTAGCTATGTCAATGGACTAAGAGTCCCTCCCCTCACTGCCTCTTCGTTTGACGGACCTAGCTATGTCAATGGACTAAGAGTCCCTCCCCTCACTGCCTCTTCGTTTGACGGACCTAGCTATGTCAATGGACTAAGAGTTCTGAAATGTGACTCAAACGCCGGAATATTTCTTTGATGATGGACGCTTTGAAATTATTGTCTATCAACGCCAGAGGGCTAAGAAACAACATGAAAAGAAAGGCGATGTTCAACTATTTCAAAGGACAAAAATGTCATATCATATGTATTCAAGAGTCACACATTACAAAAAAAATATTGATTTTTGGGAAAAGCAGTGGGGAGGGAATTTCGTATATAATGAAGGAACAAAGCACAGTAAGAGGGGAAATCATTTTAGTTTCCAAGCACTTTACCGGCGACATAAAGGTAGAAAACAGATACGATAGAATTCTGATAGCTTCAAAACAAATCTTAAATAAATGTTAGCGAACCGCCCAGAGAACGTGGACAAACGAGTCACAAGACGAAACACAACGCGTTTCGACCTCTTAGGTCTTCATCAGGTGAGACATAAACGAACAAAACAACGAAAATTCACTTAGCTTTGATCGCTTCAGATCACTTCGCAGGGTTCAGCGCAAGGAAGAAGGCGTTGAATGAAGATGAAGACCTAAGAGGTCGAAACGCGTTGTGTTTCGTCTTGTGACTCGTTTGTCCACGTTCTCTGGGCGGTTCGCTAACATTTATTTAAGATTTGTTTAGATTTCCGCCTGCAGTCCTCTCGCTTTGCAACTAGATCTGATAGCTACAGTAAAAAACCCAAGAACTCAATGTCATCATCATAATACTTACGCACCGAAAGATAATGCTGATAAAGTGCGATTCTTCACACAACTACAGAATAGTATGCGTCAGTACTCGGATAACAAACTCCTGGTAATTGGTGACTTCAACTGCACAGTAGACAGCGAACTCGATGTCATATCAGGTCAGCCACATTAAAAAAAATGAGGTGGGTAGCCTTAACAAATTGATAACGAATTCCAGCCTCACTGATGTTTGGAGGATCCTTCACGGTACAGAAAAGGAATACACATGGTGCAAACATCATCCCTTCATCGCACGTAGAATAGATTACTGCTTCGCCAACCAAGAACTATTGCCTTACTACTTCGCGTGTGACATTTCCATAATTCCAAACACTGACCGTAAAGCCATCGTGACTGAACTAAATCATCAAGGGCCCAGGATACTGGCGTTTTAACAATTCCTATCTACAAGACAGTTTTCCAACAACGTACGAAGTGAATCTCTTGCGAAAAATAACCAGCAAACAGAGAGTAACCCTACAGAAATATGGGAATCTTGCAAAATCAAAATAAGAGAGTTTTGTACAGAGTATGGTAAGTATAAAGCTTGCGCAAAGAAAAATGAAATATCGGAACTACAATGTCGCTTTTAAAAAAATGGAAGAACAAATCGTTAGCGATCTAACTAATCTTCAGACACAACAGGAAATGTTTCGAGTGAAGCAGCAATTAGAAAGATCAGCTCTTGAGAAAGCTAGGGGTGCACAGGTTAGAGCTCGGTTAAATGGATAGAGGAAGGGGAAAAGAACACAAACTATTTTTAAACCTACAAAAAGTAAGGGGTAGGGAAAAGGTAATCACAAAGATAGAAAGAGAAGATGGTGAAGTTATAACCGAGCAAATAATGATATTGGAAGAACAAACTCATTATCATACTAATCTGTATAACCAGAGTACGGATACAGAAAATGTACAAGAAATTATGAATAACTTCATTGCAGATGTACAACTCCCTGCGCTTGATGATGAGAAAGCAGCTCTTTGTGAAGGATTGATATCTATAGAAGAAGTAAGTTGTGCTCTGAAAGCAATGCAAATGGTTATCTCCAGGTTGTGACGGCTTGACTGTAGAATTCATGACATTCTTTTGGAGTAAAATATTAACTCTGTTAACTTAGTGTTTCAACGAGTCGCTTGAAAAAGGAGAATTGTCATACACACAAAAACAAGGTATGATAATTCTGTTACATAAAGGGAAAGCGCTAGCGCGTGAACAGTCGAGTAACTGGAGACCAACTACACTCACGAACACTGACTATAAGATATTAGACTATAAGATATTAGACTATAAGATATTAGACTATAAGATATTAGACTATAAGATATTAGACTATAAGATATTAGCAAAAGTCTTAACAGGAAGACAAGGCAAAGTAATATTAAAATTACTAAAGAAGGACCAGGTTAGATATATCAAAGGTCGGAGTATATCAACAGCTATTAGAACAATAGACGACGTCACTGAATACTGAAATCACACAAACAAAGCTGGTTATCTTTAGCTCTAGACTAATCAAAAGCCTTTGACTCAATATCACGTGCTTTCATGTCAAACGTGTTCCATAATCTTTGGTTTTGGCGAACAGTTTATCAAATGGATATTAATTCTTACTAGCAACACTTTTTGTAGTGTTAACCATGGAGGATGTATTTCCCAACCATTCCCAGTAATATGTGGAATGAGGCAAGGATGTCCATTTCGCCCCTTGCTTTTATACTGTCAGTTGAGTTTCTAGAACAGTAGCATAAACGAAATAAATTTACCTACGTGTAATCAGAACAGACCACAACTTGAATAACTGAAAATGAAGCAACTTGCCGATGATACAACACTTTTTCTACAAAACAAAGAAGACATTGTAAATGCCTCTTCAATTGTCAGGTCTTCTGTTGAATCGCACGAACACCAAAGCCATGCGAATTGGTATTATAACGATGAAGAAAACATACTGTTTGAACTCACTGACAAAACCAAGATTCTAGGATTATTCTTTAAAAACAATACAAGAGCCCAGTACATTGCAGAGAACTGGATAAAAAGATTGGACAAAATTCATAGTCTTATTATATTTTGGAGCCGTGGAAATCTTAGTATACGTGGAAAAATAATCATAGTAAACAACCCTTTAGTAAGCCAGGTTATAATCGTAATGCAGTCAATTGGATTACCAGAAAATGTTCTCACGGAGATAAACTGAACTCTGTATAAATTCATTTGGCAAAAGAAGTACTCAAATAAAACAGTATTCGACAAGGTCAAGAGAAAGGT
>CM065741.1:1873627-1876127 GCA_033310375.1 Conus canariensis
AAGGGGAACATAAAGAGATGTAAGTGAAGGGGAACGTAAAGATATGTAAGTGAAGGAGAACATAAGAGATGTAAGTGAATGAGAACATAAAGAGATGTCAGTGAAGGGGAACATAAAGAGATGTAAGTGAAGGGGAACGTAAAGAGATGTGAGTGAAAGAGAACATAAAGAGATGTCATGAAGGAGAACATAAAGAGATGTAAGTGAAGGAGAACGTTAAGAGATGTAAGTGGAGGGGAACGTAAGAGATGTAATTGAAGGGGAACATAAAGAGATGTAAGTGAAGGGGAACATAAAGAGATGTAAGTGAAGGGGAACGTAAAGAGATGTAAGTGAAGGGGAACATAAAGAGATGTAAGTGAAGGGGAACATAAAGAGATGTAAGTGAAGGGGAACATAAAGAGATGTAAGTGAAGGGGAACGTAAAGAGATGTAAGTGAAGGGGAACGTAAAGAGATGTAAGTGAAGGAGAACATAAAGGCATGTCAATGAAGGAGAATAAAGAGATGTAAGTGAAGGGGTACGTAAAGAGATGTAAGTGAAGGGGAACATAAAGAGATGTAAGTGAAGGGGAACGTAAAGAGATGTAAGTGAGGGGAACGTAAAGAGATGTCAGTGAAGGGGAACGTAAAGAGATGGAAGTGAAGGGGAACGTAAAGAGATGTAAGTGAAGGGGAACGTAAAGAGATGTAAGTGAAGGGGAATGTAAAGAGATGTCAGTGAAGGAGAACATAAGAGATGTCAGTGAAGGGGAACGTAAAGAGATGTAAGTGAAGGTGAATGTAAAGAGATGTAAGTGAAGGAGAACATAAAGAGATGTCAGTGAAGGGAACGTAAAGAGATGTAAGTGAAGAACATAAAGAGATGTAAGTGAAGAAGAACGTAAAGAGATGTAAGTGAAGGAGAACATAAAGACATGTAAGTGAAGGAGAACATAAAGAGATGTAAGTGAAGGGGAACGTAAAGACATGACAGTGAAGGGAAACGTAAACAGATGTCAATGAAGGAGAACATAAAGAGATGTAAGTGAAGAACATAAGGAGATGTAAGTGAAGGGGAACGTAAAGAGATGTCAGTGAAGGGAAACGTAAAGAGATGTAAGTGAAGGAGAACATAAAGAGATGTAAGTGAAGGGGAACGTAAAGAGATGTAAGTGAAGGAGAACGTAAAGAGATGTAAGTGAAGGGGAACATAAAGAGATGAAAGTGAAGGGGAACGTAAAGAGATGTCAATGAAGGGGAGCATAAAGAGATGTAAGTGAAGGGGAACGTAAAGAGATGTAAGTGAAGGGGGACATAAAGAGATGTAAGTGAAGGAGAACATAAAGCGATGTAAGTGAAGGGGAACATAAAGAGATGTAAGTGAAGGGAAACGTAAAGAGATGTAAGTGAAGGGGAACATAAAGAGATGTCAGTGAAGGAGAACGTAAAGAGATGTCAGTGAAGGAGAACATAAAGTGATGTCAGTGAAGGAGAACATAAGAGATGTCAGTAAAGGAGAACATAAAGAGATGTCAATGAAAGGGAACGTAAAGAGATGTAAGTGAAGGAGAACATAAAGAGATGTAAGTGAAGGGGAACATAAAGAGATGTAAGTGAAGGGGAACGTAAAGAGATGTAAGTGAAGAACATAAAGAGATGTAAGTGAAAGAGAACGTAAAGAGATGTAAGTGAAGGGGAACATAAAGAGATGTAAGTGAAGGAGAACATAAAGAGATGTAAGTGAAGGGGAACATAAAGAGATGTAAGTGAAGGAGAACGTAAAGAGATGTAAGTGAAGAACATAAAGAGATGTAAGTGAAGGAGAACGTAAAGAGATGTAAGGGAAGGGGAATGTAAAGAGATGTAAGTGACGGGGAATGTAAAGAGATGTAAGTGAAGGAGAACGTAAAGAGATGTAAGTGAAGGGGAACGTAAAGAGATGTAAGTGAAGGGGAACATAAAGAGATGTAAGTGAAGGGGAACGTAAAGAGATGTAAGTGAAGGAGAACGTAAAGAGATGTAAGTGAAGGAGAACATAAAGAGATGTAAGTGAAGGGGAACATAAAGAGATGTCAATGAAGGAGAACATAAAGAGATGTAAGTGAAGGGGAACATAAAGAGATGTAAGTGAAGGGGAACGTAAAGAGATGTAAGTGAAGGAGAACGTAAAGAGATGTAAGTGAAGGGGAACATAAAGAGATGTAAGTGAAGGAGAACGTAAAGAGATGTAAGTGGAGGAGAAGGTAAAGAGATGTAAGTGAAGGGGAACATAAAGAGATGTGAGTGAAGGGGAACATAAAGAGATGTCAGTGAAGGGGAACGCAATGAGATGTCAGTGAAGGAGAACATAAAGAGATGTGAATGAAGGGGAACATAAAGAGATGTGAGTGAAGGAGAACATAAAGAGATGTCAGTGAAGGAGAACATAAAGAGATATCAATGAAGGAGAACGTAAAGAGATGTAAGTGAATGGGAACATAAAGAGATGTCAATGAAGGAGAACATAAAGAGATGTAAGT
>CM065741.1:1881127-1906127 GCA_033310375.1 Conus canariensis
TTTTTTTTTCTTTCTCGTGTTTCTTTCAGGTATTCTTTGGAAAGACCACAATCCTGGTGAGTAAAGTGGACACCAATCGTTGTTGATTGTGGTGGTGGTTGGGGGGGGGGTAGCGATGGTTGAAGAAGAAGAAGAAGAAGAAGAAGAAGAAGAAGAAGAAGAAGAAGAAGAAGAAGAAGAAGAAGGTAGTCATCTATGTCGCGTATGTGGAAGAGAGTGGCATATCATTCATTTTAATTTATGTGGCAGGAAACGTATGTCAATCATTCATGCGGCAGGGAAGAATGTCATTCACGTTGATTATGTGGAAGGTAATAGTTATATCATCCATTCTAATCATCAGCAGAAAAAGTCTGTTATTCATGTTGATTATATCACAGAGATGAGTATGTCATCCATGTTGACTGTGTGGCGGGGAAAAGCATGCAATCTGTGTTCTTTATGTGGAACCTTGTGGATCATATTGTACACGGAAAAACGTCACCCACGCTAATCAAAGGGCAGTGGACATTGAAGGCATCCCAGGGCATAGCATAACAGGACATCCAAGGGCATAGCATAACAGGACATCCAAGGGCATAGCATAACAGGACATCCAAGGGCATAGCATAACAGGACACATGAATGGCTTCCAATGCAGGTACAACTCCACTGACAGAGAAACAGCGAGAACAGCTGGACACAACACGCAAAGAAACTATCATGAACTATTGTACACGATCGGGAAACAACCGATTGTTTTTCTTTTCAATTGGTTTCCGCTACAGTGACGGTCCTCTCCAACAGAGCGAGTTTCACTACAAACCATTATCCTCCCTCTACTGAACAACAAAATGGTGCTCAACCCAACGTTTTCTCTTGAACGTGTTTTTGCGCACATCTATGCAGCATGTGTCACAATAGTTAGGCTAGAGCGAGACAATTCTCATTTCCAGTTGCTGCGAAGCTGTTCTCAAAAATGTTTTGGTTTGGCAGTTAGTTGCCTTTGTATTTCTGGGTTTGAAACGGGTCCTTGCGAACCCATCTGGGTTTGTTGTTGTTGTTGTTGTTGTTTTGTTGCTGTTGTTTATTTTTTCAAAAATGCTTGTGGTAACAATGCGAATGGCCTTGCACTCTAGTGATGTGCACTGCCCTGGGGTGAACACAGAAATCTGTTGTTGGGGTGACATTCAGCAGTTCACTAGCATACGCTTTTGTATAGGAGATTGATGCTCAACTCAGCCACACTTATAAAACGTGTGTGACCTGTGACAGAACCCAGAGGATCTGTGGACCATCGACGACAAGGGTGGATACATGAGATATCTGTGCTTTGGCTACGACGACGTCAACGGGCAAGTTTCCTTCTCCATTAGCACAAGGAGGGATAGATGTACGCAAGTCCTCACTTTCCGGCCGATCATTCCAGACTTTTCTGGAGACGCTGAACTCGTCATTACGGTAAGCTGTAGACTGGGGTTCCTCACCCGTCCTCAGCACAAAAAGGCAGAGTTACGCGGAGAAATTCAGCGCCAAACTTCCCTTGTATATTGACGAACAATTTCGCTGCGTTTCATATTATTCTTGACATGCAACTCACTCTTTCATTGAAAGTAAATGCTTGTACTTCTCAGCTAAAACAAACACGCACGCGCATGCCAACATCAACCACAGAGAGAGAGAGAGAGAGAGAGAGAGAGAGAGAGAGAGAGAGAGAGAGAGAGAGAGAGAGACAGACAGACAGACAGACAGACAGACAGACAGACAGACAGAGAGATTAATGGAGATTTAAAGAGACAAAATGATAGGTTTTTTTTACCACTATGTCCTCATAGGAAAAAAAGAAGGAAAGAAACAAAATCATCTGATGAAATTTCAAATGAATAGAGAATGAGCAAAACACACACACACACACACACACACACACACACACACACACACACACACACACACACACACACACACACACACACAAATTATATAAGCGATGATATTTTTATCTGCACATCAAACCTTTCTATGGGAGGAAAACTAAACCGATAAAATGCAGATGAAGATAATGAAAACGAAAATATACAGAATGAAAAGAAATAAAAACAGGAGGGAGTGAACCATGTGAGGAAGGAGGGGGAGGGGGACGAGGGGAAGGTGGTGGGGTTAGAAGGGAGGAAATGTGTCTTAAAAGAGAATTACTGATGCTCAATGTATGCATTACTAATACAATATCCATGGTGATGACATAGCCCTCCACTGCCATCAACCTGTAACCTAGTCTCGGTGAAAGTGTCACACATGTCATCAACCTGTAACCTAGTCTCAATGAAAGTGTCACACATGTCATCAAACTGTAACCTAGTCTCAATGAAAGTGTCACACATGTCATCAACCTGTAACCTAGTCTCGGTGAAAGTGTCACACATGTCATCAACCTGTAACCTAGTCTCAATGAAAGTGTCACACATGTCATCAACCTGTAACCTAGTCTCAATGAAAGTGTCACACATGTCATCAACCTGTAACCTAGTCTCAATGAAAGTGTCACACATGTCATCAACCTGTAACCTAGTCTCGGTGAAAGTGTCACACATGTCATCAACCTGTAACCTAGTCTCGGTGAAAGTGTCACACATGTCATCAACCTGTAACCTAGTCTCAATGAAAGTGTCACACATGTCATCAACCTGTAACCTAGTCTCGGTGAAAGTGTCACACATGTCATCAACCTGTAACCTAGTCTCGGTGAAAGTGTCACACATGTCATCAACCTGTAACCTAGTCTCAATGAAAGTGTCACACATGTCATCAACCTGTAACCTAGTCTCGGTGAAAGTGTCACACATGTCATCAACCTGTAACCTAGTCTCGGTGAAAGTGTCACACATGTCATCAACCTGTAACCTAGTCTCGGTGAAAGTGTCACACATGTCATCAACCTGTAACCTAGTCTCAATGAAAGTGTCACACATGTCATCAACCTGTAACCCAGTCTCGGTGAAAGTGTCACACATGTCATCAACCTGTAACCTAGTCTCGGTGAAAGTGTCACACATGTCATCAACTGTAACCTAGTCTCGGTGAAAGTGTCACACATGTGTGTATTCGAATAGATACACAGACATACATGCATGCATGCTGCGCAGATTTTGAAGGGCTAGTCATTATTGTGAAAGTGATCAATGGAAGTTGTAAGTAATCTACCATTCAAGCTATAACTTCTCACATTGTCTTTAAACTGAATTTTCAGGATGGGGTACTTTTCAAAGTTGTTCGTTATCTGGTTTATAAGTTTCCACAAGAAAAGATTTAAACTGAATTGATAGACATTGTTGCTTGGTCTGAGGAACGCTTTTTCTTCATTATGTCTTTGGCTGTAAGCTTCCAACGGTAAGCAACATTTCCCTTTATTGCATGAAGCAAGACCACTGCCTGCCTATAAAGCCTAGACATAAATGTGTTGGAGATCATTCGGTCTAAATCTGACAGAATTCTCATCTGTAAACCAAGACGATGGCGGGTGTGTGACTGGTGTAAATGACAGACTTTACAGACGTCCAAAACAATGTTCGGACACTAAAAGGAATCAGTGATTTGTTTTGAAGGCTGACAACTTTTTCTTTGCTCCTGTAATGTTACAGGATTTTTTTCTCGTATGTTTGATCGATGAATTGAGCTGTAAACATAGTTTTATGGTAACTTGAGGACTCCTTGGTACCTGCTTATCATTCAATATATTAATGGCTTTCTGTCTCTGATGTGAAAGATAACTAACATTGTTTAGCGTAAATTACATTTATATCGATGTTTAATTAAGTTTACCCTAGCTCATGGGTTCCTACTTTTCATGTATCCCAAGCCCACTTAAATGATTTCTTTTCTTAATTCCTGTGTTGATCATCTGTAGTGATTTTGTTTCTTTCCTATTCTTGTTCTTTGTGACATAAGCATGCATGTTATAAACAAATCTACTGGTCCAAATTTACAGCAACAGATCAACTACCTTGACAGGTGTCAACAGATCAACTACCTTGACAGGTGTCAACAGATCAACTACCTTGACAGGTGTTTTCTAATCAGTGATACGCCATGCTTAGTTGTGAATCATAGTCAATGGTGAATTACATTGAAAGAAGAATCGTGTTAAATGAGGACTGGCACTGGATTGTTAACCGCTAAATGTTGAATGTCACTGAATGATGACTGGCACTGAACAGTTGACAGAATATTGATGAATCATGCAGCATAGTGATTCCTATTGAATGATAAATCACAGAATAGTGAACGTCACTGAATGGGCGTTCCTGCTGTACAAGCAGCCACTGAATGTTGAGTCACACTGAATGATGACTCCCATTGATTTGTTAGTCAATGAATAGTGACACCGAATTGTGACTCCTTCCAATAAATTAATCTCAGTGACACCGAATTGTGACTCCTTCCAATAAATTAATCTCAGAATGGCGCACGACGATGAGCACTTAATCACACAGAAAACAGAATCCCATTGAATGGTCAACTACGATTAAAATATATCCAACCTGATCTTGAATTGCAAAAGTCGATGTTTAGCCCATATTTGTTTATCATATACTGTTGATGTCCCATCACCAATCTTAAGATGTCCTTTAACAGAAATCAACTTTAAACATCGTTTCTTCAAACACTCTCGTCCGTGGCTCATCTGGTGTCAAATTACTGACATACCTTACGAGTTAGATGTATAGTTACTTCTGTGAATCAATAATGCAAAGGGGAGAGAATCGGTGTCTCGCCTGACTTTTCCACTGTTTGTTGGAATTCCATTCCCTTGCACAAGTCGCTAACCGCTTCCAGGAGAGAAGACTGTTCAGTTGGCTGAACCGCCCTCTCAGGTTACCATGTATGCCAGTGTATAGTTTTCAGCTGTTCACAGAGGTCGTCATTCAGCCTGCTCGTAACCTTTGCCTGTGTGCAAACCACTGCGAGTGTGCTTCACACTTGACAACCCGATACTGTTTGTATGGAGACGTGGTAAAGAGACAGCCACCCTGTTGACAACCCGATACTGTTTGTATGGAGGTGTGGTAGAGAGACAGCCACCGCGTTGACAACCCGATACTATTTGTATGGAGGTGTGGTAAAGAGACAGCCACCCTGTTGACAACCCGATACTGTTTGTATGGAGGTGTGGTAAAGAGACAGCCACCCTGTTGACAACCCGATACTATTTGTGTGGAGGTGTGGTAGAGAGACAGCCACCCCGTGAACAGGACACTTTGACAACCCGATACTATTTGTATGGAGGTGTGGTAAAGAGACAGCCACCCCGTTGACAACCCGACACTTTTTGTATGGAGGTGTTGTAAAGCGACAGCCACCTCGTTGACAACCCGATAGTATTTGTATGGAGGTGTGGTAGAGAGACAGCCACCCCGTTGACAACCTGATAGTATTTGTATGGAGGTGTGGTAGAGAGACAGCCACCCTGTTGACAACCCGATACTATTTGTATGGAGGTGTGGTAGAGAGACAGCCACCCCGTTGACAACCCGATAGTATTTCTATGGAGGTGTGGTAGAGAGACAGCCACCCCGTTGACAACCCGATACTATTTGTATGGAGGTGTGGTAGAGAGACAGCCACCCCGTTGACAACCTGATACTGTTTTTATGGAGGTGTGGTAAAGAGACAGCCACCCGGTTGACAACCCGACACTTTTTGTATGGAGGTGTGGTAGAGAGACAGCCACCCCGTTGACAACCCGATACTATTTGTATGGAGGTGTGGTAGAGAGACAGCCACCCCGTTGACAACCCGATACTATTTGTATGGAGGTGTGGTAAAGAGACAGCCACCCCGTGAACAGGAGGCAGACCCAGAGCCAATCACATCAACAGAAAGTTGATACTCCAACAAAAAGCCGGAGAGAGTAATCCTGCCTCCCTTTCACAAAGCCAGTCGCCCATCTAGGCGGCAAAATAGCAGATTACCTGACGTGTCAAGTATGTAAGTGTGTCCACCGCCCCTACTGCTCTTACAGTGATAAAACCAACACAGTAGTGTCCGTGAAGCCCATAACACCACTGGCTTCACATTCAGCCACTGTTCTTTTTATCTTTTCTTAAAATGTCATTTTTCAAAACAGTTTACATGCACTTAACCTGAAGTACAATAACATATATCACGTTACTTACACTAGAAACAACTCTCTCTCTGTCTGTCTGTCTGTCTGTCTGTATGTATGTATGTATGTATGTCTCTCTCTCTCTCTCTCTCTCTCTCTCTCTCTCTCTCTCTCTCTCTCTTTTCTCAGAAAGTTAACTATTTATCGACTAACTTCCGACACTCTAAAACTCATTTTATCCTTCCTTTCCAACAGGCAACAATTAGTATTATTAAATGATTGTTATTCTACTTTGATTCCCAATAACTTTGGTGTACCACAAGGCTCGGTGCTTGGTCCACTGCTCTTCTTATTCTACATTAATGATTTACCATTAACCTTGACTTCTCTTTGTGAAATGTTTGCCGATGATACCACTATTAACACTAATAACTCTAATGCTCAGCAAGTCTACCTTGATATTCAGAAAAAATATCAATCTTCTCGTTAAATGGACACAACTCAATCATATGTCTCTGCATCCTCAAAAAACGAAATTCATGTTGATTACAAGGCAAAAACGTCAAAATGTATCCGAAAACTTGCCAATCCTTTATACCGGTAACGAAAAAATCAAAGAGGTTTCTAATCACAGTCTTAGGAATAGCAATCGACAACAACCTATCTTGGTCGAAACATTTAGAACTTCTTTCCAAAAATCTTGCCGTAAAACTGTATCAGCTCAGGAAAATAAAAATCTTTTTAGATTATCACACCAGAAAATTATTTTTTCAATCTTATATTCAACCAAATATTGACTATGCCTCGACACTCTGGGATTTAGCTAGCAATAAGTTGCTTAAACCATTGACTAGTATATACAAGAGAGCTGTCAAAATAACAATTGATGAACCCTCGCTAGGACACCCTGATTATGAACGAGCAGGCATCCTTCCATTCAAGACCAAACTATTGTACAATAAAGCACTCTTTATGCATAAAATACTACACGGCGGTGCTCCTTCCTATTTAATGAATATATTTACTTCTAATTATCATCGTCATTCGCATAAAATAAATCTTCCTTTCCCATCAATTAATTTATGCAAATCAAGCCTTGCTTATTCTGGTGGGTGGCTGTGGAATAATATCCCAGAAAAACTGAAAAACGAACCAAACACTAGTAAGTTGAAATCCAATCTTTTGACGTACTTGATGTATCTGTCTGATCTTACACCACTTTGCCCAAAGATGTACCAATAACTGTTCTGTGTAAATGTTTCATTTTCCTTATCAGTTCTTCCTTTTCTTCCATCCCCCTCCTCTCATTTTTAATTATCCCCCATCCCACCCCATCCCACTCCCACCCCCACCGTCTCCCACACCTTCTGTCGGTGTTCCCTCTGTACATAGATTTTGTGTCCTTTTGTATTTTCACATTTCATAATTAAGAGTGATTTTCCATTATTTTATATTAATCAATATTTTTTTTTCTTTTCCTTTCTTAAATTTCTTTCTTTTGGCCCCGGAGGGCTGGATGTAAAAAAGCAGTGATGCTTATTCCATTACCCTCTGAAAATAAAAATTCGTTCGTTCGTTCGTTCGTTCTCCCCCCCCCCCCTCTCTCTCTCTCTCTCTCTCTCTCTCTCTCTCTCTCTTGAATTGTGTACTTGTCTTACGTGGCCAGACTTCAAAGATGTTTTCTTGCGTGATCCTTTTTTGCAGCCATCAATGGCACTGGATTCTGAAACGCTTTTTTTTCTGCGTATTTTCCAGGCGAACGCACGTGTCTTGTCACGCCACAGAAGCGTCCGGTTCCCCAACACTCTGTGCTCTGGCCAACATGACAGGGCGTTCAACCGATCCTTCATGGGCCTGGAGACTGTCCAGCAAAAAATCCTGTACGCCCTTCTGGACCAGAACGTGCAGCAACCCAAGTCTGAGTAAGTGTGATAAACAAGATAACTGTGGCGGACAGAATACAGTGTATAGATCACCCTGTGACAGCTGACAGCACTGTACTACGTATAGCTTATCTTGTGACAGGCCACAATGAATACCTATCCTTGTGACTGACGAAGAGCAGGTCACAAAGTATAGCTACCCTTGCAACAGTCGAAGGACAGAACACAATGCGTAGGTGCATTGTAACAGATGAAGGACAGGCCACAATGTCGACCTATCCTTTGGCAAAGGACAGACCACAATGTAGACCTATCCTTTGGCAAAGAACAGACCACAATGTAGACCTATCCTTTGGCAAAGAACAGACCATAATGTAGACCTATCCTTTGGCAAAGGACAGACCACAATGTAAACCTATCCTTTGGCAAAGGACAGACCACAATGTAGACCTGTCCTTTGGCAAAGAACAGACCACAATGTAGACCTATCCTTTGACAAAGGACAGACCACAATGTAGACCTATCCTTTGGCAAAGGACAGACCACAATGTAGACCTACCCTTTGGCAAAGGACAGACCACAATATAGACCTATCCTTTGGCAAAGGACAGACCACAATGTAGACCTATCCTTTGGCAAAGAACAGACCACAATGTAGACCTATCCTTTGGCAATGGACAGACCACAATGTAGACCTATCCTTTGGCAAAGTACGGACCACAATGTAGACCTATCCTTTGGCAATGGACATACCACAATGTAGACCTGTCCTTTGGCAAAGGACAGGTCACAATGTAGACCCATCCTTGTGATTCACGAAGAACAGGTCCACAAAGTAAAGCTACCCTTGCAACAATTGGAGGACAGAACACAATGCGTAGGTACATTGTAACAGTTGTAGGACAGACCACAACATATTGCTCAAACAACAAATACCCCAGCACTTTCTGCTCGGGCGGACTTGAGAGAGCAGTTAAGAAGCCTTTAACTGGCCAGCGAAAACACTATACGCCCTTCTTGATCAACATGTGACAAAACCCGACTCTGAGCGAGTATGCTAAACTTGTTACATATGGAGGACAGACTACAGCGTAAAGCTACCCATGTGGAAAATAAAATATAAAGGTATAATGTATTGCAACTTTGTGACCGATGAAGGACAGACCACAATTTATAGCCAATCCTGTGACAGATCAAAGACCACAGTGTATAGACAGTAGGCATCCTTCAATCTCGGAAGACTATGGAGTTGCGCTCTGGTGTCTATTCTGGTACAGCGACGGGTGTAGCTGGCCAGTCCGACGCGGGAATGACAGTCCCTGTGGCACAGGGCACAGATGAAGTCTGACGCTGATTTGTCTGCCTGGGCTGCAGCCTTTCTTCTCATTCTCTTTTCCCCGTGCTGCTGAGCGAGTGTCTCTTCGAACTTGGAGAGACCTTTCTGCACAGTCTGTCTCCAGGCTGACCGTTCGAGGGCTGTTGCTTCCCAGTTGTTCTGGTCGATGTTCAAGGCTTTTAGGTCCCTCTTGCACACGTCTTTGAATCGCAGCTGTGGTCTGCCTGTGGGACGTTTTCCCTGCACAAGTTCTTCATAGAGGAGGTCTTTAGGGATCCGTCCGTCATCCATGCGCACGACATAGCCGAGCCAGCGCATACGTCTCTGTTTCAGCAGCGTGTACATGCTGGTGCATCCGGCTCTTTCCAGGACAGTGTTGTTTGGGACCTTGTCCTGCCAGGTGATGTTCAGAATGCGTCGTAGGCTACGCATATGAATAGCATTGAGCTTTCGCTCTTGTCGGGCACGCAAAATCCAAGACTCGCTGCCATACAGGAGGGTGCTCACAACGTAGGCTCTGTAGATCTGGATCTTTGTGTGCTCGGTCAGCTTGCTGTTGTCCCATGCTTTCTTTGTCAGTCTGGTCATGGTGGTGGCTGCCTTGCCGATGCGCCTGTTGAGCTCTGCGTCGAGTGAGAGGGTGTCTGAGATAGTTGAGCCCAGATAAACAGTCATGGACGACTTCCAGTTCATGGTCATTGATGCTGATGACTGGGGGAGAGTCAACATCCTGCCCCATGACCTGTGTTTTCTTCAAGCTAATGGTAAGCCCGAAGTCTTGGCAGGCATCGCTGAAGCGAGTCATGAGCTGCTGTAGGTCCTCGGCTGAGTGGGCGGTTACTGCTGCGTCGTCTGCAAAGAGGAAGTCACTCAGGCACCTCAGCCTGACTTTAGTCTTGGCTCTTAGTCTGGAGAGGTTGAAGAGCTTCCCGTCTGTTCTGGTTTGGAGGTAGATACCTTCAGCTGCAGGACCAAATGCGTGTTTCAGCATCACAGCAAAGAAGATTCCAAACAGGGTGGGAGCCAGGACGCAACCCTGTTTCACTCCACTCCGTATGTTGAAGGCAGCTGATGTTGAGCCGTCAAAGACGACGGTGCCTTTCATGTCTTCGTGGAAGGATTTGATGATGCTGAGAAGTTTGGGTGGACATCCAATCTTGGGGAGGATCTTGAAGAGGCCATCCCTGCTGACCAGATCGAAAGCCTTTGTGAGATCTATAAAGGCAATGAAGAGTGGCTGCCTTTGCTCCCTACATTTCTCCTGAAGTTGTTTAAGTGAGAAGATCATATCTATAGTGGATCTGTTGGCACGGAAACCACACTGTGATTCAGGATAAACTTGCTCTGCAAGTACTTGGAGCCTCTTCAGTGCTACTCGTGCAGACTTTCCCAACGATATTAAGGAGGGATATGCCACGATAATTATTGCAATCGCTTCTGTCACCTTTGTTTTTGTACAGTGTGACGACGTTAGCATCCCTCATGTCTTGCGGTACTTCGCCTTCACTCCAACAGAGGCAGAGGATTTCATGCAACTCGGTGATGAGTGTCTCTTTACAGCACTTCAGCACTTCGGCGGGAATACCGTCTTTCCCTGGTGCCTTGCCTGAGGCAAGAGAGTCCAGCGCTTTGTTGAATTCGTCTATGGTTGGTTCTCTGTCAAGCTCTTCCAGCTCTGGTAGGCGCTCCATAGCATTCAGGGCGTCTTCTGTGACTACATTTTCCCTTGCATATAGCTCAGTGTAGTGTTCTACCCAGCGCTCCATCTGTTGTTCTCTGTCCTGAATCACCTCCCCTGTAGCTGATTTCAAAGGGGCAGTTTTCTTTTGCACTGGGCCCAATGCCTGCTTGATGCCGTCATACATCGCCTTAATGTTGCCTGTGTCAGCTGCGATCTGAATCTGGGAGCAGAGCTGAAGCCAATAATCGTTGGCGCATTGCCTGGCACACTGCTGGACTTTGCTGCGAGCAGCACGAAGAACCTGGAGGTTCTGCTCGCTGGGACTGGTTTTGTATGCTGTCAGGGCGTTTCTCTTGGCCTCGATGACTGGTGTCATTTCTTCTAAATGGGCTTCGAACCCATCAGCTGACTTGCTGGTCTTTTTGCCAAAGGTGGACATGGTGGCGTTGTAGACAGCATCTCTGAAGTGTTTCCATCGGTCTTGGGCATTTGCAGTGGGTGGGCCAAGGAGAGAATCCTCCAACACGCGTGCGAACTCCTCCACTTTTCTTTGATCGCGTGTTTTGCTGGTGTCGATGCGAGGCCGGCCCTCCTTTCTCGTACTGTGCAGTCTCTTTACGCGGAGCTTCACTTTGCTGCACACCAAAGAGTGGTCAGTGTCACAATCGGCACTCTGGTAGCTGCGAGTGATCTTGATGCTGGAAAGGTTGACACGCCTGGTGAGGATCAGATCGAGCTGATGCCAGTGTTTGGATCGAGGGTGTCTCCAGGAGACTCGATGCTGAGGCTTCGTGTTGAAGAAGGTGTTACTGACGCACAGTCCATGATGACAGCAGAGCTCTAGCAGGCGCTGGCCATTCTCGTTCATTTTCCAGTGCCGCACTGACCCAAGCAGGTGGGCCAGGAGTTGTGATCGACACCTACTCTGGCGTTGAAATCGCCTGCGATGAACAGTAATTCTCTCTCGGGAATTCTCCTTATGGCAGCACTGAGGTCGTCATAAAACTTTTGCTTCTGCTGTGGATGCCAAAGTTGGTGCGTAGGCACTAATTAGACTGACTGGTCCCGATGATGTTTGGAGTCGGAGAGACAGGATTCGTTCTGTTCCTTCTGCTGGTGGGGTTATGGACTCCAATAATCTGTTTCTAACTGCGAATCCCACGCCGTGTTCTTTGACCTCGTCTGATGGTTTGCCCTGCCAGAACAGGGTGAAGTCTCTCTCCCTCACAGATCCTGTTTCTGGGAGCCTGGTTTCTTGAAGGGCGACAATGTCCATCTGCAGTCTGCTCAGTTCTGTGTCGATGACGGCTGTCTTGCGAACATCGTTTACTTCCTGCAGGTCGTCAGAAAAGCCTGGTGTCATTGTCCTTACGTTCCACGTACCCAATTTCAGGGCGGAAGTTTTCATTTTTCTGTTGCCTGGTGCACAGTTATCGATCCGCTTGTCGGTTTTCACCCTAAACCCCACACACCCAGTGAGGCTAAAGGACCGTGGCGGGGCAGCACCTTACTGGCTGGGGACTGCCCAGCTTAAGGCGGGCGGTAGCTGCCCAGTGAGATGCGATGACCTCTCCCACCGTCGGAAGCAGCCCCTGGCGTCTGACTCTACGCCAATTGAGTATGCAGTCTTATAACCGGTAGACTGCTACTTCCCGTGTTTTGTCGACGCTGCAAAGCGAAGCTGGAGTGACCTCTCCAGAGCGCAAAGCCTGGGTAAGTAAGTATGGAGGGCAAGCTGTTACCCATGCAGCAGACCCCCCCTCTCCACGTCGCTGGAATGGTCCATTGGAAAGGCAAACGCCGATACACATGGTTCCAGTGCCGTCGCAGGAGTTGCCAGAACGTTGCTGTATACAGCCTCGGACTGCCTTGGGGACTCCGACTCCGGATTTGTCCTCAGGGTTGACTCCCGAAGCCTTTCCTAAGAGTGGGTATAGCCGGAAGGCAGCGGACGTTTGAGATCAGAGTTTTCCTTCTCTTAGGCGGGCTGTCTTCCCAGACTAATGAGCCCCATCTGCCCAAGAAGGGGTGTTAGCCTTACACAAACCCGTTTAACCTCCGGGTGAGTTGGTCTACATTAGTCTGACTTCTACCCTTCGACCTGTCCAGCTTGGGTGGCCATACCAGGAGCATACAGCTCCCGCTGACATAGCGCTCTGGGTCATAGAGATACACGAGCTCCCACACCACGACAAGGAGTAGACCGTGTGGAAGACAGTGTATAGAATGAGATTACAAAGTACAACTAACATTGCAATAGGTGATGAAGAGTGTGGGCTATACAGTATTGCAAACATTGTAACAGGCATTGGACGGAGAGTTGCACAGAACATAGCTAATCTAATGACAGAGGTTGGAGAGACATGTGTACAGAGCATAGTCAGCATCGTAGGGAGTTGCACAGAACATAGCTAATATAATGACAGAGAGGTTGGAGAGACGTGTGTACAGAGCATAGTCAGCATCGTAGGGAGTTGCACAGAACACAGCTAATCTAATGACAGAGGTTGGAGAGACGTGTGTACAGAGCATAGTCAGCATTGCAGGGGGTGGCGGACAGGGAAGTGTCAGGGGTATCGCTGATTCACAGTAAGCAGAGAAGTTTAGAACATAGGTGGTGGACAAAGAGATATACTGAGTATAGCTGGTCTTATGAAATGTGGTGTACAGAGAGGTGTATAGAGTGTATTGTGGCAGGTGCCGGACAGAGAGATATACTGAATGTAGCTGACCTCACGAAAGGTAGCGCATAGAGAGGTGTGGAGAGTGCAGCTAACATTGCGACATGTGGTGGAACAGAGAGATATACTGAATATAGCTGACCTCACGAAAGGTAGCGCATAGAGAGGTGTAGAGAGTGCAGCTAACATTGCGACATGTGGTGGACAGAGAGAAATATCAAATAGATATTTAACGTTACGAAAGGTGATGCACAGACAGATGTTTAAAGTAAAGGAAACATTGTGACAGACGGTGAACAGAGAGATGTAGAGTCTTCAGCTAGCACTGTGATGGGCGGTGAACAGAAAGGTGCAGAGAGTGTAGCTAACATTGTGACAGATGGTGAACAGAAAGCTTGTAGAGAGTGTAGCTAACATTGTGACAGATGGTGAACAGAAAGCTGTAGAGAGTGTAGCTAACATTGTGACAGATGGTGAACAGAAAGCTGTAGAGAGTGTAGCTAACATTGTGACAGATGGTGAACAGAAAGCTGTAGAGAGTGTAGCTAACATTGTGACAGATGGTGGACAGAAAGCTGTAGAGAGTGTAGCTAACATTGTGACAGATGGTGAACAGAAAGCTGTAGAGAGTGTAGCCAGCACTGTGACAGATGGTGGACAGAAAGCTGTACAGAGTGTAGCTAACATTGTGACAGATGGTGACAGAAAGCTGTAGAGAGTGTAGCTAACATTGTGACAGATGGTGAACAGAAAAGTAGAGAGTGTAGCTAACATTGTGACAGATGGTGAACAGAAAGGTGCAGAGAGTGTAGCCAACATTGTGACAGATGGTGAACAGAAAGGTGCAGAGAGTGTAGCCAACATTGTGACAGATGGTGAACAGAATAGGTGGACAAAAGCTGTAGAGAGGTGTAGCCAACATTGTGACAGATGGTGACGAAGCTGTAGAAGTGTACAAAGTGACAGATGGTGACAGAAGAGGAGTGTAGCTAACATTGTGACAGATGGTGAAGCAGAGAGTGTAGCATTGCAGTGTAACGAAGTTTAGATTTGACAGATGTAAAAAGCAGAGTAGACATTGTGACGATGGACAGAGTGAAAGAGGAGCTTTAGGTACCTGTTGTATTGCTGGTCTAACCTGCGCAATGTTTGTTTATCAGCAGTGTTAAAACAGCGTTGCTGGTGTTGCTCTCGTCATTGTTGCTGTGCCGCTTTTCTGTCCTTCATTCTGTCTCTGTTCATCATGCTTTGCGTTGTTTGTCCCTTCCATCAGCACACGCTGTGTCGCCGCCGTGCAGGCCTTCCACAACCTCAACAAAGAGGAGAAGAAGAAGGCTGCAGAGCGATGTGACAGGACCCCTCTGACTTACCTCGCCGACTGCATCAGAAACAGAATCATGTCTTAACAGAAAGCAACGTTTGGATTGACGACGGAGAAAGCCATGGATTTTCTTCATGTTGATAGAATACCATTGAAAATCTGGAATGTAATCACACATACATGCATACATACATACTATCATGCCTGCATACATACATACACACATATACATACGTGCATACATACATACATACATACATACAGACAGACAGACACCTTTTTTCTTTTCTTGGGTGAGATGAAGGGGGTGAGACGAAGGGGGTGAGGGTGAAGGCGCCATCCTTCTCATTTCTTCCTGTCTTCTTTATTCCTCGTCTCTTGTCATCATTATCCATCTTTTCTCACTTTAGGTTTTTCTTCTCAGCGCAGTGGAACCAACTGCTTCTTCCAGAAAGAATAAATTGTGAAAAATTGTTCGTGTATCTGGGTATGTTGTTGCACTTGTGTATGGAAGTGTGTGTGTTCATGTGTGTGTGTGTGTGTGTGTGTGTGTGTGTGTGTGTGTGGTGTGTGGTGGCGCGTGCGTGCGTGCATACGTGTGCGCGCTCGCGCACGTGTGTGTGTGTGTGTGTGTGTGTGTGTGTGTGTATGTATTTATGTATGTATGTAAGCATGTGTGTGTGTGTGTGTGTGTGTGTGTGTGTGTGTGTGTGTGTGTGTGTGTGTGCGTGTGTGTGTGTGTGAGAGAGAGAGAGAGAGATAGATAGAGACAGAGAGAGAGAGAAAGAGAGAGAGAGTAAAATATCTTCTTGACTGCAGGCAAAATTCCAAACTGCAATTACTGAAGGCTGGTCATGACCAAACATAAGGTCTGAAGGCTGGTCATGACCAAACATAAGGTATGATTCCAATATGATACTGCTATTGATTACCAGGCCCTATTATAATTGATGGCTGCATTTTTCATTCAACTTTTTGACACAATGAACTAAACAACAAGTAAGTATGGTAATTCTTGCTCCCACAAGAAAACATATCTCCAAAGAATTGCTGCTTGCGACACCGAATCGCCTAACAGACATGACCGCACAGAGCACACAGAACAAACAAGGAACCCCCCCCCCCCCCCCCCAAAAGAAAAAAAAAAAAAGTTCCAAGCTTGTCCATATACCCTGTACCGAACACATCTACTCAGCAACAGGAACTGCAGAAATAAACAAATAGAAACTAACTTATATTCATGACTGGCACAGCCTTTTCAAGCTTGAATATAGTCAGACAATGAACAAATAGAAACTAACTTATATTCATGACTGGCACAGCCTTTTCAAGCTTGAATATAGTCAGACAAGTACAAAGACGAATAGAAATAAATACAAATAACCTCGATTTAATTGAAACGAAAGTAAATATGAAATGAGGCAGGGAACAGTAAACAATAAACAGCAAATAAGTAGGGTAACTCTTGCTCCCACAAGGAAACATAACTCCAAAGGAATGCTGCTTACCACACCAAATCGCCCAGCAGACATGACAGCACAGAGCACACAGAACAAACAAGGAAACATCCCCCAAAAAGGATGTTCCAAGCTTGCCCATATACTGAACACATCCACACAGCAACAAGAACTAAGAACAGAGAGAGAGAGAGAGAGAGAGAGAGAGAGAGAGAGAGAGAAGAGAGAGAGAGAGAGAGAGAGAGGAGCATGGGTATGATTGAACGCGTACATGAAAGGATTTAAAGCAGAGTTTAAAGGCAAGACAAATGTGTCCAGAACCAACCTCATTCACAGTTTTCTGGACTGTTGGGAATGAGCACACAGACTCAGCAACAGAGAATGGTCAGTAACACCTTTCTTAGTTCACTTCTTCACAAAGTAGTTCAAAAGGCATTAGTCTTTGGACACACATTCTTACAGTCTGCATTAATGGTCTGTTATGAAATCTGTTGAAAGTGGAGGCATTTGACCACCATGTAGATTTCATGATGTCCGTTAATGTGGTTCCGCTTCTCAGCATTGCTTAGGTTGCTGCTCCTCTCAGACTATGGGGAGCATAACCAGAAACACCTGCATCCGTTCACACTTGTTTCATCCAACGTGCTAAAGTGTCTTTAGAAGCAGGTCCGTGGGGTCTACAATGACAAAGGAGGAGTTGATCACAGTCTTGTCGTAACTTCTTTTTCCTATTTACAGACTCTTCTGAGCATTCTACAACACACACCTTTTTTTTTCTTCGTACCTGGGTAACTCAAGTGTTTGTTTGGTAATAACCAGGTCTTGTGTGTTTCCGTTTGTCATTGAAATAGATGGAACATCCATTTTTTTAATGAAAATAAACACTGCAACTGGCTTTGTGACTCGTAGGGTATGTCAGTAATTTGACACCAGATGAGCCACGGACGAAGGTGTTTGAAGAAACCATGTTTAAAGTTGATTTCCATTAAAAGACATCCTAAGATTGGTAGGCCTAATGACACATCAACAGTATATGATAAACAATCATGGATTAAACATCGACTTTTGCGATTCAAGATCAGGTTAGATATATTTTAATCGTAGTTGACCATTCAATGGGATTCTGTTTTCTGTGTGATTAAGTGCTCATCGTCGTGCGCCATTCTGAGATTAATTTATTGGAAGGAGTCACAATTCGGTGTCACTGAGATTAATTTATTGGAAGGAGTCACAATTCGGTGTCACTGAGATTAATTTATTGGAAGGAGTCACAATTCGGTGTCACTATTCATTGACTAACAAATCAATGGGAGTCATCATTCAGTGTGACTCAACATTCAGTGGCTGCTTGTACAGCAGGAGCGCCCATTCAGTGACGTTCACCATTCTGTGATTAATCATTCAATACGAATCATTATGCTGCATGATTCATCAATATTCTATCAACTGTTCAGTGCCAGTCATCATTCAGTGATATTCAACATTCAGTTTATCAGTATAAACAATGTTCTCACTATCAGCATCAGCACCATAGAACAACCTGGGCGGAGGTGGCCAAAATAAACCAGATGGAGATGAAAAGGCTGCCTTGCCTACCCTTGGCTTCTTCTGTGTTTCACAGTGTTATCCCTGTTTACCTGGAAGGGGCACTTTCTGCGATACACAGTAGGGACGCTGTGGTAGTAATGTGACAGGGAATAATCGGTTATAGTATTGAACCTCAGGACGACGACAATGTGCTTTCCTTTGCCTTCAATTTTGAATGGGAAAGCTCTTCAATCCCCAAACGCAGGCTGTACTACTGAATGAGCGGCTCCAATCAGCGTTCAGTGAAGGAAAGCAGTATTCAGCAGACCAGTTTGCATCCACAACAGGCGCGCACCACTATGGAGGCCCGCCAGTGGAAATAATCTCCATCACGGAAGAAGGTGTGAAGAAACTGCAAAGAAATCTCAACCCCAACAAAGCAAGTGGCCCTGACGGAATAGGTCCCAGAGTTCTGAGAGAACTAACGGAAGAGGTGGCCCCAGTCCTAGTGACCCTATTTCAATCCTCCATGACCAGCAGAACCGTGCCGAAAGACTGGAGGGACGCCCTTGTTGCACATATCTTCAAGAAAGGTGAACAGTATGACCCAGCTAACTACCAGCCCATATCCCTTACTTCTGTCATATGCAAGTTAATGGAACACATCGTCGCTAGCTCGCTAATGGACCACCTGGACACCAAGGGAATTCTGAATAAACGTCAACATGGCTTTCGGAGAAACACGTCCTGTGAAACGCAGCTACTGGAACTTGTTGATGAGACTGCCAGACTTATGGAGGGAGGCGGACAAGTCGATGTTCTGGTCATGGACTTCGCCAAGGCAACCACTGTCTCCTGATCCACAAGCTTCACTGCTACGGTGTCCAGGTCCAGACCAATAGGTGGATCACCGAATTCCTCAACAACAGAAGGCAATCAGTCGTGTTGGATGATTACTCCTCTCCCTTTGTCAATGTCAGATCAGGAGTCCCTCAGGGATCCGTGCTTGGACCATCTCTGTTCCTTGTTTATATCAACGACCTACCTGACAGCCTAGAGAAATCTGCGTGACTCTTTGCTGATGACACTGCAGTCTACTCTGGAGTGAAGGAAAACGAAGATCAACTCAAACTCCAAGATGACCTCAGGAGGTTAGAAAGCTGGCAGACGAACTGGGATATGGAGTTCACCCCCATAAATGCACTACCCTTCGCTGCACACACAGCCCAACCCCTAGAGATCATGACTATGTACTCCACGGCCACACCCAATCAACGGTCCATTCACAAAAACGGACAATGGAGGGATGGGATGGGGGAACGGGGTAGGGGTGGGGAAAGGGGAGAAATGGAGACCAGGTCCTGTGACATTATCTGTCACAGTGATTCCCTTGGTACTCAGACGGGAACACATTCGTGATAATTATGATGAACCGGCATCTGCAGAATAAAATCCTCTGCAATGGAACATAATGACCACCATGATGTTCTGCTCTCAGCATAGGGTGCCTCTTTCTCCTTTGTTATTAATATATGCTCTCTCTCTCTCTCTCTCTCTCTCTCTCTCTCTCTCTCTCTCTCTCTCTCTGTGACATTTAGTGTACAGTCACTCACACAAACACACACACACACACACACACACACACACACACACACACACACACACACACACACACACACACACACACACACGTGTTTATACACTAAATTCCTGCACTATTATCCACATATATCAATCGAGCGAGTGTAGAGAGAGAGAGAGAGAGAGAGAGAGAGAGAGAGAGAGAGAGAGAGAGAGAGAGAGAGGAAGACGGACAGACAAACAGACAGAGAGTAGAAAATAAATCTCTCAAATGGTTTTTGTGGGAAACTTTTCGCACACACACACACACACACACACACACACACACACGCGCGCGCGCGCGCGCGCGCGCGCGCGCGCGGCGCACGCACGTACGCACGCATGCACGCACGCACGCACACACGCTCGCGCACGCACACACACACACACACACACACACACACACACACACACACACACACACACACGCACGCACACACCACACACACACACACACACACACACACACACACCACACACACACACACACACAAACGCGCGCGCGCGCACACACACACACACAACGTATCTATATACTAAATTTTTGTACGAGTATCCACATTTATTAATCGAGCGAGTGAAAGACAGACAGACATACAGACAGAGAGTAAACAGTAAACATATTCTGTCTTCAGTCTCTGATCACCTTGATCCTTTCAGTTCGCATACCAGGCCCGTAGGGGCACGGAGGATGCCACACTGACTCTGGTCAATATGGTCGCAGAGCATCTCCAGCAGCAGAAGAGCTATGTAATAATCTTGTTTGTAGATTTTAGCAGTGCTTTTAATACCATGCAAATTCACACTCTACTTAACAGACTTCTTGATGTTTCTGTAAATGGAGGGGGGGGGGGGGGGGGGGGGGAGGGGGGGTTATTAAGTGGGTCAGAAATTTTCTTGAAAACCGACCCCAGAGATTATTAATGAATGGTTGTTTGTCAGAGTAAATTGTCTTAAACACAGGTGCTCCTCAAGCATGTGTTCTATCTCCTTCGTTATTTTCAATTTACACAACTGGAATGAAAATCCATGGTGCACTTCTGAACCTATTTAAATATGCTGATGATATGGCTTTTGTAAGTCTTTTGTTTAAAGAAGGCTCTATAAGTGAGCAAGCATACTTCAGTCACATCTTAGAACTACAGGACTGGTGCTCTTCCAGCTTCTTGCAATTTAATTGTGGTAAGACCAAAGAACTTGTATGAAACTTTTCAACATCAGATAGTTCATTTCAACCAGTTGTGATAAATGGACAGACAATAGAAACTGTTGACTGTTTCAAATATCTTGGTATACACATTGACCATAAGCTGTCTTTTAGTCAACATACTGACAGTATCTTCAAAAAAGTAAGTCAAATATGTGTTTTTTTCTGTTGAGAAATTTACGTAGTTTTAATGCCAGTCAACATGTACTAGAAAAGATATATGTAAGTTTAACACAAAGTCTAATGTCATTCAACATTACTGTCTGGTTTGGAAATCTTTCAGAGAAAGAGCGAGCAAAGCTCGCCAGAACTATCAATCAGGCAAGTAAGGTTATAGGGAAAAAGCAATCTGCTCTCCGAGAAGTCTATACTGTTTCTGTAATCAGGAAATCTGTGAATATTACCTCTAATCCCTCACACCCACTCCACTGCTATTTTGAAAAACTTTCATCACGAAGATGCTACAGAATGCCCAGAGCACCGAAGAATGTCTTCAAGATGTCATTTATACCAAGTGCCATTAGCATTTTAAACTCTAAAGCCTGTGATTGACTGCCATGACCCTTGTCTCTCAGACATGAACAATTCAGTCTCCAATACTATGCTTTCACTGTGACAATGACTGTGCGTGTGTGCGTGTGCGTGCGTGTGTGTTGTGTGTGTGTGTGTGTGTGTGTGTGTGTGTGTGTGTGTGTGTGTGTGTGTGTGGTGTGTGTGTGTGAGTGTGTGTGTGTGTGTGTGTGTGTGTGTGTGTGTGTGTGTGTGTGTGTGTGTGTGTGTGTGTGTGCATTTGTGTGTGTTTTGGTGCGGGTGATTTTTTGTTGTTGTATGTATTGTTTTTATAATCTATGTAATGTTGTATGTCTTATGGATTTAATGTTCATATCATTTGTGCAGGCAAGCAAGCAAGCAAGCGGTCGTGTGTGTGTGTGTGTGGGGGGGGGGGGGGGGGGTGCGTGTGTGTGTGCAGGTGTGTGTGTGTGTGTGGGGAGGGGGTGGGGGGTGGGTGGGAGGGGTGTGTGAGTGTTGATGCATATACAAATACATATACTAACACAGGCTTTATGTAACGATTTATAATGTCTCTTTGTAATGTCTTATGTACTTGTGAAATGATGTGGAGCAGAAGAAAAATTTCCGATGGACAATAAAGTTGATTCAATTGACTAGAAAATATATCTGTCAAAATCCTCGAATGGTTTTTGTGGGTAAGGTTTTTACACACACACACACACACACACACCACACACACACACACACACACACACACACACACACACACACACACAACACACACCGAAATGATTCACAGGGAATCAGACTGGATGGAGAAGGAAAGGAGGGGGTAGGGGGAGTCGTGCGGGGAAGACCGAGTGTGACACCCCATCTCTCCCCACCTTTCCCCCTTTATTCACTCCATCCCTTTGTCGTTGTTTTTTTTAATTATTCATTCGTAATGGATTCTGTATTCTCATCCACATCGCTGTCAACTTATCATTCCCAATACAGGTTACAAACAAAAAACAGTGGGAAAACCAGCCGCCGTGGCAAAGTGGTTAGCGTCGCGGACTCCCGGCTGGGAGGTCGTGGGTTCGAATCCCATCATAAGTCATGTGGGTTTTTCTGCCCCGACCGGCTCCTACCCAGAGTTGAGTTTGCTGCGGACTCAGTTGGGAAGACTGGGACCACACAGTCGAGTTTCATCCACTTAATGGATGCGTTTCTGAGAGTGTTGCTCAAATTTCCTGACCAACACTGCAGGTGCCTGTATCTCTCGGGCCTGGTTGACGCCGGGATATATTATGAAAGGAAGCGTAGAGTACAGCCCTGTCATGTAGTCTCAGACCGAAATGGAAATCCGCAGCATCATCTTAATCATCCTCATTCTCATCGATCAGCATACAAAAAAATATGTCTCCAATTCTGTGGCCCTTCATGCCCTGCTCTCATGGTGACCTCAATTTCGATGTCCTCTCCCCGTCTGTGGCCTTGGTTTGGTTCCGTCGGGGTCACCGGTATCGGCGAGTCCATGGGGGCTGTCGTTGGACGGACGTGGTGGCGCCCTCCGGAGGGAGAGCTCACTCACGCCGGCTCCGCGACTAAGCAATTATTGTCGTCAGTAGGGGGCTTAGTAGGTGGTGTCCTGCGTATGTTAGATCAGAACAGGCGCCACTGAACACCACCGAAGTGACTCGGCAGCAGTGCAGTGTCTCCTTCGGTGGGTTACCTCTTGACGACTTGACATTGACTGCTCCCTGTGGATTGCCGGTGCCGGGGCTGCGGCGGGGCCGACCGGGCTGTGGCTGTGGACGGGGTGTCAGAATGAGCGGCGTGGGTGCACTGCCTCTGAGGTGGCGCAGAGGCTGGGACAGCAAAAAAAAAAAAAAAAAAAAAAAAAAATCAGTGGGAAAGACTACAGCAGCATGCAGAGAGAAAGGAAGATGAACGGGCAAACAGGAAACTTGAAAAAAAAAAAAAAAAAAAAAAAAAAACCATCAGTTAGGATTATTCATAAATCAATGCTAGTCACGGGGCATAACCCTTGTTTAGGTTTGTGACATTATCTATCACAGTGATTTCCTTGGTACCTGTCAAGAATGGGTCTGTGGTATGATGAATCTGTGGGCGCACAATATAGTCCTCTGCAATGGAACATAGAGGACCTCGTAATGCCCTGCTCTCAGTATAGGTGTCTCTCTCCTCAGTTATCATAGTATGCATCTCTCTCTCTCTCTCTCTCTCTCTCTCTCTCTCTCTCTCTCTCTCTCTCTCTCTCTCTCTCTTAGATCGAGCATGTGTATGTCAATATGTTTGGATGTGGATGTGCCTTTTGTATGTCCCTGTGTCCCTGTACACCTAAACATGGTACAAACACAAACAGACGGAACACACAAACGTATGAACGCAATGAATAACAATATCAGGTATACTGGTACAAACACAACAGACGGAACACACAAGTATGAACGGCAATGAATAACAATTATCATGGGCTGATTAGTTGGTACAAACACAAACAGACGGAACACACAAACGTATGAACAGCAATGAATAACAATTATCATGGGCTGATTAGTTGGTGCAATCGGACAGATTGGGTTGTGAGAAGTCACGCTACCCAGCGCGCATTCTGTGTCCGAAGCGTTAGTGTAGCTCCACAGCATTCTAGTGTTACCCTGTAAGCCAGTTATGTGTAGCTCTCACAGACATTCTAGTGTTACCCTGTAAGCCAGTTATGTGTAGTACTCACAGCATTCTAGTGTTACCCTGTAAGCCAGTTATGTGTAGCTCTCACAGCATTCTAGTGTTACCCTGTAAGCCAGTTATGTGTAGCTCTCACAGCATTCTAGTGTTACCCTGTAAGCCAGTTATGTGTAGCTCTCACAGCATTCTAGTGTTACCCTGTAAGCCAGTTATGTGTAGCTCTCACAGCATTCTAGTGTTACCCTGTAAGCCAATTATGTGTAGCTCTCACAGCATTCTAGTGTTACCCTGTAAGCCAGTTATGTGTAGCTCTCACAGCATTCTAGTGTTACCTGTAGCCAGTTAGGTGTAGCTCTCACAGCATTCTAGTGTTACCTGTAGCCAGTTAGGTGTAGCTCTCACAGCATTCTAGTGTTACCCTGTAAGCCAGTTAGGTGTAGCTCTCACAGCATTCTAGTGTTACCCTGTAAGCCAGTTATGTGTAGCTCTCACAAGAGACCGGTAAGCGCACGAGGTACCCCTGCTGTTTTGTGCAGCACGCCAGCCACGTCTTTGAGGTTAGGCGGCCCCTTCCCCTCCTCAATCCATAATTCAGCAGCACAGACCACAGCCGATGCTGGGGAGGGTACACTACACATCCACCTTCCGAGCTCCCTGTTGTTCAATCATTAAATCTGTCCGTACCATGTTTGATAGGCAGGGTAAGCAAAGGGTTTGAGGAGGAAAGCAAGAGAGAGAGAAGGCTATGTTCCTCCACTCAATCAGGAGCAGATGACTTCAGGGTTGAATGGAATCGAAGACATGCATATACGGCTGGCTACTACTGGATTCTCATGTCTACTTGGAGAAGTGAGTAAATGAGCGAGTTACATTCCTTGTACTCATGCTACTGGACGCAGTGAAAAGTCGCACTGTGGAAGAAAGGCACGTGTAAAGTGTGCAATACACTTGGTGAACAGTATGTGCGTAGGACATTAAAAAAACATTGGAGATTGTAGAAATCA
>CM065741.1:1923627-1951127 GCA_033310375.1 Conus canariensis
TCAGACGGACAGACAGGCAAACAGGTACACAAGCTTTTATACAGAGAGAGATAGAAAGAGAGAGAAGAGCGAGAGAGAGAGAGAGAGAGAGAGACAGACAGACAGACAGACAGACAGACAGACATAGACAAGTGAACATAAAGAGAAGGTTAAAGAAACGTCACTCTGATGCTGAGACAGAGAGAAAGAAAGAGAGGGGGAGAGACGGTCGGACGGACGGGCAGGCAGACAGATCGACAGGCAAGCAGACAGACAAAGAAAGAAAGAAGAAGAAGAAGACGAAGAGAGAGAGAGAGAGGAAGACAGAGACAGAGACAGACAGAGAGACAGACAGACAGACAGAGACAGAGAGAGACAGAAGAAGAAGAAGAAGAAGAAGAAGAAGAGGTGGAAAGAGAGAAAGAGAGGGAGAACTTATACACGTTGTGCCCAAGAAAATGACATGATTAACGAAAACAGACTCTTTTTGGTTCAGTTCCCTTTTACAAACACCAAATAAAACATCCAACACCAATCACTTCATTGGTTTTCCCATTTCAAGCCATAAAAGTACTTCAATTTTTTTCCAAAATAGATTTACATTTGGGCGCTCAAAAAAGAAGTGCTCGATGAAATCAATCTCATCACTGCAATAATTGCATTTATCAGAATCTGTTACTTTCATTGTTTGAAGAATGGTAATTTGTAGGATTTTTTTTTTTCATTGTAGTTCGTGTAACCGAACTTCTTTTGAAACTTTTCTCGGTAAAATCAAAAAACTGTCGTTGAGAACAAAATTGAATTTTCTTTGCTACACTTCACAAGCATGAGGTTTTAGATTAATTTTATCACCCGCTTTTAATAATAAGGTCTTTAGTTTCTTTGGTTTTACATTAAACTCTCTTGCAGTACAGGACTCCACGTGAATGTCTCCACGACTCATTTCACGGCGTTGAATCCAGTTTATCCATTGTCTTGGAATTGCGTTGCAAAGAGCATTGTATTCAAAAATGATATGTCCTTTATTTCCACCTATTACAGTTAAACTTCTTCTCAACTCAAGAGTCGGTTTTCATATTCATGCACTAAGTTTTGGACACATTCAAGTCCCTTTTCGAACCAATTTTCAAAATACAAAACCTTGCCCTTATATGTACTAGAGTATTATGAAATAGCATTTGGCTATGAACGTTCTTGCTGTTAACATCCTCTAATTCAATTTCTTTTTTATTATCTAAATATGTGATTATGACTTCTTTCCAAGTCGTTTTCTATCCCACTCACTTTTTGTAGCTGCTTAGATCTGCAGTTTGTCCTGAAAATATTTCGTTCTGTAGCAATTTTTTTTTTTTTTTTTTGGCTGTCCCACCTCTGCGCCACCTCAGAGGCAGTGCACCCACGCCGCTCATTCCGACACCCCGTCCACAGCCACAGCCCGGTCGGACCCGCCGCAGCCCCGGCACCGGCAATCCACAGGGAGCAGTCAATGTCAAGTCGTCAAGAGACAACCCACCGGAGGAGACACTGCACTGCTGCCGAGTCACTTCGGTGGTGTTCAGTGGCGCCTGTTCTGATCTAACAAACGCAGGATACCACCTACTAAGCCCCCTACTGACGACAATAATTGCTTAGTCGCGGAGCCGGCGTGAGTGAGCTCTCCCTCCGGAGGGCGCCACCACGTCCGTCCAACGACAGCCCCCATAGACTCGCCGATACCGGTGGCCCCGGGAACCAAACCAAGGCAACAGACGTGGAGAGGACATCGAAATTGAGGTCACCATGAGAGCAGGCATGAAGGGCCACAGAATTTGAGACAATTTTTTTATGCTGATCAATGAAAATGAGGATGATTAAGATGACGCTACGGATTTCCATTTGGTCTGAGACTACATGACAGGGCTGTTCTCTACGCTTCCTTTCATAATATATCCCGGCGTCAACCAGGTCCGAGAGATACAGGCACCTGCAGTGTTGGAGAGAAAGTTAATATCCTTGTCCTTCCTCACCATCTTATTTTGCACGAAAACCCCCCTTTTCACAAACAAATCTCGTCCATCTCATGCTACTTTTTGCCAAAATTGACACCTTTTTACAATCAAGCTTAACATGCAATAACCTCCAAAAATCGAAGTAATCGTTATTTTAAAAATGGGGGCTTACGTGCAAAATAAGATGTGGTGAGGAAGGACAAAAGATATTAACTTTCTCTCCTAGCTAAGCAAAGCACCTCAATCAACTCGGTCAAGCGATCACACAGGCTGTTTGACCTAGTTTACTGCTGAGCTTTGTAGGTCAAGTGATCACATAGGGTCGTTTGACCTAGTTTACTACCAACAGAATCACTATTCACCCTTTCTCTCTTCTGATTCTTGCGCAAACAAGAAGAATGTCTTGCTTAATTTTTTAAATTGGTGTTTATAATCTGGTTTAAAAACAAAATGAAGCCCGGAGTAGTTGCAGAGCTTATTGATATATTTAGAGATTGGGAGTTGCAGGAAAGGAGCTGGGGGGGGGAATTACGGAGCTTTTTGAGCGCGTAGATATGCGAGAAAGCGTAAGGAACGCCATCAGTAAACTACCGCATTCTTGGCTCCATCCAGTTATAAAGTTGTTTGCTATTTTAATTGATCAAATAGCTCCTGAAGATTTTAATCTGACCGCTTCTACTAACCCTGAAGGAGTAACTGTTACCTTTAAACCTAAACAGTTTTTAAGATTAGTAAAAGACTATGAATAATAAATAACAGCTGAATTTACAATTATTTTTTTTATTGCTTTTAAAAATGGATTGCGACGAGCTATTAAAGTGTGAGGAGGCAGCAGACCTCTGTCATAAAGAAAGATTATACTCGCTGGCTGCGTGTGGGAAAACCAGGCAGTATTTAGGCGTTGAACTAAGTATCGAACAGATTCAGCAATTGTCTACATCAGACGTTGAGAAGTATTACGCTAGGTACGAGGCACAGCTGGGGTCAAAAATGGTTAGATCAGTGGGGCAGACAATGATTAGTTTATATGCTAAGTTAGTAGGCAAGATAGCGCCGATTGATTCAGAAGAAGATTTAAAATATGACTTAACACAAGATCCGGTTTTAACCAAGTCCCTAGAATCTCTTGCATGTGACATGTATTATAGATTTGGGACGTTGCTATGTCCATTCATCATGGGATTAATTACTTTTAATCACATTAATTTTAATCATATTAATTTTAATCAGACTAAAAAAAATGAGCGAGCAGGAGAAGAAGACTCCACAGGAGCAGAATGCCCCCACAAGTGGATTTACAGGCGAGTGCCCCACAAGTGAATCCACAACTGAGTGTCCCGCAGGTGAGTAGTGTTACTAAAGCTAAAAGTGCTGGGCGTGTTGAGGCCGGCCGTAAACTAGCTGAATGGAACAGACTGCAAAAAGCAAACCAAGCAGCAAAACAAAAATTATTAGATAGTAATACAACAACAGCACCAGCACCGCCGCCGCCACCAACAACAACACAATCAAACTATAAGATGTATTATTATGTACTGGGGAGTATTGTTGTTGGTGGAGGGCTTTTAGTATACAAGCGCCTAAAGCCATACTTAGCAACAAAGTTACAAACCCCCACAAAAACAGTAAAAGAAAAAGAACCAGCCTCTGCAAAAAAAGCACAACCTCCTGCAGTAGACCCATTTTTAATAAATTAGTTTTTTTAATGTGCTGTTAAGTACTGGTTAAGTACTGGTTAAGTACTGGTTAGGTCAGTTATAACAAGTTAAGTGTAAGTTAAGTGTAAGTAAAGCGCAAGTTAAGTGCAAGTTATGTTAAGTACTAGTTAAGATCTTAAGTTAAGTACTAGTTAAGATCTTAAGTTAAGTACTAGTTAAGATCTTAAGTTAAGTACTAGTTAAGATCTTAAGTTAAGTACTAGTTAAGATCTTAAGTGCAGGTCATGTTAAGTACTAGTTAAGATCTTAAGTTAAGTACTAGTTAAGTCGGACAAGTCAGTTCTCCGGGGGCCTATAGCGTATGAAAACTCGGGGCTAACGGAAGTTCGCTTGCTATTGTTAGAGTCTAGTGACTTCTTATTAACAGCAGTTGTGTTTACTTGATGAAGAGTAGAGCGCAGATTAGCATTTGTGTGATGAAATACTTTGTTTTCAAAGAGAGCCTGCTTGTAGTTGTTGTGACTTATTTCTTTTTTTACAACTTCTTATCTATGCCCTTAGCTTTCTTTGTTACAGAGGTCTGGGTAGCAACGCTATACATCTTCGACCGCAGACCAACATATTCTTGTATAACCGTCCCATTAAATTCATCCTTCATCTTTCCAATCACTTTCTTGTTCACGGTTGAATGTAAAGGCGAGTCTTTTGGGTAGTCACATGTGTCGTACCATCCGTCGGCTCCTTTAGCTACCTCTATTTCCATGTCTTTGTAAAAGTCTTCTGTTGGAATGTCTAGAATAAAACTATCAGTGTCTGTGTAAAGGACATTTGATTCTGGGTACAGCGGTTTAAAGTAGTCGTACAGAAATTCAAGCATTAATAACTTTGACAACTCTAGCACGGCAAAGCCGATAAACACCGGCCTGTCTAACTTCACATTCTGTTTCTTCATCATAATGCCAACCAGGCTGTCGCTAAATATTCTAAAGTCTTGGTAGTTAGGTTTAGAGGTCAGCTTAATTGCTTGTTTTTCGTTTGTAACTAATCTTACGTCTTTACGATTGTGTACGTTCTCCATCGTCTTGCCAAAACAACTGTTGTTCATCAACTTAAAGAAGTCTTTTTCTGAAGCGTCAGTGGCCTTGGTTCTAAGATCAGTGTTCTTCATGATGTATGGCCTCATGAAAGGCTCTTGGTCAAAGGTAATTATTCTGTGAACGGCGGTAAGTTTCAACCCGTGCCTTCAGTAAAATTGTAACAGCCGGTAATGACAGACATATTTAGTTTTGTTAAAGAGGTTAGGCACGAGCTTAGGCGGTTCGGTGGGGCTCATCTTTAATCTTTCTGCGGCTAAGGGGAAATCGTTATGGGGGTCGTGCAACTCTGCGGGATAATCTAAGTCCACCTCTAAGATTAATCCTATTGGATTATCGGGCGTAAGATCTGCCAATAGTCCTACTACCCGATCAACCTCATGAGGCCCGTTTATCATTTTAAAGTTTCTCAATGGCAGTGTCTGGCTCATGGCCCACCCATATAGATTGTTGGCGTCTAAGTACATCAGATAGTTGGATGGTTTAGTTGAATCATAATCGTCTAAGTACTTGTTGTTGGCTCTGCGATAAGGATGACAGGCCATGCTAATGCCTCCCCTCAGCCCATCCTCAATCATCTGGAGTGTATCCAGATCCGATATTAAGTCGATCTGAATGTTTGTAGACTTCAAGAATGCGTCCCAAGACAGCCCCGGGGCAGAGATGTACTGTGACGAATCCAGGCCGTAATGTTTCATGCAAGTGGATCTGTAATTCTGAAAGACGTCAGCTAATAAACACACGTCGGCCAATAAATATTGATCGTGATAATCGCCCATCGTCTTGCAGTGTAATTCTGTCCAGGCTTTCTGTGCGTATTCATAGTCGGCGTCAGATATGCCTCCACCTCTAAGACGGCTGTAAAAGTCTTCCTTTGCTGGCAGCGCCGGCTCGTCAAACTTGTCCCACGAGTCCATGTATTCATAGGGATAGACGCCTTTACGAACTAAAGATGGGTCGAAATACTTTTTAGTGATTGGATAGTCTTGCAGAGATCCTGCTAATTTATCCAAACTTCCCATCAGATGCTGGGCAGAGTCATAAAAGGACAAACAGTCAATAGTAAAGGTCATGTACTTTTCTGAAGACTGTGCAATACAGCTAACCCTCTTACATTCAGAAGTTACTGCTTGCATGATAAAGTGAGAATCGTAGCCCCGTAAGTTATGAAAGAAGATTGGCAGTTTCCATGTCTTGGGATCAACCTTGAGTTGAAGATTGCAGCTGTTGTGCGCTGCCCCTCTGAATTTGCCAGTAATGTGATCATGGTCTCTTACAGTGTCGCCTAATAACTTGCATTTGCATATCCAGCAGTGGGTGGCTGATTTATAACGTTCTTCATCTTCGGGGGTCATCTTAATGTCTGAAAGGTTCAGCCGATTAGAGAATTGATTGCGAAGGTGTTTCATCTGCTCCAAAAATCGGCCAGCCGCGTCGGGACCTCTGTAAATCTCTGGTTGTGTGTGTCCACCGTCTGACCTAACAACGACAAAAGCATAAGAACAGATCTGATGACGAGACAATAAGGCTGTTTTTTGTTCTTGTTGTGGACCATAGTACCGTAGCAAGATTGATTCAAAGTCAGCATAAACTACGTATGGGCTCATCTGCATTTTTCGTACATTCTTAAAACTAACTTTAGACCCTGGTTTTGGTGTAAGAAGTTCGATTTTACAGTCTACAAAACTTTTACAATGTTTCTTATGGCTGGCTGCTGCCTCTACAGTGGGGATTCTGACCAAACACCTCCTACAAAGCCCTTGTTTAGCTGTATCCGTTGTAGTATAAGCCAGAAGTCTGCTTATTGATCTGATTAGTACATAATGGCTCTTGGAACCGTCTGTAAACAGAATCAAGTCTACATGGTTCTCCAGTGATTCGCCTAAAGGGGGAGCATTGGGGGAGATCCTTAGAGGGACTAGATTGTCTGCTACAGACCATGTGTATACGCTCACGGTTATTGGTTTGTTTTGTTCTTCAAACTGATCGATACTTTCTATGCTCACTGGAAAGGTTATGTTATTTAAGTTCAGCTCATTTATATACTGCCTATAATTGGAAACTCTCTCTGCATTCTTTTTAACATGATGTAAGTGTGCCAAAACACACCACATGAAACACATATTGTCAAAATTATGTATGTTTAAGACTGCCCGTTTAAAAACTAACTCTTTTGGGAGAGGGATGTAAGAATTGCCGACTATAGGAGAGTATTTGGCTTGTCTTAATCTGATTTCAAGGACTGTTCCTTCAGACCAACCGGAGCCGCGCAATTTCGCTTCTTCACTTGCATGATTAAACTGTGTAAGCATGTAATCAGCCCAGCCGGGTTTAAAGTCGTAATAGCTGATTACTTCTTTCTGTCTAGTTGAAACCCAGACTTGCATACTACTATTATCAGGGGTTATATATTTAATCAGAATGACTAACAACATTTTTGCTGGCGGGTTAATTTGAAGAGACTCTGGGATTTTAGAAATAGCATGTGTTACGCTTTTTTGAACGTTTGTGGGGTTAATGATGTCCATGTCTAATTCAATGAACTTATTGTTTAATGATTTGTTACTACCTTCCAACTGTACGTTGTTGGGAGGTAGTATTTCAAACTCGGACTCACTTGCGGGGTTCACTTTTTAACTCACAATATTTTACGTAAATTAAAAAAAATAAAAGTAAGTAAAAGTAAGTAAACGCGTTTTTATTCTTCACTCAAGCGTTGCAATACTTCAAGACACCCCAATTTACACGAACGACTGCCAATGCTTTAGCTTTTGAATCACTACAGCCAATGCTTAACTCTTTGATTGCTTCGTTAGATAGTTCACTATGATTTTTGATTAAAATGTTTACATCATTCTCAAGCCAAGTGTCTAACACTTTCACCGCTTTGTCAAATAGTTCATTACAATTTTCTACTAAAATCATTAGATCAGATTCGCTGTGTTTGGCCGCCATTTTTTAAAGCCCTTTTTAAAAGCAAATAAAAAAAAATAAAACCATGAGTTTAACGCTGGTTAATTATGCAGTGCCTATTGTTGGTGTTATAGTTTACTCAACCCTAGCAAAATGTTTGTTAAGAATAAAACCACCCAACATGGGAAAGATAGAAGATTCGCCGAAACTAGTTACAGCCTTATTTTTAGCTCTAGCAACAAAAGATTATCTGATTAAAAAGCACATAGACAGTCTTTCATATTATGATTATTTTAATTATTTTTTTTAGTTAATAAAAAATATGAGCACTGCAAAGATCATCAATACGATTTACCACTCTGCTGTAATCGGCGGCCTTAGTATAGGATATAGCATGTTAGCAAAAAACATGTTTAAAATGAGGCCAGCTGATCTAGGAAGGTTAGACATTGAGGATGTTGTTAAGGTTATAGCTGTAATACCGGCGGGGATTGCCTCAAAAGACTTTCTTGTTGCACAGGGGATTATCCCAGAAAACATCAATGCATAGAAAGATTAATGCATAGAAAGATTAATGCATTTAGGCAGATTGATTTATAAAAAAAGATTCATTCATTTATAAAAAAAGATGTCCGGAATAGTTCTGATGGTGGGCGGGGCTATTGTTAATGCATTGGCTTTCTCTGGCAGCAATTATATGTTTAATAAATTGCGGTCTGATGAAGAAAGAGAACGCCATAACAAAGCAATGGAAGATTTAGCTAAGGCAAGAGACGCTTACAAGAAAAGGAGAATTGCTCACTTAGACTTTATTAATAAAAAGTTAAGAGAACAGGGGCATGCAGAGCACACATTTACAGACGTTGATGAAGCAATGAATGAATATTACTTAGTGACAGGAAAGAAGTTTCTAACATCGGCACCGCCAGAGCTGTCCGACTTTTATGAACCATCTGAGGATCAGAAAAATGGTAGAAATAGGCTTTATTATAGGCGCTATGGGAGCAATCTTTCTTCTTGCATATTCAATCTAAAAACATAGTTAAAAATGTAATAATAATAAAAAAAAAAAAAAAAACAGCCCCTTCTTATGGACGATACGAAGTACAAAATATATTATTCTCCTGGAGGGTATTGGAAAGGAAAGGCCGCTATTGATAAACTGAGTAAAGCTGCTAGGGTGTCTGAATCAGAAGCGAAAGACTGGCTTTCAAAACAAGCGATCTGGCAAATATATCTGCCTGCCCCAAAAAGAATAATAAGGCCTCGATTTGTTAACTCAGTTCCTAATGACACCCACCAGATGGACTTGTTGTATCTTCCACATGACAAAGTTAGAAGAAAAAAGTTTAAGTATGCTCTGACTGTTGTTGACATGGCTTCAAGGTATAAAGATGCTGAGCCTTTAACGGATAAAAGCTCAACTGCTGTGGCTGTGGCTTTACAGCAAATATACATGCGAGATCCATTAAAGTATCCTAGGCTGATTCAGGTTGATGATGGGAAAGAGTTTAAAGGAGCTGTAAACCAACTGCTTTTAAGACATCGGGTTACAGTTAAGAGAGGGATTCCGGGCAACCATCGCTCCCAGGCTCTAGTAGAAAACTTTAATAAGAATCTGGCTGAGCGTCTGTTTATCTATCAATACCACAGAGATCTTATGGACAGGACGCGCAACACAGAATGGGTTAGGAGATTGCCAGCAGTCTTACGCGCCATGAACAATGAAGAATTTAAAGCAACAGGTCTTAAGCCAGTGAACGCGATCAAATTTTAAAAAATTAGCATTACTGAAGACATTCAAGGTAATCAAAAACTCTTGCCTTTTGGACTAAAAGTAAGATACTTGTATGCGCCTGGAGAGGCAGAGGGCGATGTTAGAATTAGAGCCACAGACCCCATATGGAGCGTAGACGTATATGAAGTTGAAAGAATTATGAAAACAACCCTCCCGTGTATTATTTAAGAGAGACTCTTTCTTCTGCGTCTAAAAAGCCTGCCCCTAAAAGATCGTTTGTTCGCGAAGAGTTGCAAGTTGTCCCACCAAACACGGTGCCGATTAGTTAAAAAAAAATAGTATTTTGTGTGTGTTAAACTTATGATTTTTTTTGTTTTTTGGTTAAACTTATGATTTATTTATTTATTTTAGTTCACATCTTATTTTTAGTCTATTTTTGGGTTTAACTGATTGTTTGCTTGCTTTTCAATGTTCTGTTTGATTGTCTCAGTGTCTACCTGTTGCGAAGTAAAAGTCTTTCTCCACTCCTTTTGAAGTTCAGTTTTTTGTCGCCTGTAATCCTCACCATCAGCCATAAGATGCTCAAATTCTTCAGCTGTAATGTTTTCATCCTGCAATGCTTTGCTTATTCTCAGCCTTAATGAACAAAGTTTTGCTGATGCTAGGGCTACAATGGCAGTGTGCTTTTGTAGTTTAGGCGTTAATTTTTTTAAAACAGCACTCACAATCATAGACATAGCACCCAAACCCAAACCAAGGCTCCCTAATGCTAAAGAGGCTGGCGCTCCGGCCCCAGTAGCTAAAAGAGCAACGCTAGACCCAGCACTTACGCTCGCTACAGCTGATGAGCCGGTGATTATATAAGAAAGAGTATTTAAAACTTTAGCATATATTTCTTTCTAGTAACCCTATACTTATCCAAGTCACTTTCTATTTCTTCTTGAAGTTCAGTTATTTGCTCTAACCTAAACTTTTGAGCCTGATCATCCATTTTTAATTAAGATTAATCTTGTACATATCTTCTTATTAACCCTTCTGGCAGCACTTCATCAACAGAGTAAAACGCAATAAAATCAACATACTTAATAAAAATAAAATCGAGTACTGTTAGTTTAGTATTGTCAACCATCACAGTGACTTTGTCAGATGATACAGAAGTGTTTATTTCATCCCCGTTTTTAGTAATAACAATAACGAGCCTAAGAGGCCCATCCAAGTTTTCAGACTTTATTTGTACGCCTCTGATTAACGTATGTTCTGGCAAACTAGGATCAGACTCCCTTGGAGTAATAAATAAGCGAAAAAGCATCGTCATTTTTCTAGGCAGTGATTCTAGTTTTGGGTTAAACTCTAAGCCGACGGTGTCATCCCCCACTTCAGCTAAGGACTTCTTTCTCTGCAGCATATATTCAGAGCCCCGCTTAGTTATTTCAATCTGCTTTTTCTGTTGCGTTCCTGGGACTAGGCTAGCAAGAAGGCGTCCTTCATTCAAAGCTTTTCTAAAATTGTATTTCTTATCAAAGTATACATAGGGGCTTCGTAGTTCAAACTTTAAATTCCAGTTAATGTCAGGAAGCAACGCCCAGGCATTCTCTCGTTTATGAAGTTTGTATTCGTGTTTGCCAAAATCGTTTGCCCTTAGATTTCTTATCTCTTCCAGGGTAGGATATTGCTGCCGTTTTTTATCTTCAATTTCTATTCGTTTGTAAACACCGTCGTCGGTGTATTCAAATCCATAAACATTTCCTGCCACTCCTATTAGATCAAAGTCAGTTGTATCTGCTAGATCTTTTAGCTCTACTGCAACGCATTTAGGAGCTAGCTCTGCTTTTGATTCAGGTCCTCGAGACATTCTTTTTAATATAAACAATTTATTATTAAACAATTTATAGTAAACAATCTATAATAAACAATCTATAATAAACAATCTATAGTAAACAGTTTATTATAAGCAATCTATGATAAACAATCTATAATGAGCAAACGTATTGAACTGGCGGGTCAGTCCGTAAGCATAGTTTAGTGTGCTTAGATTTTTCTAGCTGCTCTTTTATTTTTTTTAGTTCATCCCTGTCCCTGATTATATAGTTTTCACTTAAACATTCTTCAAAACTGTCCCGGTCCTTAGTATAAAATAAGATGACTGATTTTAACTGCGATCTAAAGTCTTTTAAGACAGCATTGTATTTTTGAGTTAAGAGCCAAACAGAAACTAATGCGTGTCTTCCGCTAAAGGCTAGCTTAGACAGAGTCCTTTTTTTAACAATGTCTTGTTCGGCTGAACAGTCATCAATAATAAACAGCGTTTCGGTTCCCTCAAATAGCCTATAGTAATGTTCTAAACAGTCGCTTAGCTTGTCAGTAGGATCAACTAAAAATATATTCTCGTCTGTCCAAACAAACTGCCTTTCTTTGTAAGACTTGTTGTGCTTAATGGTTGTGCAGAATATAACAATGTACTCGTAATGAAATCTGTAGACTGTTTGTAACAAATCAAGCACGAAGACAGTTTTCCCACATCCAGTAATCCCACAAATAAGCGAACAGTGCGGGTCTTTGGGCAAAAAGTTCAAACTATCCATCTGTTTTAATAGGCTATTTCTTTCAGTCTATTTTCTTCAATGTTCAGCTGGGCGTCATAAACCACAAAAACGTGCATTTGTATCTGGCCATTCTCCTCCTCTTCCTTATTAATCTGTATGAGTATGCCATCTGACCCTACCCTTCTTCCGCTCCCGTGCAGTCTGTTGTCATACGTGGATCTAAAATCCAGCCATAATCCATATTTGTCTGTTAGATAATCTTCGAGTCTTACATCGTGAAGGTGAAGTTTTTTACACACATGATCGGCTGTGGGGCTTGTCTGTCTGCCTCCGGCGAATAACTTTTTATTTCATCAAAGTGTTGGTCGGGCAAAAGTCCCGCCGAATACAGCTGAAAAGGCTTACCATCTACTGTGCAAGACAACTGCTCAATTTTTGGGTTGTAAAACACCTCAGATTCTCTCTGAAAAGGAGCTGAGGGTTCAGTAAATAGCAAGAGAACCCCCTTTAGGGACCTTAAAGAATTGCTTATAGCTATTTCCCAGACGGTGTCTTGCTTGTTTTTAATCGCTAGACTGTGGTGTAAAACTCTTTCAAAGTAAACAACCGCCCTACTTTTATACTGGTTTAAGATTATTCTAGCTAGTTCAGGGTTAGTAACAACGTCAAAATTAAGAGAGATGTTACTGACAGTGTATCTAGCTGTTGGGTCATCTGATAGAATAACAGACCCGCTGTCATTGAATGTCAGTTCATAAGTAAGTTTGTCTCTTAGTGCGCCTTGGTAATATGGCTGATGGGTTTTTAACAGTTCAAAATCTAGAGGGATGCAAAATCTGTTTTTAAATGCTCGCGCTATTGCCTGGTCTCCCTCGTCTTCCTTTGCATCTGCGGCATTAAGCCTGTGCTTAAGACCGTTTGGACTCTGGATTCCCTGAAAGATTTTGTCTTTTCTTTCTGTTCTAGGCAGCCACAGATCAGAATAGAGATTAAAAATGTCTGCGCTACTCAGCGAGAAGACTTCTCTACCCTCCAGTTTAATTACCATATTTTTAATGATGGCCCTGCCCAGGTTAGCAACGACAGTAGCATTAGGATCCACTGACTCAATATCTATTTTGAATGACAGCCTGGCAGTGCCTGGCATTATAACATCGTCAGGCCCAAGGTCACTAAATCTTACTGTTAACATTTCATTAGGCTCAATTGTTGATGGATTATTTACAACCCGCACAGTCTGTCTTATGCCTTTTATGCCGTGGGGCTCTTTCGTCTTTTCTGAATGGATCAAGGTCGCAGCCGTATGGGTTCATTTTTTATAAAACAAAAAATAATAAATATATAAATATGGCTGATGAAGATGTTGACGTGATTAGTCCTATTGAAGAAGAAGAAGAAGAAGACGGTTTTGGCGCGATTGATTCTATTGAAGAGCCGGGTCCTTCATTGCAAGAAGAACTTGAAGCAGCAGCGGCGGGCCAAGGAGTAGGATTAAGCCAAATACGATTGTTAGATAGAATTGAATCGTTATATAGCCATATGGGGCGAGAGCAGCCGGAAGCACTTAAGGTCTCCCATTTTTCAACAGATAAAAATAATCATTTGTATGTAAGAACTAGTAAAGGAAAGCTTGTACGGCTTACTACAAAACCAGACCCAACCCAGTTTTTAAGCAGGAGCACAATTCTTAGAGAGCTCCCTGTTGCTGACCAAAGGCAGTTAAACTTTATTGGCGATCTAAGGTCTGAGGCTGTTAGTCTTTTACAAAGCATAGTGCAAGAGTTGCCAGCGCAATCTGAAATGCAAAACATCCCTCTTCACGAATTAAGCCAAAGAGCAGATGAACTAATAGCAGAACTTGAGACGAGTCTTAATGAGGAGGCCCAGTTAAAAACAATTGTCGGTTCTCAAGTGCCTAGTCAAAGAGAACGTGAGCTGAGTCCTGAAGAAGAAACGGCTTTAAAAACAATTGATGATCGCCCATTGCCTGAGCGCGAACACGAGGTTCTTAAAGCTAGAATCAAGGATCTTAAAGCTGAACTGCGTGATCTCAGGTCTACTAAGTCCGCTTTAACAACTATAAACGAAGAACTAAAAAACAATTTGGCAAAATTTAATATACTAGAGAGAGAGATAGACGAAGAAAAAAATAAACTGGCTGATGCAGATGATAACAATTTAGAACCGGAAGAAAAGGCTAAAATACAGGCGAAAATACAGGATTTAATGGAAGATAAAAAAAACAGGTTAGCAGCGTTGTATATTAACAGAGAAAAAATAGATACCCAAATAAGCAGAATCAGAGAAACTATAAACAAAATGCTTCATGAAAATACCACGCTAGCCGAAAGAATACGGATTCTGTTCAGAGAGCAGGGGATTACAATAGTTAGTATATTAACAGCCGTTGGGTTTGCTATCTCTACGCTGGTTTATACATTAACCGGCAGTGCGCCAACAGGACCAGTAGCGCCTCCAACGCCTCAGCCCGGTAAAAGTTGGATTAGAAAACAACTGCATCATCTAGCAAACTTATTAAAGAAGTTAGCTGTCAAAGCGCTTGATGCTCTGCCTGGCATAATAGGCAGTGTTGTTAGTTGGGTTTTGTCTACCATAGGCAAAGTGGCTGGTTATATGGCCGACCATCTGTGGACGTTAGGGGTGCTGGCTGCTGGTTTAATTTTTAGTGAAATAAAGTATGGCTAATCCAGTAAAAGTTAAAAACACAACAAGGGCTGTCTTTTCGCTAGTGTGTCTGTCGGGGTGAGGTACATCAACGGGCGGGGGGTCGCTTTCTGGGCTGCTTATAACTGGTGGCGGTGGGTCGCTTTCTGCAGGTTCTGGGCTGGATACTTTTTTCAAAATGGCTGGCGCTGGCCTTGTGTTTAAGCCTCGATTGTGTCCTAAGTTTTGATCGTCTCCGGCTATGAGAATTTCATTATTATAATTCTGTATTATGCCAATCTGTAGTCTAAGGTCAGAAGGCAGCATGTATAATCCATGACCCACAACAAAGTCAACCTTTGACCTAGCATGTGAAAGAACGTTTTGGTACCTTTGTATGCTGGAAGGCAAATCAACAGCAGAGTTAATAGCATCTTCTAAATTGGCTAGAAATTGTTTTCTGGCGTCAAAGCCTGTAGATTGATCCACTATGCTAGACTTGGTCTGTGCTTGCGCTCCTAATAGACACCAAACGTACGTGCGTATGGAGTCATTAAGTCTTTGCACTCCTGGCATTGTTAGGCCTTTACTTTCATCCAAGATAAATGTTGCCCAAGCATTGGGGTGTTTTTGTTCTATTGATCCCAATCTAACTTGGGAGTTTGACTTAAAAGAGGTGTGGCCGGGCCAGTAGTCAAAATTATATTCTCTACGCTGACCCCACAAATACAATGTGCCTAACCCGTGATTGCGGTCTAACTTTTGTCTAAAGTTATTTGAAGGGTTAATGTTAAATTCGTTGCAGATTCTTTCATATGCATTATTGTCTATTGGGCTGAGAAATGGATTAAACGCGTTGTCGTTGGGGAGGCGTACTTGTAGTTCAGTTAGTATGCGCCTATACTGATAATAAACATGAAAGTTATATACTGACCTTACTAAGAGGTTGGGGTGGTTTAAATGGTTTGCATATGAAACACCGCAGCCAGTGGTTGAGCAGTAAACTGCAAAATTTAACTGATTTTGGTAAAAAGCCATGGGGTGAGTTGACCATGCTGATGGCACTCTATCACTCTTTATTGGAGGATTTAAATATCTAGTTAGTGGGTTTACAAGCCTGACTAGAAAGCCATATGATTCATTCACTGCGATGGTTAGGTTACTAAAGTCCAAAGATTTGGGCTCATAAACCCCTCCTACATCGTAAGTGGCACTTTCATTATATTTAAAAGGTTCCATTTTTAAATAGATTTTTTAAAAAGGATTTAAAAAGGATGCACATTTATATAACTAAACAAAACACGCGCGTGTTCTTAAAGTATCCAATTGACAATAAAGGCGGGAAGTGTAGGGCTGCTCTTAGAGAATTTAGGTTTAAAATAAGGTGGTTTAACATATCTGAAAAGACCCAAAATAATTGGATAGATATTTATGATGAGGGGGGCAATCGCTTAAAACGTTTAAAAATACCTGATGGTTACTACAGCTTTTGTTCTTTAAAAGAAGCATTTAACAAATTTGACATACGGGTAGAAATTAATGAGGCAAATCTTATAATTACTATATTTTTACCAAAACATAAAGACAAACGGGAGTACGTTTTTCCCAAGGGCCTTGCTCGAATTTTAGGCTTTTATGATAGTGGTAAAACCTATCGTATTAATACACACGCGTATATAGAAAGCGGTCTATATGAATATGTAGGCAGTAGGCCATCCGATTTTCTAATTAATCCAATGTTGTATGTTCATTTAAGCGAATTAAAAACAAACACTAATTTGTATAATGGCCAGCCATCTACAGTTCTAAGAGCACTCCCATCAACTAAGGTGGGGTTTTGCGATTATCAGTCATATACATTTGGTGAAAACAGTCAATTTAAAGAATTAGTTGAAGGGCCTATAAATTCAGTGTGTGTAAAAATAACTAACCAAGATGGAAGGCCGGTTGTTTGTTCTGATTTGTTGGTGGTGCTTGAGATAGACGATTAATCAGAAGAGGAGAGAGAAAGTTAATATCTTTTGTCCTTCCTCACCACATCTTATTTTGCACGTAAGTCCCCATTTTTAAAATAACGATTACTTCGATTTTTGGAGGTTTTTGCATGTTAAGCTTGGTTGTAAAAAGGTGTCAATTTTGGCAAAAAGTAGCATGAGATGGACGAGATTTGTTTGTGAAAAGGGGGTTTTCGTGCAAAATAAGATGGTGAGGAAGGACAAGAATATTAACTTTCTCGGTTGGTCAGGAAATTTGAGCAACACTCTCAGAAACGCATCCATTAAGTGGTGAAACTCGAGTGTGTGGTCCCAGTCTTCCCAACTGAGTCCGCAGCAAACTCAACTCTGGGTAGGAGCCGGTCGGGGCAGAAAAACCCACATGACTCTGATGGGATTCGAACCCACGACCTCCCAGCCGGAGTCCGCGACGCTAACCACTTCGCCACGGCGGCTGTAGCAAGTTTACCCAAGTACCTTTTGGTGTCTCGTTAGTAGCACGGAACAGCTTTCCAGCCCATTGTAAATACAGACGTTTCTTACATTCTAGCATATTAATCATTTTAAGTCCTCCTTTACTATAGTCACTCTCCATTGTTCAAAAGCTTTATGGTTGCTAAATTTTCTTTGCCAAATAAACTTATACAACAATGTGTTCAACTGACTAAGAATTACTCCCGGAATACTTATACATTGCATAACGAATGTCAACTGGCTGAAAATATAGGATTTAACTATGATAATTTTGCCATGTATACCGAAATCTCTTCTACTCCATTGTTTTATCAAATTATGGATTCTTTTGACTCGACTTTTCCAATTATCTTCAATACTTCTAGCCATTATTTCTGTTTGGAAAAAAATGCCCAGGATTTTTCTGTTGTCAACTATGGGAATTGGTAAATCGCGTTCTTCTCCTTCTTTACCTACCTGTAATGCTTTTGTTTTGAGCAAATTCAGTTTAAGTCCTGAAAAGTTTTCTCAGGAATTAAGTATGTTTAAAGACATTATCATATCCTGTCTATTCTCAGAAATAGTGTCGTGTCATCAGGTAACTGCTTTAGTTTTGATACAGCGTTATCATTATTTCTTGGTATCATAATGCTTGAGATAGGGCTGTTTCTTATCTTTATTGCCTAAATCTCTCCTGCCAAAATAAACGAAAGGGGAGAGAATGGACAGCCTTGCCTGATTCCACAATTAACATCAAAGTCTCAGAGATCCATCCACCATGGTTAAAGTACTCTGGCAGTTGGTGGTTAAAACCAATATCCATGTCTGAAACCCGTTGCCAAAACCAAACACTTTAAAAACATGCAAAATGAATTTTTTGCATACCGAGTCGAAAGCTTTAGAATAATCTAGAGCCACAAGGTATCCTGCTTTACCCGTTATGTTTAAATAATTTATCGCATCATTCATTGTTCTTGCAACTATTGCTATGTTTCCACCCCTTATGTACCCTACCTGATCCTCGTTAACCAATTTCAGTATCACTCTTCCTAATCTCATCGCTATACCTTTAGCCGGTATTTTGTAATCAGTGTTTGTTAATGTAATTGGTCGCCAGTTGTTTAACTTATCTGTGTATAAGACATCACCTTTGTGAAATAATGTTATGACTCCTTGTCTTTGTGTGAAAGACAGTTCTCCTCTATTAAATGAATCATTGAACGAATCGGTCACGAAACGACCTACTTTGCTCCAAAAGAATTTATAAAATTCCGTGTATATTACATCGCTTCGCGGAGTGGAACCATTTTTCATCATCCTGAGAGCATTAGTTGTTTCTTTCCGTGTTACTGCACCTTCACATAATGCAGCATGTTCTTCCTCTAAACTCGTTACGGTCTCTTTTTCTAAGAAACAGTCTGTGGCTGCCTCTACATCTGTAGCATTTGTTTTCTGATTATATAGCGTTTTATAATATGATACTTGTTCCTGTAATAATTCTTTCTGGCTAGTGATAATTTCTCCTGAGTCACTAACAAGCCAAGTGATTAAATGTTTTCTGCCTCTGGATTTTTCTAAGCCTAAAAAGTATATTGAATTCCTTTCACTCTTCAATCCATTTTCTTCTAAAAGTATATGAATTCCTTTCACCTTCTTCAATCCATTTTCTTCTAAAAAGTATCTTGAATTCCTTTCACCTTCTTCAATCCATTTTCTTCTAAAAAGTATCTTGAATTCCTTTCACCTTCTTCAATCCATTTTCTTCTTGCCCTTATTTGTGCCTCTTTGTTTTGTTTTGTTTTATCTGTATTAACCTTGTTTTTAATCCGTATTAACTCTAGTTTTCGTTTTATAGTCAAGAGATCTGTCTGAAGCTGCTCATTTTGGGGATCATCTGTTATCCTTTTCTCTGTTTGCTGAAGGCGACTCTGTAGTTGAAGAAGTTCGTTTTTCTTCTTACAAGACATTTTTTTTTTACCAAATTCAATGCACAAGTTCCGTATATCTAATGTACGTAACTCCCATTTCTCTACACTGCTAACATAATCGTTATCTAACCAGAAGGAATCTAACATATTGTTCATTTTCTGTACAAAATCTTCATTCCTCAAAAAACTATTGTTGAAGCGCCAGTAACCAGGACCACGAATAAAATTTCCTTCATTGATATCCAGTACAATTGCCTTGTGATCCGAATTGGGAGAAAGTACATGCTGGCATGATACACATGAACACAGAATACTTTCGGAAGCAAGGCAGCAGTCTAAGCAGCGCGCAATAAATGGCTTATATCGACACCAAGTGTAGTCTCTGTCAAAAGGGTGGTGATTTCTCCATAAATCTGTTAAACTTAAACCGTCGATTGTCTCATTTAAGACTTTAACTTCTCTGATATCATGTGGTCTCCATTTATGATATCGAGCTCGTTGTTCAGAACACAATTTAAGTCTCCAAGGAAAATGAAATCTTCTTCATTACATTCACAAAACAATGTCATTCATGGTTTTTTTTTAAAAAGGAAAGCTTATAAATTGGTTCATTGGGTGCGTACACATATGCTATTACAATATTGCTTTCAAGGTGTGCAACAGAAACAACAAGTATTCTTCTTTGTGACCTTATCATTTATCTTCGCCAGAATTAAAATCGCTTCTCCCCGACTTCGTGTTGTACCTTCATTATAGAAGATGTTACCACCCCATTCTTTGTTCCATCTTTCAGTTTCATTCTTTGTGAAATGGGATTCCAGTAAACAAACAATATCCATCTTTTCCTTTTATAACAAATTAAACACCGATCTTCTTTTGATTTTGTTTCGTAATTCTCTTACCATAACTTTTGTTTTCTTTCAATTTCCTTCTGTAACCCTTTTGTCTTCATGGACATCACCTGTAATTTATCCATAAAAAAACAAAATGTACATGTAAATCATAATATTAACCATGATTATCACTGATAAATTTCAAGCAGTATTCAAACTCACAGTCCATTGGACAATAGCCAATCCGTCGTCCAAAGGTCGATGGGTCACACTGCGACTACTGCCATCGTTCAGCCATTGCCTTTCAGAGTCCGAACGTACAGGGCTGACTGAACCTGACTCCTCCCGTCTGGGCACCTGCCCCGTCCCCTCTCTCGGGCTGTGTCGCTCTCTGGAACGGCCACGTTTGGGGGTGTCTGACCGTACACGACGACCCTGTTCGAGAGAAGACAGGAGGGTGGACTGGCGGGTTGATGATCGGCTCCTGTCAACGCGGTCATCAGTCTTTGTACCAGCGGTGGAAGCTTTTTGCTTGTTGCTGGCCTTAACTTGACTTTTGGTCTGTGTCTGTTGGTCAGCGATTTGTTCATCAGTGCATGTGTCAGAGGCTGGCATGTCTGGTCTCCCCGTTTATGTCCAGTCTGTTTGCATTCTCTGCACACTATGTCGTTCTTACACTCTGACACATCATGACCTGATTCATAACAGCGAGAACAAATAGCTTTCTTTTGCAGGGACTTTTTGTTCTCTATGCGGAAAAAAATATTGATCTTCATGATTTTTTCCAGAGGAGACTGGGGGGACGGTAATAAAAAGAAATCGTCGGCACGTTAAAAATCTGGTTAACTTATTATCTTTGTCTCTGGCCCTTTCCAATCTTTTCTGCGATCGCAGTCCACAGCCAGCCTGCGCAAGGGCATGTTCAATCTCAGAGTCTGCAATTAAGAAGAGAGGTCGTCTATCCACACTTTTGTGGTTGGTTTTTCCTCACCTGTGTCTCGAAGAATGTAAAGGTTGGTGCTGGATACCTGGAGTGAGGTGTCACGTAGAATCATTCCTTTCAACAAGCAGTCCGCACAGGGCCCCTTGGTTGCTGGATAGATCCGCCACAGACCTCTGATGTTTAGTGCCCCTTGGTTGCTGGATAGATCCGCCACAAACCTCTGATGTTTTGCCCCTGGATGGACCTGATTCCGCCACTCTTTGTTCAATTGTCGAGGTATTGTCCGAATTGTCATTTCGATTTCAAAAAGACCGGATTAGCAGTAGAAAATGTCACCATACTGTCCAGAATATCCAGTAGCAAAACAATAAATGAACGGTTAAAGCGCTGTGATTGACGAGAAAAAAAAAAGCCCCAAGCTATGAGCTTGCTTCAAACGCAAATAAGGTTCGAGCAGAGAGAGACCGCTTCGTGTCCGCACGCAACTAGCGTCGCTCACAGAGTCTCTACTTGAGTACTCATTTATCCATAATCACATCTATTCTACTTTAGTACTCATTTATCCATAATCACATCTATTCTACTTTAGTGCTTATTTATCCATAATCACATCTATTCTACTTTAGTGCTTATTTATCCATAATCACATCTATTCTACTTTAGTGTTATTTTATTTATCCATAATCACATCTGCTCTACTTTAGTCCTTGTTTATCAATAATCACATCTATTCTACTTCAGTGCTTATTTATGCATAATCACATCTACTCTTCTTTAGTGTTTATTTATCCATAATCACATCTTTCTACTTTAGTGTTTATTTATCCATAATCACATCTATTCTACTTTAGTGTTTATTTATCCATAATCACTCTATTCTACTTTAGTGCTTATTTATCCATAATCGCATCTATTCTTACGATCACTTCCGCTGCTGCTGCTCGCTATCCCTGCTACTCTTCCCTTCTCCCCATCTACCCCTTCCTCATCCCTCTATAGAACTATTACCAGTCCCACAAGACCTGACTCATCATCAACAGCAGCAGCAGCAGCAGCAGTCGGGCCTTATATTCACGTCTTTGATTTCCTTCATCCCCAAAAGTCATCTGAATGAGCAGACGAAGATGCCCTCCTGCCCCTCTTTCTCAACCCTTTCACTTACCAATAACAATAATAACAATAATGAATACTTATATAGCGCCTATTCTCGGCTAGAGGACAAGCTCTACGCAAGCTCTAAGCGCTTTACATTCCAAACTCGTTTACACAACGGGCTGCCTACCTAGGTAGTGCCGACTGAAGAGCTGCAAACTGGCGCTTCATTCAGTCGTTTTCCGTGTCATCCAGTCAATATCGTTCAATATCGTTCACTCAATTCCTTACTTCCTTCATTCTTTCCATTTCTCACGCAGGGTGCATGCTATGTGTAACGTGCCATCCATACCAACGGTCAAACTGGCCTACTCTTCCGAAAGTTGGTAATGGGATTGGACGTGTGTGCAAGATGTTATGCGTGCGTTCACACACGGAACCTCGGTTTATGGTCTCATTGGAAGGACTGTATGGGAAATGGAGTCAGAACCAATGTTAACTCCGAGGGAAAAATCCCCCTGTACCGAAACAGCCCGGGGAGATTACTGTGCCTCTCCAACTCCTTAAGGACAGATTTAATCATTCATCAACGAGGGGTGGGCGGTAGATGTCAGGTTTACCATCCGAATGCCGGCTGTGGTCTCCACTGCTGAATTATGGATTGTGGCAGGGAGAGGCCGCCTCACCTCAAAGACGCGGCTCTTGGCGTGCAGCACAAAACAGAGGGGTACCTCGTGTGCTTAGCGGTCTCTTTCAGGTGCTTCCCATAACTGGGCCATGGGGTAACACCATAATGCTACGTTATAACTGGGCCATGGGTACACTAAGTACGTTAACTGCCAGGGCTACCATAATGCTACGTTATAACTGGGCCATGGGCTAACACCATAATGCTACGTTATAACTGGGCCATGGGCTAACACCATAATGCTACGTTATAACTGGGCCATGGGCTAACACCATAATGCTACGTTATAACTGGGCCATGGGCTAACACCATAATGCTACGTTATAACTGGGCCATGGGCTTAACACCATAATGCTACGTTATAACTGGGCCATAGGGTAACACCATAATGCTACGTGATGTAGCGTGACTTGTCACAGAAAACTCCATTTGTCTCATTATACCAATTAGTCAAAGCACCACAAATCCAACATAGGTCTGGTGGATCAATACAGGTTTTCTTTCTTACGTCCGACCACTGTCCACGCTTTCATGATCTCTTTGTGTCACAGAGAGAGAGAGAGAGAGAGAGAGAGAGACAGCAGAAGAGACGAGAGAGAAGACAGAAGAGAGAGAGAGACGAGACAGACAGACAGACGACCAGACAGTCGTCGTTGATCTTGTTGGTGTGTTGCTGCTGCTATGTTGTTGTCGTCATCGTCATGGATTTCGTCGCCATCGTTGTTGCTGTGCTGTGCTGCTGTTGCTGCTGCCTGCTGCTGCTGCTGCTGCCTGCTTTATTGTTGTTGCTCTGCTGCTGCTTACTGCTTTTGTTATTTTCTGCTCTTCTTCTTCTTCTTCTTCTTCTTCTTCTTCTCGTCACAGTACAACAGCAGTCATATGATAAGCGTGTGCCATAAACTTCATCATGTTAATGACACAGAAATCAGACTGACATGTGCTTCCATCACCACATCATCATTCATACATCATCATCATCACAATCATCATTATCATCACCATCATCATCATTATCATCACCATCATCATCATTATCATCACCATCATCATCATTATCATCATCATCATCATCATTATTACGTAACCACTTGAATGATTATCAGGCAGCGGGCATACTAGGTTCTGTCCTGTGCTATGTGTCAACCACATGGGACGGGGTAAGGGTGCTCAGGTGTGTGTGTGTGTATGGGGGAGATCCTGCGTCCTGACTACATTGCATTTATGTATTTAGTGTTCCTTTCTTTTTCTTCCGCATCACTGCAGCCCGGCACAGCAGCCCTCAGGATTATTCGTGTATTCAATTTCCCAGTTTGGCTTTACAGCATTTATTTGCCATTCATGTTCATATCTCTCTCTCTCTCTCTCTCTCTCTCTCTCTCTCTCTCTCTCTCTCTCTCTCTCTCTCTCTCTCTCTCAACACACAACACACACACACACACACACACACACACACATATACACACACATACACACACAATGCAAACAGCATACAGATAATCCAATGACTGCATTTCCTTTTATCTCTCAATTGTTCTTAATTATCCAATTATCACCTCCCATTGTTCAGTCTGGTTCTATGCACACATGGAAACAAAAGAAAGTGAAATATCTGCAAACTTGCCTTTTGTTTACTTTTGGTTCGATTTTCTCATCAGTCTAAATCATCACACATCACAATGAGCTACACAAGGAGCTGTGGAAGTCTGACCAATGAGACTCCGAGTTATTTTGGTTCAGCCAATGGAATCACAGGTGTAACCTAACAAATGCACAACAAAGAGCGGGAAACTGTGCGGTTAATGCAAAACGCCTCATTCCAACCCATGTCCCCCGCCCCCCCCCCCCCCCCCTTCTCTTCCCTCCAACATATCCGTTGTGCCAATACCCAAGGCCTCTCCAATGGCCAAGATCAAATGCCGCGAGTATTCACTACGACCTCCTGCCCATAACACACAAACTATCGTCTAACAGGTTGAAGCCTACGACCTCCTGCCCATAACACACAACATCTAACAGTGAAGCCTACACCTGCCATAAACAACCATTAACGGTTGAGCCGACTCCGCTAACACAAACCCTAGGGTGAAGCCTACGACCTTGCCCATAACAACAACCATCTACGGTTGAAGCCTACGACTCCTGCCCATAACACACAAACATCAATAGCTACACCTTGCATAACACAACATTACGGTTGAAGCCTACGACCTCCTGCCCATAACACGCAAACCATCTAACGGGTTGAAGCCTACGACCTCTTGCCCATAACACGCAAACCATCTAACGGTGAAGCTACATCTCTGCCCATAACACGCAAACCATTAACGGGTGAGCCTACGCCCTCCTACCCATAACACGCAAACCATCTAACGGGTTGAAGCCTACGACCTCCTACCCATAACATGCAAACTATCTAACAGGTTGAAGCCTACGACCTCCTGCCCATAACACACAAACCATCTAACGGGTTGAAGCCTTTGACCTCCTACCCATAACACACAAACCATCTAACGGGTTGAAGCCTACGACTTCCTGCCCATAACACGCAAACCATCTAACGGGTTGAAGCCTACGACCTCCTACCCATAACACACAAACCATCTAACAGGTTGAAGCCTTCGATCTCCTGCCCATAACACGCAAACCATCTAACGGGTTGAAGCCTACGACTTCCTGCCCATAACATGCAAACCATCTAACGGGTTGAAGCCTACGACCTCCTACCCATAACACGCAAACCATCTAACAGGTTGAAGCCTACGACTTCCTGCCCATAACACACAAACCATCTAACGGGTTGAAGCCTACCACCTCCTACCCATAACACACAAACCATCTAACGGGTTCAAGCCTACGACCTCCTGCCCATAACACACAAACTATCTAATAGGTTGAAGCCTACGACCTCTTGCCCATAACACGCAAACCATCCAACGGGTTGAAGCCTACTACCTCCTACCCATAACACGCAAACCATCTAACGGGTTGAAGCCTACGACTTCCTGCCCATAACACACAAACCATCTAACGGGTTCAAGCCTTTGACCTCCTACGCATAACACGCAAACCAATCATCAAGGCACAACAAGGAATAAAATGGCGCCTCCTGCATCCCAAATACAACCCAGAAGACACATACCATTTGCTGGGACGACGGGAACAGGTCAAGATCTTCCGCCTGAGGACTGGACACAATCGCCTGCTCCACCACATGCACACAAAATTTGGCATTGGACAGAGTGGAGAGTGCCCTTGTAGTGAGGGACCAATGACAACTGACCACATCCTTCAAGTCTGTACCACGTATGCAGGATCCAGGAGAAAGTACTGGCCAACACCGACAGCAGTGGAAGCCAAGCTGTATGGCACCCTGGAGGAGCTGCGACGGACGGCAGCCTTCATCGAGGACACCGGCCTGCTCATCTAACGGGATGGCGAACGAGGAAGAAGAAGAAGACACGCAAACCATCCAACGGGTTGAAGCCTACCACCTCCTACCCGTAACACGCAAACCATCTAACGGGTTGAAGCCTACGACCTTCTGCCCATAACACACAAACCATCTAACAGTTGAAGCCTACGACCTTCTGCCCATAACACGCAAACCATCTAACAGGTTGAAGCCTACGACTTCCTGCCCATAACACGCAAACCATCTAACGGGTTGAAGCCTACGACTTCCTGCCCATAACACACAAACCATCTAACGGGTTCAAGCCTTTGACCTCCTACGCATAACGCGCAAACCATCCAACGGGTTGAAGCCTACCGCCTCCTACCCATAACACGCAAACCATCCAACGGGTTGAAGCCTACCACCTCCTACCCATAACACGGAAACCATCTAACGGGTTGAAGCCTACGACCTTCTGCCCATAACACGCAAACCATCTAACAGGTTGAAGCCTACGTCCTCCTGTCCATAAGACACAAAACACCTAACGGGTTGGATCCTTCCCAAAAGCTACACTTCAAAGATGATTTACAGTTCCATCAAACGAAAGAGACAAATAAATCACAAAACAAAACACAACGTGATTTGACTTCTTGGGTCTTCTTCAGACAGGACAAACAAAATTCAAGACAATGAAGACGAAGAACAAACAGTCACTTTTTTCCAGCCCGATTTAAGGAGAGAAGTGATTGTTCGTTCTTCGTTTACATTGTCTTCAATGTTGTCTGTCTTGCCTGAAGAAGACCGAAAGAGGTCCAAACGCGTCGTGTTTTGTCTTGTAATGCATTTGTCCATTTCGCTCGTCTTGTAATGCATTTGTCCATTCGCTCGGGGGAGCGGTAAGTCGCCTTTAAGGTTCGTTTTCATTTCCAACTGCTGTCACCTTCCTTGAAACTTACTTCCCAAAGGTGTGAACCCTCCAGGTTGGATAACACTTCACCGCTTTGAGACTCGTTTGCTGGCTGATAGTCACTTGACTGGGATGCCGATACCCAACAACTATTGTTGCCGATGGACACCCGCCTGTATGTTCACGCTTTAGAGACCATTTTCTAAGAAGCCTATCAACATCTGTTGATGGAACTTAGACATAGTCATATCCTAGAAAGGCAATCTTGCATCCACCTGTCCCTATCCACTGGACATGCAAAAGACTCCTCAATTTACCCTCATCCTTGAACATTCTGTACAGGATACCTACATGGGGGTACTGGAATTCGAACACTTGGAAAAAAAAATCAAGAGAGCTAAATCCTAACATCATTAAACTACCCAAAATGTCCTCATGAGACTGGACGACCGACTCATCACAGTTTCTTACTTTTTTGGTTGGGGGAGGGGAGGGGGTTGGGGGGGAGGGGGAGAAGACTAGTAGGCGGGGGGACAGGGAGCGAGGGAAAGGGGGGGGGAGACAAGAGAGATAGAGGTGAGACGAGGGGGGCCTCAAAGAGGGGAAAGGGACTGTTTACGATAAAACTACAGGAACAAAAGTGGAGAGAGAGAGGGTGGGGAGGGGGGGGTGCGATCACGCTCTTTGT
>CM065741.1:1961127-1968627 GCA_033310375.1 Conus canariensis
AGATAACAACTACTAATGACACTGACCCCACTACCCCAGAAATAACAGCTGCCAGTGACACTGACCCCACTACCCCAGAGATAACAACCACCAGTGACACTGACCCCACTACCCCAGAGATAACAACCACCAGTGACACTGACCCCACTACCCCAGAGACAACAGCTGCCAGTGATACTGACCCCACTACCCCAGAGATAACAACCACCAATGACACTGACCCCACTACCCCAGAGATAAGAACAACTACTAGTGACACTGACCCCACTACCCCAGAGATAAGCACAATTACCAGTGACACTGATATCACTACCCCAGAGATAAGAACAATTACCAGTGACATTGACCACACTACCTCAGAGATCAGAACAACTACTGGTCAGACTAACACAACCACCACAGAGGGGACCACTTCTACTGACAACACAGACCCCACCGCCACCAATGACAGTACAAGCACAGAAGCTAAGAATTGCATCCAGTGCTCTCTTTCTTTCACTGCATCTGTCTGTATATCTTGCATCAAAAGCCTTGATGCAGATATTAAAACTCAGATTGACAACAAACTGAGGATTTTAAAACAGACGATGCAGGAGAAAATTGACAGTCTGCAAGATGAGTGCAACACACTACGCAATCAGCTGAAAGAACAAACGAAGCTGATTGACAGTGTGTCTGACCGTCAAAAGCACCTCTTGAACTCAGCACGTGACTGTCAGCACCATACCACGTCCACTGCAAAGTCATCAAAAAAGTCAACGCAGCCAGAACTAAAACAACGGGAACAATCTAGCGACGTGTGTACTAAGCATAGTGGTGTTACGGCTGACAAAGAACAGACTGTCACTCACGCTGTGACCGACTCCGTCACTGTCACCAACAACAAACCAGCCTTTGACAGACAGCAGACTGACTCCACCCCTGTCATAGGTAATACCACAGCAGTCTCTGACCGACAGCTCAATCAAACCACCCCAAAATTCAGGATCCGTCTTCCCCCGAAAGGCAAAATTGTCAACTTCATTGTGGGGGATTCTAACGTTCAGTATATTGACCGACAGAGACTGGACAGGACGGGGCTCACCCATGTACGCACAATGCCTGGGGCGAAGGTGACTGACGTCACTGCTGCCCTCAGAGATTGTGCAGTACGAGAGGATGTGCAGCGGGTGGCATTGCATGTGGGGGGAAACGACCTTCACAGACACTACTCTGTAGACACGCTACAGCAGGACTTTGGTCAGCTTCTGGGACAGGTGAAAAGAGTTTTTTCCTGCTGCCAAAATTGCTGTCTCTGCCCTACTTCCTAGAACATATGTTCCTTTGAAATTAATTAATTTGATGAATAGGGAACTGCATGTCCTATGTGCAGAAATAAGTGCATGTTTTTTGTTTGAAACAAATTTCGTTGATCAAAATCTTAGGATCGTTCAAAGCTATTTCACATCGGATGGTATTCACCTGTCTGCCAGTGGCTTGTCGCTCTGGTTACGGCAAATCATTCAGTTTCTGGCACTCCGTGTGAACCGGCCTCCACGGAATACGGGTAATGGGGCACACCCAGAGCTATGTCAGGAACAGCCCATTGCAACAAACCGTAACAGATCACAGTCTTCAAAATTAAAAGAAAACCAAGACAAGCAGCCTGTCCCTACTGAGTGCCGTCGGAGTGTGCAGCCCATGTTCCCCCAGTCAGTAGGAAATCGTCCTGATTCCTATCCTACAAATTTACCCCCAGAGACAGTCCAACGTAGTTCAAACAATCACTTGGACAGTGCTCCTGAAATTGTCCACCAGAAATCCAGTTGTTCTTCTAATGAAACCTTTTCCCACCATGCAATGCCACCCATGCCGTACTTTAACAGACCTCCCATTACATCAATGCCGATGTTTCCCCCCATGTGGCCTTTCTCCCCCTTCCCTCCTCTGCCTTTCAATCCTTGGACACAAATGCACCCTTATCTTCCCTCTCCCCCTGCTTAACAGACATTCCGGTATCTGGAATTCAGATAACAGCTTGCTGTCTCGCCTTCCAAGTGCAGGCCCGAGCCCTTGCCTACCCTTCCCCCCGCCCAAATTTACCCATCCCCTGTCTTTCAGCTCCACCCCCCCCCCTCCTCACCCCCAGCCATGTCTTCTTTCCATCCTGCTTGCTCCGTCTCACCTTCACCTTCCCACCATGCACTGACTCCTCCTCCCTACCCCCCTCCCCCAACCCTGTGAGTCTTGCCCCCCCCCCCCCCCACCCGGTATTGCTTAGTTATTGTGGATGACTGTACCATTGTGACCCGGACAGCTTGAAAGCGACATTTGTCTTGGTTGGTCATACTTTCCTGAATATTGTTATCATACACATACTTGAATTGTCCTTTGGACTGAACTTCATTGCCCTGCTTTTTGGATTTTGTGTGTTCTTGGATATTTTATGATTGCTGATTTTATATTTTGATTGTTGTTGTAACAGTATATCTATTTTGTGTTATTGCTCAGGACTTTGCTCTAGAATTAATGCAATGGACCATTGTAATGTAATTAATACTGATACTGGATTACACATTGGTCACCTAAATGTTTATCATCTGCCAAATAAGATTCATGATGTCTGTTTTCTTCTAAACGAACCCCCTACTATTCATCTGCTTGGTCTTAGTGAAACTCGCCTTGACTCCCGTTTCACTGATACAGCTTTATCCATAACTAACTATAACTTTGTCCGACGCGATGCACATCACTCTGGTGAAACAGGACTTGGAATATATATTCATCAAAGCATCGCTCACTGTACAAAAAGGCGGCGTGACCTTGAGCCTGATAATGTTGAATGCATGTGGCTGCAGGTAAAACCCTCCAACTCAGCCCCTCTTCTAGTTGGATATGTGTACAGGAATCCCGCTGCCACTTTCCTTTGGTATGACAACTTTGTACACATGATGGATGATGTATATAAGAGCTATCCAAATGTCATTCTTCTCGGTGATTTTAACATTGATCTGTTAAAACGGCAGCCTGCCTGGGATGCGACCACCACACTTTTTGGCTTGCATCAGCTTATTCATAGTCCAACTAGAATCGCAAAGACATCTTCTACATTGCTGGATCATATCTACACGAACAACAAAGCCATGGTATCCAATATAACAGTGGGCAACAAAAGCATAAGCGACCACTGTCTCATTTTGTGCACTTGGTCTTGTAAACTTCCAAAGCAACAGAATAAGGGCCACACAACCATTCAATATCGCTGCTTCAAAAATTTCAGTAAGGATGAATTTTTCCTCGACTTAAGCTTAGCTCCTTTCTACAGTGTACTCAATTACACAGATCCAAATGAAGCGTATAATACCTGGTATAATATCTTTCTCTCAATCGTTGATAAACATGCCCCACTTAGAAGAAAAAGGGTAAAACACAGAGTACTTCCCAGCTGGCTGACAAAAGACATTATTATAGAAATGGCACTAAGGGATGCACTTAAAACCGCAAAAAAGGTAGATGAATATAAAAAGCAGAGAAACAGAGTATCAGATCTGGTTAGAAAATCAAAATCTGAGCATTTTAGGAAGCTGATAAACGCAAACAGGGATACAGCATCATTATGGCGTGCTGTTAATGAAATAACTGACAAGTCGAGAAAGAAATCAGATAATACTGCGACTATGTGGTCTGCTAACACTTTCAACAATCATTTCCTTCAGGCAACTGAATCAGTACAAACGGCTGCCAGTGTCACATTCTTTAATCGATATGAGACTCCAGCTGTTCTCCAATCGTTTTGTCAAGAACGATTAAATACTAGAGATTCATTTAGCATCCCCTTGCTTGCTATTAATGAAGTTGGTTCCTTAATTTCAAAACTTAAAAATAAAAAAAGCAATGGGTCCAGATAACTTAAATGCTTCTATACTCAAGCTTGCTCTACCTTACATTGTTGATACCCTTACGTATGTTTATAATTTGTGTATTGATCAGAATGTCTTCCCATGTGGTCTAAAGGCAGCAAAAGTCATTCCCATACCCAAATCAAGAGATCTCACTGATTTAAACAATTTTAGACCAATATCTCTTTTATCTGTTGTATCGAAACCTCTCGAGATGCATGTTCACAAACACCTAACTAAACATATGGAACATCACAAACTGTTCCACCCATTTCAGTCAGGCTTTCGTCGAAATCACTCATGCCACACGGCCTTAACACGCCTCTGTGATACATGGCTATCAGCCATCAACGAAAGAAAACTCACTGGAACTGTTTTCCTCGATTTTAAGAAAGCGTTTGATCTTGTAGACCACAACATATTATTAAAAAAAATGACTGCATATGTTCAAAATCCGGCAGTAGTCACCTTCTTTCAGTCATATCTTGAAAACAGGACCCAGCGTGTTTACTTAAACGGTACTTATTCCTCTGAAGGAATAGTGAGCTGTGGCGTTCCACAAGGCTCTGTCCTTGGACCTCTTCTCTTCTGTATTTTTATAAATGACCTACCGATGCACATATCTCACAATGATGTCATCTGTGATCTGTTCGCTGATGATAGTTCTCTTCACTGTAGTGATACAAACATCATGTGTGTACAAATATCGTTACAACAAAGTATAACTGATGTCTTAGAATGGTGCAACCAAAACCGAATGGTGCTTAATCCGCACAAAACAAAATGTATGGTCCTAGCATCAAGACAGAAACATCAACGACAGCATCTTATATTGAGCCTAAAAATGAGTGAAACCTTGATCGAGCATGTTACCGAACACCGTGTCTTAGGCGTGATCATTTATGAGAACTTTAAATGGCAATCACATATAAATCATGTTTGCAAACAGTTGGCTCGCAATTTGTTTTTACTCAATAAACTCAGTTATTATGTTGAACCACACATCCGGAAATTATTTTTTGAAGCCCATTGCCTCTCTCACATCAACTATGCGTCCACTGTCTGGAGTGGTGCCGGTGAAAATCACATAAAAAAGATCAACTCTATGCATAGACGGGGAATTAAGCTGATTCTTCCCGACAAGTCTCTATCAACCACGGGCAAATTCGCAAAACTAATGATGTTACCACTGCAGAGCCAACTGACCTATAATAAGGCAGTACTAATGTTTAAAGTCCATGCAAACATGGTGCCAACATATCTTGCTGAGTTTATCCAAATGGCAACAACACGATATGATTCAAATAATTACATTTTACCACGTGTCCGCATTGATTTGTTCAAATCTAGTTTTGCATTTTCTGGTCCATCTGTGTGGAACTCTCTTCCTCCGTCTGCCAAAACATGTCAATCACTGCCGTCCTTCAAATCAGCAATACTTAAACATTTACTTGAACAATAAATCTAACCTTTTGGTCATAGTCTCAACGCCCTACTTTTATGCTTGCCTCTATATTAGCTAAAGAAAATGTGTGTGTGTGTGTGGGGGGGGGGGGGGGGGGGGTGGTGTGGTGTCGCGTGAGTGCTGTATGTGTGGGCGTGTGCATGCATGTGAGCGCGCGTGCATACGTGTCTGATTGTGTTGTGTAATTTTGTATTTTTTTTTTTAATTCTATAATTATTATTCTTATTACTATTGTTATTGTTAATATTATAATGTTGCTATATTCTTCATTGTTTCTGTCATTATTAGTATGTGCAGTCTGTTAAGTTGAATGTTGTAGAATAGCAAGGACAGATTGGAAGAATAGGCACTGCCTAAAATCTCTATCCTTGAGTAATAAAGTTTTTGAGTCTTGAGTCTTGAGTCTTGTTTGTTTGATTTTTGTTGGTTTTTCTTTTTAAATTCTCGTGAAAAGAAAGCGCATGGATGGTACCAAAAAAATGGAGATCTGTCAAGTTACCATTACCATTACTTTGTCTCTGTCCTGTGCAAAGTACCAAGTTTCACTATATACGTGCGCAAACGTATAGTGACGGTTTTTTCATGTCGTAGTTACTTTCTTCCAAGTTCATAACCACATTCCCCCCAAAGTCATACCAACTTTTTCCTCTGAGTTATAAATGTGATTATCATGGTTTTCATGGTGGTTAACATTTCGACACAACATAAAAAATGTCACGCTCGCACGCACGCACGCTAGCACGCATGCACACACGCTCGCACATACGCAAGCAAGCAAGCACACACAGACACAAACGCGTGCAAATACACACACACACACACACATACACACACACACACACACAAACGCACATGCACGTGCACACGCACGCACGCACTCACATATCCACGCATGGAAATACACATGCACGCAAGCGTGCGCCAGCAAGCATGCACGCACACACACACACACACACACACACACACACACACACACACACAACACACACGCGCGCGCGCGCGCGCGCACTCACACACACACACACACACACACACACCACACGCACGCACGCACGCGAACACACACACACACACACACACACACACAACACACACACACACACACACACACACACACACACACACACACACACACACACCACGCGAAATCATGCACGCAAGCACACACACACACACACACACACACACACACACACACACACACACACACACACACACACACACGCACGCACGCACGCGTGCGCGCACGCACGCACGCACGCACGCACACGCACACACACGCACGCACGCACGCACGCACGCACGCACGCACGCACGCACGCACGCACGCACGCACGCACACACACACGCACGCACGCACGCACGCACGCGCCACACACACACACACACGCGCGCGCGCGATCGCGCGCGCGCGCGCTAAAACCATAAACCAAGAAAATTCACAATTTTGAACATTAAAAGGAAAGTACTTATCTCCATTTTCTTTGCAGAAGGTCTTCTGTTATACACAAACAGTGAATGTCTTGTGATGCCAAAAGACATGATACCTAGCTACTGTGCTCTGGGCAGCAAGACCTTTGCCCTCTGTGATTCCAAATGAAAGTTACCCTCTTGACTATTCTGGGTACTGCTAGTCTCCTAGTGGAAAAGCTTGACATCTTTCAAGATACAGCCTGCATACAGAAAAGCACGAAGTCAATGAAAGCTGTCCCTAACAATCACAAAAAGAATTTGTTCAATAAGCATGTTCATTTGTTGGTATACAATCCCCGCCCCCCACACCACACCCCCACTCCCAAACAAAAAAGGCGTGTCCACAGCATTTTTGTCCCACATTTACTAATATTTTTTTTTTATACATACTCCTCTGCTCTGAAGATTTAGGATTAATAAATAGTTACTAATGGACAGACTATTGGTGAACATCCGTCACAGTTTGATGGAATAGCATTGGTTATAGAAAGTAATTATAGTACATTATCACAATTAATTGGGGAGGGGGCGGGGGGATACCGATTTTGTATCACAAAAACGCGTCGCTAAAAATCTTTATCATAGATTTGCGGCTGCTGGCTTTGAGTGAAAACTTCAGTGTAATGGATGGCTGTATTTAAGATTGAATAACTAGTATTTTTTTTCTCTTTTTCTTTATCTCTG
>CM065741.1:1986958-1989458 GCA_033310375.1 Conus canariensis
ATTCATTATTAACATATTGAGACTTAAACCCCCTTTTACCAAAATTTTTTATAATTTTCAAGGCCAAGATCGTTAATAAATAAACAAAAAAAAAGAGGACTACAAATTTTTGCCTTTTTCACACCGTTTGTTACAATTGATATAAACCTGTGTACTGTTTAAAACCCAACGAATCGAGTTTAAAAAACCCCAACATACTTTTAATACAAACTGTAAATTTTTCCCCTTTTAAAAAAACCCTTCCTTTTTAAAAAAAATAGGCCACAGTAATTTTTTTGAAAAAGTTTTTGAACCCCCTTTTTCGAAATCAATGAAACTACATCGTTTTTTTTTCATGAAAATTTACCCCTGGGCCGGCCCAAAAGTGTAAATTGTGATCCCCGGGTTTAGAATAATTTTGGTTTTTTTAAACCCGGGGGGAATTTTTCTGGTAATAATTTTTTTCTCAAACCCCCCCCCGTAATCTTGAAAAATTTAAAAAAAGAGGTTAAAATTTTGTACTTATGTGAAAAGAGGAAAAAAGAGAGAGAAGGAGGGGAGAGGGGGGAGAGAAGAGAGAGAGGCTGCCCCCCCTGGCCCCCCTGAAAAGAGGGGGGTGGGGTACCCGTCTGCCTGACGGGGAGGGGGGAGAGAGCCCCCTTGCCTGCCTCAAAAAAAAAGAAGGGGGAGGGGGAGGGGGAGAGAAAAAAAGGGGGAGAAGAGAAGAGAGGGGAACCTTTTTGCCTTTTCCCCAGAGAGAGAAGAAAAAAGATAGAAAAAAGAGAAGGGGCCTTTTCCCGAAGAGGGGGAGGGGAGAGAGGGGAGAGAGAGGGGGGGGAGAAAAAATGCCTTTTTCCCCGCCCCCAGAAAAAGAGAGAGAGGGGGAAAGGGGGGAGAGAGGGGGGAAAGGGGGGGCCCTGATAAAAAGAAGAGAGCCTGCTTGGGGCCTTTGAGAGAGGGGCCCCACAGACAGAGAGAGAGAGAGAGAAGGGGTGTCGGGGCCGAAGAGGAGAAGAGAGAGACAGGCGGGTTGCATGGGGTTAGAGAGGGGGGGAGAGAGAGATAAAAGGAGAGGGAGCCTTTTCCTTTCCCGAAGGGAGAGAGAGAAGAGAGAGAGAGGGAGAAGAGGAGAGTGCCTTGCCTTTAGAGGAGAGGAGAGAATGCCTGCCGCCCCAGAGAAGAGAGAGAGGAAGAGAGAGAGAGAGAGGGAGCCTTTCCCCCCCTGGGGGGAGAAGGAGAGGAGAGAGAGGGAGCCCTGCCCTTTTTGGGGGGGGAGAGAGATAGAGAGAGAGAGGAAAAAAGAGGGGGGAAGGGAGGGGAGCCGGGGGGCCCTTCCTTAAAGGGGAAAAAGGGAAAAGAGATATTTTAGAGGAAAAAGGGGAAAAAGAGGAGAAGAAAGAAAAGGGAGGGGAGAGAGAGAGAGCCCCCCCGCCCCGCCCCCCTGAGAGATAGGGAGAGAGATTGTGTGTTGTGTGTGTGGGTGTTTTTGTGTGGTGTGGGTGTTTGTGTGGGTGTGGGGGGTGGGGTGTTGTTCTTTAGTTTGTTTTTCACTATAAGTGGGGTTTTAGACGGGAAAAAAAAAAAAAAAAAAAACAAACAAAACAAAAAAAAACAAAAAAAAAAAAAAAAAACCCTATGAAAATTTGGTGTGTGGTGTGTGTGGAGGGTGTGTGTGTGTGTGTGGGGGGTGTGTGGGGGTTTTTGTGTTGTACGTTTTTTGTTTTGGGGGGTGTGGTGTGTGTTTTTTGTGTGTGTGGGGTGGGGGAAAAAGGGGGGGGAGAGGAAAAGGGGGGGGGAGGAAAAATGTGTGGGTGTTTTGTGTTTGTGTGTTGTGGTGTGTTTTTGGGGTGTGTGCCCCCCGGGCCCTTTTTTGTTGGGGAGGGGGGGGGGGAAGAGAGGGAGGACTGTGTTAGGGACAATATGGGGGAAATTTTTATGGGTGTAAGATAGGTAGATATTTACTTATTTTTCCTTTTTAATTTTAAAATTTTCGGGGGAAATTAAAGTAAATCCAATTTAAACCCCCAATTTTTTAGTAGAAAAATTGGGCCCCAATCAGGGGGAAGGTGGGGGGGAGGAGAAAAATTTTTGGGGGGGGGTGGGGGGCATCAGGGGTGGAAAGGAGGAAAAAAGAGAGGGAAAGGGATTTTGGGGGGGTTGGGGGGGGGGGGGGATGGGGGGCCCTTAAATTAAAATAAACGTAACTTTTTTTAACAATGTCGTACAACCCCCAAAAATTTTAGTTTAAAAGTAAATCAAGGGGAAAGATCCCCAATGGAAAACCCAATTTTTAAAAAAATTTAGAGAAAAAAGGGGAAAATAAAATTTTTTTTTTAAAAAATTTTCAAAAGGATAATTTTTGCCCCTGGCTTTTAAAAAAGAAAATGCTAAACCCCCCTTTTAACCCCTTAAGGAACCCCCAAATTGCCTAACTCCTGGGCAGTGAAGAAAGTAGGTGATTTTTTAGGGGTTTTTGTTTTTTCCCCCTTGGGAAAAATATATTTTTTTAGTACCCCTTTTT
>CM065741.1:1994458-2001958 GCA_033310375.1 Conus canariensis
CTTCTTAAAACCGAAAAGGCAGAGGAGTCAAATTACCACTTTCCGCGGTCACTGAGGAGAAACAATCAGGTTTCGAAATATCGGTATCTGACCAGGAGTTATATGTTAGTGAGTTTCCTCCCCATTGGAGATTGTCTCCCCCTTGGAGACTATAAGCTTGCTGAAGGCTCATTTTGAGAAGCATTAATTTTATTTTTCCCCATTCACCCACTCAAGCGCATACTGTTAGTTAGGCAGAATTATCTACCACTGCAGATATGAATGCTTATCTCCCCCTATTTCTTCAATCTAAGACATAAGGGCAAGCTTTGTTTATAATTGAATATATATATATATATATATATATAATTATAATTTGTTAAAAAATATTTTTTAAAATGAAGTAGTAAAAATCTACAAGCTTGTTTCAAGCCTTGCTATGATCATAGCAAGGCTTGAAACAAGCTTGTAGATTTTACTACTTCATTTTAAAAAATATTTTTTAACAGATGTTGCTCCCCAAGGGGTTGAGCACCTTCAGATTTTTAAGGACTTTTTTATATTGTTATATATATATATATATATATATATAACTAGCAGGGGCACCCGGCATTGCCCGGGATGTGAACATTCTTTGCGATACTCACGTGACGGCGAACATGTATTGATTGTTTTGATTTACAATCAATCCCCCCCCCCCCCAACATCTTCCCCCCACACACAAATACACATTCTCTCTCTCTCTCTCTCTCTCTCTCTCTCTCTCTGTGTTATACATTCTGTTTTCCGCCTGCCTCTGGCCCCTTTCCTCTGGATCTTCCCTAGCACGTCGAGATGCTTTTCTCGCTCGATTTTCCGCCTGCACTCACTGTTCCCATTCCCATTCTTCTGATTGCCCTTAATTTTGTAGGAATAGACTTTGTGCAGAAGTAGTTTATTTCAACGGGTCTGTGTCTAATGTAAAAATATGTTCAGGCTTTGCACTGTACAATCATTTTTCTGGCCCCTCTCATTCCTCCCTTTTCATCCCCCTACCCTGTCCCATCCATGTTGCAAAATTACTTACCGTTACTGGACATACGCATACCGAATTTTATCAATAGCGGTGTAAATTTAGAAAATAACGGTTTTTCACGGTCAATGTTAAGTTTTGGTTCGTAAAATTTGCATAAAATTGTTCAGCGCTTAAAACTGTATGTGCATACGGAATGTTATCAAGAACGGTGAAAATTTAGAAATTCAGAAAATAACGGTTTTTATCGGTCAATGTTGTTTCGGATCTTGAAAATTGTATATCATTGTTTAGCGTTCAAAACTGCACATGTATATCGAATTTCTTCAAGAATACTCTAAATTTATAAAATAACGTTTTTTAACGGTCAATTTTAAATTTCGGTTCGTAAAAGTTGTATATCATTTTTCGGCATTTAAAACTGCACATGTATACCGAATTTCATCAAGAACAGCCTAAATTTTGAAAATAACGGTTTTTAACGGTAAAATTTAATGGTCATAATGACTATCTAATGACCCTATGTTACACGCTGGATGTTCCTGCAGGCTTATGTCAAGTTTGGTGGCGATCCGATAACTCTCGTGGCCGATCGGGTTTTAAACAGTTTTTATAGGGTTTGGTGTTTTTAACGGTTTTTAACTGTTATAAATAACGTTTCTTAACTGCCAAATAACGGTTCTAATTTTCGAGAAGTAGCCCTGTACCTGTGCAATGTCACAACGGCCATTTGATGAAAAGCAGAGGAAAAGGATGTCTTTGAAACCGTTTATAACAGGTTTTTTTTTTACCGGTTTTTAACGGTTTTTTTTTTTTTTTAGAGATTAGCCCAAAACGATCCTTGGGTCACAACAGACGTACCTGCCAAATTTCATTACAATCGGTTGAGCCGTTTTTGAGTCTATAGCGTACACACACACACACACACACACACACACACACACACACACACACACACACACACACACACACACACACACACACACACACACACACACACACACACACACCAGAGGGAGGGAGGGAGGGAAACAACCCAATACCCACCACCGCACAGAACGTGCTTGTGGGCTGAAGGAGAAGGAGAAGGAGAAGAAGGAGACAGCGGAGAGAAGGAAGGGAGCGACAGAAGAAGAAGGAGACAGCGGAGAGAAGGAAGGGAGCGACAGAAGGAGAAGAAGGAGATAGCGGAGAGAAGGAAGGGAGCGACCGGGAATGGAACGATCGAGCCGTCAGGTTTTTCTGCCGCACCGCGTGGCCCCTCCTCCCACGGAACCCCGACCGACGCGCCGGAGACAGTGACAGACTGCTAGCAACAGCACGCGCTTCGTGGTGGGGCTGCCGGCTGCTTGGGTTCGTGGTGGTGCCAGAGCGGGACTGGTTTCGGCTGGCAGCAGTCAGCAAGCACTTGGAGTCAGTCCAGCGTGGAGGATGCGATCGACTGGCTGGCAGTAGGCATCGCGCGTGTCTGTTGGTCTGTCAGCTGCTTGGAGTGGTTTGTTGTTGGTTCCCCTACTCACAGAGAGAGAGAGGATATAGAGTGCGATTGTCTGTCGGTGGCAGCTAGATGGAGAGTTGACGGATTTGACGTGACAGGTAGTGCTTGATTTTTTTGTTGTTGTTGTTAGGAGGGATTGGGGGGGGGGGGGGTGGAGGGGGGGGGATAAGAAAAAGACAGGTGGCAGGGGTTAAGTGTCAGGAGCTGGTGGGTGTGGGCAGAGGAACGGGGAGGTATAAAAAGAGTGACTCATGAAGAATAACTTCAATGATTTAACTGACTCTATCTCCCATTGAGGAGTGACTTCAAAAAAGATGATTATGATTAACTGACTCTATCTCCCATTGAGGAGTGACTTCATAACTGTCATTGGAGTGACTTCTGACCTGATCTATCTCCCATTGAGGAGTGACTTCTGATAATGATTTTATAGATGATCAATTTCACTGATCTATCTCCCATTGAGGAGTGACTTCAATGATTTAACTGACTCTATCTCCCATTGAGGAGTGACTTCAATGATTTCACTGACTCTATCTCCCATTGAGGAGTGACTTCAATGATTTAACTGACTCTATCTCCCATTGAGGAGTGACTTCAATGATTTAACTGACTCTATCTCCCATTGAGGAGTGACTTCAATGATTTAACTGACTCTATCTCCCATTGAGGAGTGACTTCAATGATTTAACTGACTCTATCTCCATTGAGGAGTGACTTCAATGATTTAACTGACTCTATTCCATTGAGGAGTGATTCAATGATTAAATGAATCTATCACAATTAAGGAGTGACTTCAATAATTAACTGACTCTATTCCATTGAATGAGTGACTTCAATAGATTTAACTGACCTATCATCATTGAGAGTGACTTCAATGAATTAAACGAGATCTATCTCCATGAGAGTGACTCAATGATTAAGACATGAAATGAGAAAAAAGAAAAAAGAAAAAGAAAAACGAAAAAGGAAAAAAAGAGAGAAAGAAAGGAAGGAAGAAAGAAAGAAAACAGAAAGAAAGACAGGAAGAAAGGAAGAAAGAAAGAAAAGAAAGAAAGAAAGACGGAAAGAAAGAAAAGGAAGAAAGAAAGAAAGAAAGAAAGAAGAAAGACAAAAAGAAAAGGAAGAAAGAAAGAAAGAAAGAAAGAAGAAGAAAGAAGAAGAAGAAGAAAAGAAAAGAAAGAAAGAAGAAAGGAAGAAAGAAAAGAAAGAAAGAAAGGAAAGAAGAAAGAAAGAAAGAAAGAAGAAAGAAAGAAGGAAGAAAGAAAGAAAAGAAAAGAAAGAAAGAAAGAAAAGAAGGAAAGAAAGAAAGAAGAAAGAAAGAAAGAAAGAAAGAAAGAAAGAAAAGAAAAGAAAGAAAGACAGAAGGAAAGAAAGAAAAGAAAGAAAGAAGGAAAAGGAAAGAAAGACAGACGGAAAGAAAGAAAAGGAAGCGCTGTGGCAAGTAATTATGCATGCGGACAAAGAACAGTACTGTGGATCTTTATCATACTAATAAAGAGAAGAAATACAACGGGTTTCAATAAAACAGAGAGTACAACGTTTAAATCAATACGTATATGGCAATTTATAATTATAGACAATGGGATTTCTATCAAATTACAAGCAGTACTTAATCCTATGACGGCTTTAGTCAAATGGAGCTGATCGTATCAAAGTTGAAAAAGAAAAATGAAAAGAAAAAAAAAAAAAAAAAGAGAAAAACGTGACTTTAAAATTATATCGATATATCAGGTAGTATTCAATTTTGTTATGCATTGAAAAAAAAAGTAGGTGATCTTATTAATGAAAAAAGGAGAAAACGTGCCATTCCTGATACCACTCTCAGTACTTTCATTTGTGACAGCTTTAAGATGGCTTGGTTTTTTTCTTTTTTACTGCTCTGAGAGAGGAGAGAGAGAGAGAGAGAGAGAGAGAGAGAGGAGGAGAGAGAGAGAGAGAGAGAGAGAGAGAGAGATCACACAGTACCTCATCTCTTTATATCTTGAATTAAAACAAACACACCACGCACACAGACAAAAGCAGACAACGTGACTTCAGTGTCTAATGAACATGACTTGATGTTAGTATGACTTCAGTGTCTTATGAACATAACTTGATGTTAGTATGACTTCAGTGTCTTATGAATATTACTTGATGTTAGTATAGAGGACACTAAAACGCATACCGCGCACACATACACATTAGACAACTTGACTTCAGTATTACTACAGGCAGTACTGTGTATTAGTATAGATGAAAAACAAAGAAACAAAGAAAGGAAACCACGTGACTCTAAATCTGTGACAGGTATGCTTGGTTTCAGCTAAAAAAAACGACATCATGTCAGTTCAGTGATATATGGTAATATTTAATCTTTTTTTTCATATTGATTCTAAACAAGACAATATTGTCATTTCAATTACATCACACATAGTGCTTGATCTCATGTGTTGCCGCTGAGAAAAGGAGAAAAAGAGACATTTACGAAATCACGTAGCATTGGTCGTCTTCGTCACCACTGAAAAGGGAACATGACGATGTTCAACGATATTTCAGATAGTGTTTGATCTCACCACATTTAAACAAGAGACTCTATGACTTCAACGTAGGTATACAGCTAGAACGTACAGGTGTTACCGTAGCGAAAAAAAAAAGAAAGAATATGACTTCAACAATAGCAATACGTGATCTTAGCTCAGCTAAAAAAAGATACGTTACGACTTGCTAGATATTACAAGCAACACTTTGTTTTATGCAATCAAAAAAACAGATGACATGACGTGATTTTAGCGATGTCACAGATTGTATTTGATCTTATCACCGCTAAGAAAAAAAAAGAATGGCAGAGTAACTTCATTAAAATCACAGGCAACGATAGATCGTTTTTACATCGGAAAAGAACAATCGTGTTACATCGGAAAAGACCACAGTTCGACGTCAATAGCACCACTTACACTGAGCTCAAAGAATAAGACCTATATTACTTTGTATACCGTGGATGGTGTTTCTCTCATGAACATTGACCAAAAAATGATGCGACGTGAAAGATATGGACAGTACTTGTTCTTATCAAGTGGAGAAGTGGGACAGTGGTCAATGTACTCATAGACCACGTTCCTAGAGATTCCCAAACCCAAGGGTCAAATCTGTCACGGGGCATGGTATTAGTTTGCGTTTGGTTTTGTGTTACTCCCATACTTAAAATGGTTGACAGAGGACTGATTCGTCAAATGAGACAATAATATGTTAGGTGAGGTAATACAGTTCAATAAAATTTTTAAAAAACGCAAAATACAACAAACACCATAAAATACGGCGCAATAGATTACAATAGAAAGCAGTATAATGCAATGGAAGACAACACAGACAACACAACACAACACAAACAGCACAGCACACACAGACAGCACAGCACAACACAACACAACACACACAACACAACACAACAAACACAACACAACACACACAGCACAGCACAGCACAGCACAGCAACACAGCACAGCACAGCACAGCACAACACAAAACACAACACAACACAACACAACACAACACAACACAACACAACACAACACACACGCACAGCACAGCACAGCACAGACACACAACACAACACAACACAACACAACACAACACAACACAACACAACACAACACAGCACAGCACAGCACAGCACAGCACAGCACAACACACAACACAACACAACACAACACAACACAACACAACACAACACAGCACAGCACAGCACAGCACAGCACAACACAACACAACACAACACAACACAACACAACACAAACAACACAACACAACGCAGTTTATTTCAAAACACTTGTTTAGAGTTCCATACTTTGCATACATTGCAACACAATGCAAAAGAATGCCATATAACGCAGGACAACACAACACAATACAATGCAAAAGAATGCCATATAACGCAGGACAACACAACTACAGTTATAACACGGGTCAAAAAATGTCTTGGAAACCACAAGAAGGACCTCGTCTCTTTTTTACAACAACAAAGGAAGGTTAATGCAAGGCATTACCTGATCGTATAGCAGACTTTTTTAATTTCTAAATGGGAGGATACCACACAAGTATGCCCCTGTCTAACTGTTACCCCACTTGTATAAAGGAACGTATAGCAGACTTTTTTAATTTCTAAATGGGAGGATACCACACAAGTATGCCCTGTCTAACTGTTACCCCCACTTGTATAAAGGAACGTATAGCAGACTTTTTTAATTTCTAAATGGGAGGATACCACACAAGTATGCCCCTGTCTAACTGTTACCCCCACTTGTATAAAGGAGGTGTCCCTGAGCGCGCGTGTGTCCATATGGGCTATACCAGACCTACCAAGTTCTGAAAACACAGTGTAACAATCAGGTGGGAGTGAGGTTTTGTCTTTTTTGTTTGTTTGTTTGTTTTTTTTGTTTTTTTTTCTCGAATGATGTGAACGTGTTGTTTTACTTTAGACCCTTTTGGCTATGTTGTTTTCCTTCAGTTCATGTGAGCGCTTTTGTCGTTGTTGTTGTTGTTGTTTGTTGTTGTTTTTGTTGTGTTTTTTGTTTTTTATTTTTTATTTTTTAATTCAGATGTGAGAGTGTTGCTTTACTTCAAATTGTGAGAATGTACTGTTTGGCTGCAGGTTATGTCAATGTGTTGACTGACTTCAGATCATGTGAATAGGTTGTTTGATTTCAAACTACGTAAATGTGTGTGTGTGTGTGTGTGTGGTGTGTGTGTGTGTGTGTGTGTGTGTGTGTGTGTGTGTGTGTGTGTGTGTGTGCTGTGTTACTTCGCACCATGTGAGGGTGTTGTTTTTCTTCAAGTCTTGTGAGCAAGTGGTTTATTTTGTTTGTTTGTATGTATGTATGTATGTATGTATGTATGTATGTATGTATGAATGTATGAATGTATGTATGTATGTATGTATGTGTCTATATATGTATGCATGTATGCATGTATGTATATATGTATGTATGTATGTATGTATGTATGTATGTATGTATGTATGCATGTATGCATG
>CM065741.1:2009458-2011958 GCA_033310375.1 Conus canariensis
TTGAGCTGTGTTTAGGGAGATCTGGAGACAAAGGGAAGGCCTGGGTTGCATTTCCTTGTCGCATTTTTAACTTGGTGTCCGATTGAAAATGCTCCTTCAGTCTGTCTGTCTGTTTGTCTGTCTCTCTGAGCGAGAGTTTATATACGTGTGTGTTCTTAAGTGCGCGCGCGCGCGCGCGCGCGCGCGCGCGTGTGTGTGTGTGTGTGTGTGTGTGTGTGTGTGTGTGTGTGTGTGTGTGTGCACGCGCATGCGTACTTTTGTGCTGTGTGTGTGCCCACGGCCACTTGTGGCCATCGATTAACGTTCCGCTTCCTTGGCTGGCTCCATCAAAGCTTCAAGAAGAATGACGTCAGATAGGGTTTTAGTGACGATGACATGACGTGTTGTTTGCCAGCTGGGCGCTAGTGGTCGAACAAGAACCCTTCATATTCTGCAGTCTGTCAGTCTTGGACACGTTTCTTTCCCTCAGCTGACGTTGTTGTCGTCGTCGTCGTTGTAAGTGCCGTTGGCGTCGTCGTATTGTATCTGAGGTGCTGTACACTTAGCATTGTATACCTTTTAATCGTGATGGTGGTGTTGGTTTTCTTTTCAATTTGTGTTTTCTTCAAGAATGTATAAAACAAAACAAATATATATATATATATATATATATATATATATTCAGTTATAAACAAAGCTTGCTCTTATGTCTTAGATTGAAGAAATAGGGGGATATATATATAGCTACGCACAAAAAGTTAAGGATCACTTTCACAAACATTCATAACTGTCAAAATAAGAAAGTCAATGCGTTGAAGTTTGGCCAACATTTAATTCCATTCTTTAGTGATAACGATACACAATTGCCTTCAATCTCGAGCAATCGTTTGGTGTGTACATTTGATTAAAGTGGGTACGTATCCAAATTTGATTTCCCAAAGTCATTGAAATCACAAGACAGGGCATACTGATGCTCCCAAAAGCTCAGTAATGCGTGTAACCACCATGGCTGTTCTGGCACTCGACGCAGCGAGTCCTCATCGAGTTGACCAGGTTGGTGAAGATCCTCTGTGGAAGCGCCTGCCACTCAGCCTGCAGCATCTGGTAGAGGTGTTGGGCATCCCTGGGAGGGGGGTGGCTCCTCACTTTGCGATCCAGCTCATCCCAGAGGTTCTCAATCGGGTTGAGATCGGGACTGCATGCTGGCCACTCCATTCTGTTGACTCCAGACTGCTGCAGGAAGTCGTTGACCACCCTTGCCCTGTGGGGGCGAGCATTGTCATCCTGGTAGACAGCCCTCGGTCCCATCTGCTGCAGTGTAGGCACAGCCAGTGGTCGAAGGATCTCATCCCGGTATCGGATGCCAGTCAGGTTACCCTGTACATGATACAAGGGTGTTCTGTGGTGAAGGCTGAAGGCCCCCCAGACCATTACAGAACCTCCACCAAAGGCCACCTTTTCTTGGACAGTGGCGTCAGTAAAGCGTTGCCCTGGGCGCCTCCAGACCCTCAGTCGGCCGTCGTTGTCGTGAAGGGTGAAGCGTGATTCATCACTGAACAGGACCTGGGACCATTGCTGACGTGTCCACCTCACGTGACGTGCGCAGAAGGCGCGGCGTGCTGCCCTATGGGCTGGAGTTAAGCGTGGCCGTACTGCTGGGCGACGAGAACGGAGATTAAACCCATGTAGGCGGTTCCGTATGGTCTGCTGGCGGATGTTGATGTTAGTAGCCACCCTGAACTGCCTTTGAATTATGCTGGAAGAGGCTGTTCTTGTCTGCAGGGCTTGTCGTTCAATGAGACGATCGTCACGTGGGGTTGTCTTCTTCGGTCGACCAGATCTGCGTCTTTCATGGACAATCCCAGTGGCTGTGAAGCGTTGAATCAGTCGGACAATGACCGAGATGGACACATGAAGTCGCCTGGCCACTTCTCGCTTGGGAACACCATCTTGGAACCATGCAACAGTTCGTCCCCTATCCAACTCGCTTAATTTTCGTCGTGGAGGCATTGTCAGATCAGGCCTACTACTGGTGGAATGTCTTCTTATATAGCCAAGCGAGCGACAGCATCTCACACATAAACAGCAGTGCTTGCACGTGCATAATGGTTTTTCCATCTGGCAAGTGCAATGTGTTCAGGCAGAACGGTCCAAAACAAGGTCATTTTTCGCAAGTTTCCGCTTTTCCGTTTGCGGCCCAGCTCAGTAGTAGAGAATCCCGTGCAATTTTCGCACTAACACAACATCGCCCACTTACAGCTGAACAAGAATTCATGACAATTTGGCTGGACTAAGAAATAAATAACAGTAGCGAACTGAGTTTATTACGCACCTGTTTTCACATACCGATCCTTAACTTTTTGTGCGTAGTATATATATATATAAATATACATTATATATATATATATATATATATATACATATATATATATATATATATATATATATAGAGAGGAGAGAGAGAGAGAGAGAGAGAGAGAGAGACACATATATACACGTGTATATACATAAATAGATATAA
>CM065741.1:2014458-2016958 GCA_033310375.1 Conus canariensis
CCTATCCAATGAAAGACAGGCGTAGGATGGTCCCATTTTTGGTTCCCATAACGACACTACCACTGATTTGCGAAAAAATAGAGTTGTTGAATTCAGGTTATTGGGGGGTGGGGGTGGGGAGGACTGATTCTGCAAGCCTTACCAGTGTAGTTAGGAGGGGGGGGGGGGGGACTAGGTTAGGGGGCCGTTTGTCAAGGAAGTAAGTAACGGCCTTCAGTCCATCAGCGTGGAGGGGGGGGGGGGGTCAAGTGAGACAACAGGTAGAGTGAAGAGGAGGTTGAGCTGGAAAGTGGGGTCTGTGTTAAATGAGTGGCTCGCGTTTAGCGTGCTCGTTGCGTCTTTGGGGTACGCGGGGAAGCTTTGTTCCATGGCTTAGAGAAGAGAGTCCGTGCACTGTGAGATGTGTTCTGTGTTCCATGGCTTAGACAAGAGAGTCCATGCACCGTGAGATGTGTTCTGTGGGGCAGCTACAACAAGCACAGACAATGGGTCTGCCATGTGTGTTGGGTTTTGTGTGTGTGTGTGTGTGTGTGTGTGTGTGTTTTAGGAGGCAGGTAGTCGCAGGCATAGCCAATAATCCTTTTCCAGTTCCTGGTCCACTTAGAGCTCCTTCATCAGCGGCCAGCTGTTGATGTTGATGATGTGTTGTTGTCGTCGTCGTCGTTGTCGTCGTTGTACCCTGGCTAAAAGACTCCAGGCATCATCTAAAGAGCCGAAGCACTTGAACACTAACAATAACATCAGCTGGGGATGAGAACATTACGTGTGTGACCGTTTTTGATGACCCTGCCACGTGGGCAGCCACACTCCGACTTCGAGGGCTTTTGGAGACTGATAATGTTATGCTAGGAGCTTGTCACGACTGAAGACAATCCCGCATAACTATATGATGAGCATAACAACATGTTGATGTCGCCTTGGTGTTCTAGCCCATGTCAACTGGTCTGACACAGCCTTAAGCCAAAGGCGGGTCACGGCTAATTAGTTCTCAGTGGCAGTTCACAGATAATTAGGTTCATTGGCTGGATCAATGGTAATGACAGGGGCCGGAATAGCTCAGTGGTAGAGCGACGGACTCGTAAGCTTGGTGATCCTGGGGTTGCGGGTTCGAATCTCCGCCGGGCCGTTTCGGTACAAGGAGATTTTTCCCTCGGAGTTAACATTAGTTCTGACTCCATTTCCCGTACAGTCCTTCGGATGAGACTACAAACCGACGTTCAGTGTGTGAACGCACGCATAACATCTTGCACACGCGAAAAATCCTGCCACCAACTTTCGGAAGAGAAGGCCAGTTTGCCTGTAGGTATACGTATGGATGACACGTTACACGCAGCATGCAAATTCGAAGTTGGAGTATGGCTGCCTTAATGGCGAATTAACAAAAAAAAACGGTCACATACACAAAACTCCACTCCCTTTGTTGGGTAGATGGGATTAATCCTTGCCTGTCTGTACAGGCAGTGTCCGCAAGAGTATCAGCCTGTGTACTCGAAAAGAAAAATGAAAAAAAAAGTGATAAGGACTCATCCCCAGTCCCCATTTGAAAAATGAGAAATTGCAATGTTCTCAGGGACACGTCTTGATCCACCTTGAAAAATGAGAAATTGCAATGTTCTCAGGGACACGTCTTGATCCACCTTGAAAAATGAGAAATTGCAATGTTCTCAGGGACACGTCTTGATCCACCTTGAAAAATGAGAAATTGCAATGTTCTCAGGGACACGTCTTGATCCACCTTGAAAAATGAGAAATTGCAATGTTCTCAGGGACACGTCTTGATCCACCTTGAAAAATGAGAAATTGCAATGTTCTCAGGGACACGTCTTGATCCACCTTGAAAAATGAGAAATTGCAATGTTCTCAGGGACACGTCTTGATCCACCTTGAAAAATGAGAAATTGCAATGTTCTCAGGGACACGTCTTGATCCACCTTGAAAAATGAGAAATTGCAATGTTCTCAGGGACACGTCTTGATCCACCTTGAAAAATGAGAAATTGCAATGTTCTCAGGGACACGTCTTGATCCACCTTGAAAAATGAGAAATTGCAATGTTCTCAGGACACGTCTTGATCCACCTTGAAAAATGAGAAATTGCAATGTTCTCAGGGACACGTCTTGATCCACCTTGAAAATGAGAAATTGCAATGTTCTCAGGGACACGTCTTGATCCACCTTGAAAATGAGAAATTGCAATGTTCTCAGGGACACGTCTTGATCCACCTTGAAAATGAGAAATTGCAATGTTCTCAGGGACACGTCTTGATCCACCTTGAAAAATGAGAAATTGCAATGTTCTCAGGGACACGTTTGATCACCTTTTTTGTTGTTTGTTTTTTTGTTGTTTGTTTTTTTTTTTTTGCTTTGCTTTGCTTTTATGGGTTTTTTTTTTTCATTTTCGTTTTCCTTTTTATTTCTTTTCGTTTTCTCTTTTTATTTTTTAGGGGGGGGGGGGGGGGGGGAGGGACGCCACATATAGAACTGTCACAGATTACTCTGGA
>CM065741.1:2024458-2029458 GCA_033310375.1 Conus canariensis
GTTTCTCTGACGAACTCAGAAGAAGTCTTTTCCTGAAGTCAGCCCCCCTTGTTAAATTCATTCTAGAACGCACTTTGCTTATTTGAAGACCCTTCACTTCAAAGGGCAGCGGCTTGATTTACAAAGAATGTCATAATGATGTGGCATCACCTGGGTGGGGAATGTCATAATGATGTGGCATATCCTGGGTGGGGAATGTCATAATGAAGTGGCATCACCTGGGTGGGGAATGCCATAATGATGTGGCATCACCTGGGTGGGGAATGTCATAATGATGTGGCATCACCTGGGTGGGGAATGTCATAATGATGTGGCATCACCTGGGTGGGGAATGTCATAATGATGTGGCATCACCTGGGTGGGGAATGTCATAATGATGTGGCATCACCTGGGTGGGGAATGTCATAATGATGTGGCATCACCTGGGTGGGGAATGTCATAATGATGTGGCATATCCTGGGTGGGGAATGTCATAATGATGTGGCATATCCTGGGTGGGGAATGTCATAATGATGTGGCATATCCTGGGTGGGGAATGTCATAATGATGTGCTATATCCTGGGTGGGGAATGTCATAATGATGTGGCATCACCTGGGTGGGGAATGTCATAATGATGTGGCATATCCTGGGTGGGGAATGTCATAATAATGTGGCATCACCTGGGTGGGGAATGTCATAATGATGTGGCATCACCTGGGTGGGGAATGTCATAATGAAGTGGCATATCCTGGGTGGGGAATGTCATAATGATGTGGCATATCCTGGGTGGGGAATGTCATAATGATGTGGCATCACCTGGGTGGGGAATGTCATAATGATGTGGCATATCCTGGGTGGGGAATGTCATAATGATGTGGCATATCCTGGGTGGGGAATGTCATAATGATGTGGCATCACCTGGGTGGGGAATGTCATAATGGTGTGGCATATCCTGGGTGGGGAATGTCATAATGATGTGGCATCACCTGGGTGGGGAATGTCATAATGATGTGGCATCACCTGGGTGGGGAATGTCATAATGATGTGGCATATCCTGGGTGGGGAATGTCATAATGATGTGGCATCACCTGGGTGGGGAATGTCATAATGATGTGGCATATCCTGGATGGGGAATGTCATAATGATGTGGCATCACCTGGGTGGGGAATGTCATAATGATGTGGCATATCCTGGGTGGGGAATGTCATAATGATGTGGCATCACCTGGGTGGGGAATGTCATAATGATGTGGCATCACCTGGGTGGGGAATGTCATAATGATGTGGCATCACCTGGGTGGGGAATGTCATAATGATGTGGCATATCCTGGGTGGGGAATGTCATAATGATGTGGCATACCTGGGTGGGGAATGTCATAATGATGTGGCATCACCTGGGTGGGGAATGTCATAATGATGTGGCATATCCTGGGTGGGGAATGTCATAATGATGTGGCATCACCTGGGTGGGGAATGTCATAATGATGTGGCATCACCTGGGTGGGGAATGTCATAATGATGTGGCATCACCTGGGTGGGGAATGTCATAATGATGTGGCATCACCTGGGTGGGGAATGTCATAATGATGTGGCATCACCTGGGTGGGGAATGTCATAATGATGTGGCATCACCTGGGTGGGGAATGTCATAATGATGTGGCATCACCTGGGTGGGGAATGTCATAATGATGTGGCATCACCTGGGTGGGGAATGTCATAATGATGTGGCATCACCTGGGTGGGGAATGTCATAATGATGTGGCATCACCTGGGTGGGGAATGTCATAATGATGTGGCATCACCTGGGTGGGGAATGTCATAATGATGTGGCATCACCTGGGTGGGGAATGTCATAATGATGTGGCATCACCTGGGTGGGGAACTGTCCTGACCAAGTTTCCAACCATTAGCATATGTTCACACAGCTGAGTTGGACCCAGTTCAAAGAGTAAACAAGATGCAAAGCATATAAACGTACTCCCAGTGTATCTTGAATCTGCATGTACATGTTAAGAGCATGTTTACTATGAAAATACCCATGATCTACCATCAGTTATTAGATCTAAAGCTGTTTGAAAATCCGTCAATACAGTACTTTCATAGATATTTGTGAAATAAAACAAACCGTCACAATCAAACATGTGTCATAAAGAGATATGCCATAAAGAAGAATACCCGTTTTGGGCCGTTATAGCCGTTAGTAACGGCTATTTTGGTAACAATAAAACATCGGGCATCATCCGTGACCCATAATGAACATACCTACACATGTTCAGAAAGATCGGCCCAGAAGTTTTGTCTGGAGCGAGTGGAACACATTTTGACCACGGACAGACACACAGACAGACACACAGTCAGCATTTCTTCGTTCCCATTGTACAGTACTCTCTGGTCTACAAGAAGTGGGAGTACAAGAAATACTCAGCATTACTGTCAACGCCCGACACAGACCGCTCCCCAGTCCACCTGCCAGATCCATTCGCCCCAGCCTCCCAGACAATTTATTGCCTGGGTTTCTGTTAAAAAAAAAAAGGAAAGGGGGGAGGGGGCCATCAACTTGATTTACAAAAAAAGATATATTGATGTCACATCTCCTGGGTGGTGGATGTCCATGGTCAAATGTCCAGCCATGGGCAGATGTTACCATCAACACGTAATACATATCCACAAGGTCCCACACCAACCGTGGGATCCACTCGCAACAGCTTCCCAGACAATTTATCGCCTGGATTTCTGTAAATGTCATTACAGCAAGTACTCCTTTTTCTCCTTTCTTCTCCCTTTAACACACCATCAGACACCGCGACTTCTTTCTACCAAACGCATGACGTCACCTTCAGTGGCAGGTGTCCAACGCTTGCTCTAAACACTTCCTCACCCCCCCCCCCCCCGCCCTCATCTTCACTCACCCTCCTCTTTTGATCCCCACCTCCTTCCCACTCGCACTGACCTTTGCAGCGACAGGCGACGTCTGCATCCCACCCATCTTGACCACACTCCTTTCTCTTCCCTTGTGTGTATGATGCTGGTTATCTCAAGACCAATCGTTCCTGTAGTAAGACATCCCACGGGCGATGTTTTTGTTTGTTAGGTTTTTGTTTTTGTTTTGTTTGTTTGTTTTTGTTTGGTTTGCCTTTCTTCTTTCTTTCTTTTCTTTCTTTCTTTCTTTCTTTCTTTCTTTTTTTTCTTTCTTTCTTTCTCTTTCTTCTCTTTCTCTCTCTCTTCTCTCTCTCTCTCTCTCTCTCCTCTCTCTCTCTCTCTCTCTTCTTTGTTTCTTTTTTTTCTCTTTTTTCCTTTTTTTTCTTTCTTTCTTTTCAATTTTTTTGTTGTATTTTCATCCCAACGGCCAAAATCTGAAACTGGTGGAAGGTTTTTTTTCTACATTCCTTAAGACACGATCAGACACCGTGATTTCTTTCCACCAAACGCATGCTGATGGTTCGGTCAATGTTCAGTGGACGGCATCATAACCTTGTGCTGAACACTTTCTCAGCCACCGCTTAACCCTCCCCCCCCCCCCCCACACACACACAATCTTCACCATCCCTCTTCTATTGATCCCCACCTCATTCCTACTCCCTCTGCCCTTTGCAGTTCCCACACCCCCACATCCTGCCTTTAACTGCTCTCACTCATCCGTCTCCCCATGTGTGCATGACGCTAATCTGATGAACACTAATTAGTCCAAGAGAAAGAAATCCCACAGGCCTGGTTTTTGTTTGCTACCTTTTTCGCCTTTCTTTCTTTCTTTCTTTCTTTCTTTCCTTCCTTCCTTCCTTCCTTCCTTCCTTCCTTTCCTTCTTTCTTCATTTCTTTCTTTCTTTCTATCTATCTTTCTTTCTACCTATCTATCTTTCCTTCATTCCTTTTTTTTTCTTTCTTTTCTTCTTTCTGTCTTTCTGTCTGTCTGTCTGTCTTTCTTTCTTTTCTAATGTCATTAAAACAATATTGACAGAACTATCAGCAATATGATGGCAGACACTGATTTTTTAAAGCAAGAGTATGTAATACGAACCCAAACTGAATTAAACCAAATGTAGATCAACAGAATAAAAAAAAAAAAGAAGCAAAACAAAACAAAAACGAAACGGGAGATTATATTTGATAACCTGTCTCTGGAGAATCCCACGATCTAATCAGCTAAATGACAGGTAACTCAAGAGAAAAAGGAACACACACGCACGCACGCACACGCACACGCGCACGCACGCACGCACATACACACACACACACACACACACTCAAACACACACACACACACACACACACACACACACACAACACACACACACACACACACACAACAGAAACATGTACCTTTAGTTTTGGGCATCAACTGTTGCATTTCATTGTCTAATTTGTCAAACTGTGCGTGGGAGTAGAGAGCTGAGGTACCAAAACACCTCATCCACTCCTCCATCCTCCTGCCCACCTGCCCAGTAGAGATTGAACCCCCCCCCACTCCTCCACCCCCCTCCACCTTCAACCAACTTTTCATTCTCAACTCCATCACTTCTATACCTCTCCCCCACCCCCTACCCCACCCCATCTCCCCCCCCCCCCCCCCCCCCCCCCTCCGAACCTGTCTTTGACAATTCCTTGTACCAGTCTGCCACACCTGTTACACAGTGTTCGCCTTTCTTCTCCTTCCCCACTGTGATCGAATGTCGTGACCTTCTCCACTGTGATCGAATGTCGTGACGACCTTCTCCACTGTGATCGAGTGTCGTGACGACCTTCTCCACTGTGATCGAATGTCGTGACGACCTTCTCCACTGTGATCGAATGTCGTGACGATCTTTTCCACTGTGATCGAATGTCGTGACGACCTTTTCCACTGTGATCGAATGTCGTGACGACCTTTTCCACTGTGATCGAATGTCGTGACGACCTTTTCCACTGTGATCGAATGTCGTGACGACCTTTTTGCACGTGGCACACGTTCATTTCCAGGGACCAGGAAGCCTGAGATTAACACGTGGGGGCTGACGCAGATGGAATTGCTTCATCTGTTGGGAAGA
>CM065741.1:2036958-2041958 GCA_033310375.1 Conus canariensis
AGACAGACAGCCCGAGAGAGAGAGAGAGAGTGACAGACAGACAGACAGACAGACCGAGAGAGAGAGAGACAGACAGAAAGACAGACCGAGACAGACAGACAGACAAACAGACGAGAGAGGAAAGAGAGAACGAAACGAACGAACGAACGAAATGTTGTTTAATGAGGGAAAAGAATAAGCACCAGTCAGTGGCTTTTTTTCATCCAGCCCTCAAACAATAAATACATGGAAGAAATCATTGCATAGAACTGCATATAAACTCATAAACAACAATGAATACATAGCAACTTAGAATAACAGAATGCACAATATAACTAGAGGAAGAGAGTGTGGGAGGGGGGGGGTGAAGAGCGACACAAAGAGAGAGAGAGGTGGGGACTTGGAGATACAGAATAAAAAGACGAAGTCTCTGACACAAGGAGAGACAGAAGAAGAAGAAGAAGAAGAAGAAGAAGAAGAAGAAGAAGAAGAAGAAGAAGAAGAAGAAGAAGAGGAAAGAGAAGACAGGAGAGAGGAGGAGAGAGACATATAAAAACTGGCACATCAAAAACGACAAACCACAATGAAGAAGAGTCGTAAAACATCAAGTCATGCAATGAAGAAAAAAAAAAAAAAAGCTGTAAGACACCAGACATACCCAACTCAGCAGCAAACAACAATTCCATACACCCCCCCCCCCCCCCCCCCCCCCCCTCCAACTTCAAGAACGACAAGAGAAGGAAGAAGGAGATCAACATAGGATGACAAAATGAGAGAGAGAGAGAGGGGGGGAGGGGGTGGAGGGAGACAGAGACAGCCAGACCGAGAGAGAGAGAGAGAGAGAGAGAGAGAGAGAGAGAGAGAGAGAGAGAGAGGGCAATCACGGTTGTTCAACCAAGGTGGATAGCACGTATTTCCAAACATTTGGTTGTGAAGACTAGTCACACGGTCAGTGCGCATGAGAACCGTTTGAGTGAAAACACAATCAGTCTTCGTGCATCGGATGAGACAGATTAGAAGCATGAAGAGAGAGAGAGAGAGAGAGAGAGAGAGAGAGAGAGCGAGAGAGAGAGAGAGAGAGAGAGAGAGAGAGAGAGAGAGAGAGAGAGAGAGAGAGAGAGAGAGAACCAAAATTTGCCACATCACAAATGACAAAATTCAATGAAAGAAGGGTAGTATCAAATCAAGTCATGCAATAAAGACGAATGAGCTGAAAACACCAGAAATACCCATCACAGCAAAACTACCCCCCCCCCCCCTCCCCACCCCAACATCAAAACAACAAGAGAAAAGAAGAAGGAGATCAACATGGGATAACAAACCCGACTCATCGACTATTGTTTTCTAGTTCAGTTAATAAAAACGAGTGATACCTTTCTTTGAACATGTTGAGACTGATATTAACGTCGATTTTATTAATAATGGCATTCCACAAACAACTCCCTGAGTAAATCAGACTAGTTTTAAAAAGATCAATTCTGGGACGCGGTGGTACTATCCTAGACGAATAGTTATTACTCTTTGTTGGAAACATATTAGTAAGGGAATGTGGTGCTCTTACGGACAGTATTTTGAACATGAAGACAGCTTTGTTATACTCTAATTTCATTTTTAATGGCAAAATATTCAATACCTTATAATCAGACGCAACAGCGTCGAGAGAGAGAGAGAGAGAGAGAGAAGAGAGAGAGAGAGAGAGAGGAGAGAGAGAGAGAGAGAGAGAGAGAGAGAGAGAGAGAGGAGAGAGACGTAGACGACAGAACGACAGAGAGACATATCCTGAGGCAGAGAAGTTTCCTTGGTAGCGTGCACGCACACACACACACACACACACACACACACACACACACACACACAACACACACACACACACACATACACACACACATACACAACACACACACAACACACACACACACACACACACACACACACACACACACACACCCCACGGCACACACACACACACACGCACACCACACACACACACACACACACACACACACACACACACACACACACACACACACCACCCCATATTCCCACACACAAGTGCTTCTCTCTCTAAGATGAATGAATTACTGCCTGGTGCATACCATCTCAAAAGATGTGTGGCCAAACGTTGACACTGGCGAAGGAAGCCAAGTATTCTGGAGTCACCATCTCAAAGGCCGTCTGGGTCAGAATTCTGATCTTTTAACCCTTAATACAGCTTTAACCCCTTGAGTTACAACACGGAGTGACTGAGGGCGGGAAATGAAGCAAAATTCGGAAAGAGAGGGGTTAGTTACCGCCAAGGACACAGACAGACAAACTACAGGACTAGACACAATGCATGTCGACCTCTTGGGTCTTCTTTTTATTTATTTTTTTTATTTTTTCAATGCATATACTTTCTTTTTCGTCTGTTCTTCTTGTCACTGTCCTAAATGTTATTTGTTTTCAACTGAAGAAGACCCAAGAGGTCGAAATGCATTGTGTCTTGTCCTGTACTTTGTCTGTGTCCTTGGCGGTAACTAACCCCCTCTCTTTCCAGACCTTAAGTTAGTTGCAAAATGTGGCGACTACAGGCGGAGATCTCAACAAATTTTTAAAAAGTACGACTCCCCGAACACCGTGGACAAACGAATAGCAAGACAAAACACAACGCGTTTCGACCTCTTAGTTCTTCTTCAGGTAAAATGAACAAGACTCAGGACAACGGAAATAAAGGATGAGCAATCACTTTTCTTTATCCAATTCGGCGCAAGATGCTCGTTGAATGAAATCGAGGCTTACGGGAAGGAGACAATGCAAGTTGAAGTAGTGATGATGAATGATAATAATAATAATAATAATAAATAATAATAATAATAATAATAGTAATAGTAATTATGTTGATGGCAATGATAATGATAATGATTATGACGATGATACAAAATGTTGAAAAAAAATGATGGAGGATTACAAGTGATTGCTCATTCTTCATTTTCGTTGTCCTGAGTGTTGTGTATCTTGCCTGAAGAAGACCTAAGAGGTCGAAACGCGTCGTATTTTGTCTTGTGATTCGTTTGTCCACGTTGTTCGGTGGAATCATGATAAATACTTTTTTCGAAAATGATCTTAAGTTGTCTGAGACGAAATTTAGTAAAGTAGTATTATTGTCACCATCAAGGAGACAGCTCACAAATCCCTGATGAAATCCATGCCCGATACACTTTGCCTGTTTAATTAAGATCTACTCACTGCCAAGAGCATCAGTCTGATTTAGAAAAGTATAATGATAGATAGTGCCATCTCCTATGTGGTGAATTGTCACGGTTAAATATCTAGCCATACGCAATTTGTTCACACAGCTGTGTTAGGCCTCACTCATAAATTCAAAACAAAAACAAGATGCAAAGCATATAAACGTACTTCCGGTTTATCTTCTCCTGAAAAACGTCACAATCAAACATTCATCACAATATATTTGACGTCACAATCAAACATGCGTCATAAAGAGATATTCCATAAAGAAGAAAACCCGTTTTGGGCCGTTATAGCCGTTCGTAACGGCTATTCTGGTAAAAATAAAACATCGGGCATCACCCGTGACCCATAATGAACATACCTACACATTTTCAGAAAGATCGGCCCAGACGTTTTGTCTGGAGCGAGTGGAACACATTTTGACCACGGACAGACAGACACACACACACACACACAGCATTTCTTCGTTCCCATTGTAAAGTGCTCCCTGTTCTATAAGAAAAAAAGATGCTCATCGTTACCACCAACACCCAGCACAGCTCAGTCCCCTTTCCACCTGCAAGACCCACTCTCCACAGCATCCCAGATGACCTATCGCCTGGCTGTCTGTAAAACTAAATCCAGTACCCCCACTTCTACCCCACCCCACTATGAGACACCTCCAGTTCCTTCCAGCTAAAGCAGTGACATCGTCTTAGATGGAAGGGGGCCGGAATAGCTCAGTTGGTAGAGCGCCGGACTCGTAATCCAAGGGTTGCAGGTTCGAATCTCCGCCGGGCCATTTCAGTACAGGGGGATTTTTCCCTCGGAGTTAACATCAGTTCTGACTCCATTTCCCATACAGTCCTTCGAATGAGACTATAAACCGAGGTTCCGTGTGTGAATGCACGTATAACATCTTGCACACACGTTAAAATCCCATCACCAACTTTCGGAAGAGAAAGCCAGTTTGGCCGCTGGTATGGATGACACGTTACACATAGCAAGCACCTTCCCCGAAGATGGAGTATGGCTGCCCTAATGGCGGGATAAAAAAAACCGGTCATGCACATAAAACTCCACTCCCTCTGTTGGGTAGATGGGATTGATTCTTGCCTGTCCATATAGGGAGTGTCTGCAGGAGTATCAGCCTGCGTACGCAGAAGAAGAAGAAGTCTTAGATGGAAGACGTCGAATCCTTGATCTGAACACTGCGTCACCCACTCCACCCCCTATCTTTACCCTCCCTCCTCCTTTGTTTCCCACCTCCTTCCCCTTCCTGCTATGTTGCATTTCCACACCTCTACATCTTGTTCATATTCACCCTGTTTCACTCCTGCCCTCCCCCCACCTCCACCCCACCCCCACCCACCCCCATGTTCATGACGCTGATCTTCTGAAACAGCAATTGTTCCTTGAGTAAGAAATCCGTACAGACTTGGATTTTGTATCTGTTTCTCTTTCTTTCTTTCTTTCTTTCTGTCTTGTCTTCTTCTTTTCTTTCTTTCTTTCCTTCTTCCTTCCTTTCTTTCTTTCTTTTTGTCTTTCTTCCTCCCTTCCTTCGTTCCTTTAATCCTTCTTCTTTCTTTCTTTCTTTCTTTCTTTCTTTCTTTCTTTCTTTCTTTCTTTCTTTCTTTCTTTCTTTCTTCTGTCTTCTTCTTTTCTTTCTTTCTTTCCTTCTTCCTTTCTTCTTCTTTCTTTCTTTCTTTCCTTCTTTCTTTCTTTCTTTTTGTCTTTCTTCCTCCCTTCCTTCGTTCCTTTAATCCTTCTTTCTTTCTTTCTTTCTTTCCTTTCTTTCTTCCTTCCTTCAT
>CM065741.1:2044458-2056958 GCA_033310375.1 Conus canariensis
CACACACACACACACACACACACACACACACTCACACGACCACACACACACACACACACACACACACACACACACACACACACACACACACACACACACACACACACACTTTATAAAACATTATCAGAGGCAGACAGACAGACAGAGAGACAGAAGACAGACAGACAGACAGACAGACAGACAGACAGACAGAACAGACAGACAGACAAACAGACAGAAGGCCGGGGAGACAAACAGACAGACGGACAAACAACTTGATGGGAAACGGGATCAGGGAAGGGAGAAAAGAGGACGGGGTGGGGGGGTGTTGGAGGGGGGGAGGTCGAACGAAGCAGAGAGACTATCCAAGAACATGAGATAATGCAACTTTAAAGAGGACGGGGGTGAGAGGGGGGGGTGTGGGAGGGGGGGAGGTTGGAGGGGGTGGGGGGAGGTTGGAGGGGGTGGGGGGAGGTTGGAGGGGGTGGAGGGAGGGCCATAGAAGCAGAGAGACTATCCAAGAACATGAGATAATTCAACTTTAAAGATGACGGGGGTGAGGGGTGGGTGGAGGGGGGGGGGGTGGAGGGGGTTGGGGGGGTGGAGGGGGTGGGGGAAGTTGGAGGGGGTGGGGGGAGGTTGGAGGGGGTGGGGGGAGGGCCATAGAAGCAGAGAGACTATCCAAGAACATGAGATAATTCAACTTTAACCAAAGATTTCAAGATACCATGAAAGAAAATGCCACGGAAAGGGTTCACAGTAGAGAGAGAGAGAGAGAGAGAGAGAGAGAGAGAGAGAGATGGAGAGAGAGAGATGGAGAGAGAGAGATGGAGAGAGAGAGATGGAGAGGAGAGGAGAGAGAGAGAGAGAGAGAGAGGAGACAGAGAGAGACAGAGACAGAGATAGAGAAAGAGTCAGAGAGGACATGGGATGAAATGATATGTTTAACGAACGATCAGAGGAACATTATCCCTTCACATACTGTCTCTCTCACAAGTTTTAATTTTATTAGGACTAATGTCAGGGACAGGGTGGGAGAGGAGGTGTGGATGGAAAGGGGGGGAGGGGCGTAGGAGAAGCGGGCGGGGGTGGGGGGTGGGGAAGGGGATATCCTCTGTTCAAAACATCCGTCAACGTCACTCCCGGACCAACACTTGCGCGCAGCCATTCCACCTGCATGAGAATTCATTTGTTGACGAACCACGGGAAGGTTTTGAAGTGAAGTGACTGCAGGCGCAAATTGAAACAAACTGAAAAGAGAAATGATCATTCTTCCGCCGGACAAAAGGGACAAAGAGAAATGATCATTCTTCGGCCGGACAAAAGGGACAAGAGAAATGATCATTCTTCCGCCGGACAAAAGGGACAAAGAGAATGATCATTCTTCCGCGGACAAAGGGACAAGAGAAATGATCATTCTTCCGCCGGACAAAAGGGACAAAGAGAAATGATCATTCTTCCCCGGACAAAAGGGACAAAGAGAAATGATCATTCTTCCGCCGGACAAAAGGGACAAAGAGAAATGATCATTCTTCCGCCGGACAAAAGGGACAAAGAGAAATGATCATTCTTCCGCCGGACAAAAGGGACAAAGAGAAATGATCATTCTTCCCCGGACAAAAGGGACAAAGAGAAATGATCATTCTTCCGCCGGACAAAAGGGACAAAGAGAAATGATCATTCTTCCGCCGGACAAAAGGGACAAAGAGAAATGATCATTCTTCCGCCGGACAAAAGGGACAAAGAGAAATGATCATTCTTCCCCGGACAAAAGGGACAAAGAGAAATGATCATTCTTCCGGCCGGACAAAAGGGACAAAGAGAAATGATCATTCTTCCGCCGGACAAAAGGGACAAAGAGAAATGATCATTCTTCCCCGGACAAAAGGGACAAAGAGAATGATCATTCTTCGCGGAAAAGGGAAAACCATTACAAGACAAAACACGACGCGTTTCGACCTCTTGGGTCTTCTTCAGGCAAAGATAAACTACATTCAGGCCAATGAAAACGAAGAACGAGCAATCACTTCTCTTCTCAAATCGGCTCCAGAATCGTTTTGCCCCCCAGTTTTGCGCTCCATTTTTGCGCCCAATTTGAGACGATAAGTGATTGTTTCGTTCTTCGTGTTTTCATTGGCCTGAACGTTGTTTGTCTTGCCTGGAGAAGACACAAGAGGTCGAAACGCGTCGTATTTTGTCTTGTAGTTTGTTTGTTCCTTTTGTACGATGGAATGATTTTCATCTCTCTTGTAAATTTGAACCAGGGGAAAATAAAAGCCACTCTTGGCGTCCTCTGTTCGATTGCTTGCTGTGTACCTGACGCCAGAAAATAACTACAGCACTCTTGCGTCCTCTGTTCTGATTGATTGCTGTGATACCTGACGCCAGAAAATAACTACAAGCCACTTTGGGTCCTCCTGTTTGATTGTGCTGTGGTACTGACGCCAGAAAATAACTACCGGAGATCGTGAGAGTCACCGTACCATCCACATCGATTATCAGCATACGTCTGGAAGGAAACGTCATGTCGGAGGAGGGGGGTGGTAAGCTACGTCCATCTTGTTGACCTTTGGGATAAAAGGATCTTTACACTGATGTCCTTGAAAATGTCAGACTGGTCTGAAAACATGTCTCTCCGGGTTTGTGGTACAGTATGTTTATAAGTTGAACTGAACCTTGAGTGAGAGAGAGAGAGAAGAGAGAGAGAGAGCAGAGAGAGGACAGACGACAGACAGACAGACGAGACAGAGAGAGAAGAGACAGAGACGAGAGAGAGAGGATGGGGATGGGAAAATGTAGGAGGAGCAAAGGCAAATAGAGTATCCGGGTGCACACGAGAAATGAACTTTATCGAGAGATTCCAAACGCTTAACTGAATGATGTGAAACAAAGCTCTGGAGAAGGGGGTAACAATAGCAGAGAGAGAGAGAGAGGAGAGAGGAGAGAGAGAGAGAGAGAGAGAGAGAGAGAGAGAGAGAGAGAGAGAGAGAACATCAGATGAAATGTTACCGTTCATAAATGAAATCACCGGCACACTGTTTCTTCACCTTTCACATATTCTCTCCACCTGTTTTAATTTCCATTCAGGTGCATGCTTTCTTCACACCTTTCACATGTCTCTTCCCCTGTTTCAATTTCTATTAGGACTGGACTCAGGAGGAAGAAGGGACAAGAGGAGGGGGGTGGAGGTTGAACGGGCAAAGACATGGGTTTGGGATGGAGTGAGGGATGGAGGGAGGGGGATCTCCTCTTTTCAAAACATCCGTCAACGTCACTCCCAGACAACACGCTGGCCTGCATTCATCCTACCCTCACCACAATTCTTGTGTTGTTGACAAACCACGTCGAAATAAAACCGACCCTCGTCGTCATCCTGTTCCTGATTGCTGCCATGATTGATGGCTGGAAATGGCTGCCGCAGGTTGTCAGTGTCACTCCCCCCCCCCTCCCCCTCCCCAACTCCCAACCCCCAACTCCACCCTTCCCTACAGCACTGATTCCGACTTGACATAACCTGAACCAAAGTTTGTTTAGTTTTATTCTTTCCTCTGCAATCTTCCCCATCCTGACAGATCTTTCAAGCTAGAAGGGTATTTGGAGAGAGAGAGAGGAGAGAGAGAAAAAAGAAGAGAGAGAGAGAGGAGAGAAGAGAAGAGAGAGAGAGAGAGGACACTGGATGAAATGTTGCCGTTCATAAATGAAATCACCGGCAGAATGTTTCTTCACATCTTTCACATATTCTCTCCACCTGTTTTAATTTCCATTAGGTGCATGCTTTCTTCACACCTTTCACATATCTCTTCCCCGGTTTCAATTTCCGCTAGGACTGGACTCTGTAACAAGAAGGGACAAGAGGAAGGGGGTGGAGGTTGAACGGGCAAAGACATGGGTTTGGGAGGGAGGGAAGGAGGGAGGGGGATCTCCTCTTCTCAAAACATCTGTCAACGTCACTCCCAGACAACACGCTGGCCTGCATTCATCCTACCTTCACCACAATTCATGTGTAAACAAACACCACGTAGAAAGAAAAACCGACCCTCGTCGTCATCCTGTTTCTGATTGCTGCCATGATTGATGGCTGGAAATGGCTGCCGCAGGTCCTCAGCGCCACTCCCCCCTCCCCCTCCCCAACTCCCACCCCCCAACCCCCATCCCCACCCTTTCCCACAGCACTGATTTCCTAAACTGAACCAAATTTTGTTTTTGCTTTGTTATTTCCTCAGCACTCCTTCCCATCCCAGAATATTTTTTCAAGCTGGAAGGCATGCATGAGAGAGAGGGGGGGAGAGAGGGAGGAGGGAGAGAGAGAGAGAAAGAGAGAGAGAGAGAGAGAGAGAGAGAGAGAGAGAGAAGACTTTGCGAAGATCGAGCGATTCTTTTAAAACAATGACTGGATCCGCCCCTTCGATCCGGATCCGTATAATAATAGAATAGAATCGACTCTTGGCCACATTGACTGCGTCTCTCTCTCTCCTCTCTCTCTCTCTCTCTCTCTCTCTCTCTCTCTCTCTCTCTCTCTCTCTCTCTCTCTCTCTCTCTCTCTCTCTGCACTTCTATCAAACAGGTATGTGAGCATCGTGTTTTAGGAGTAACAATAGATAAAGAATTAAAATGGCAATCTCATCTAAATAATGTGTGCAAAATAATCTTAAAAACCTTTTCCTGATATCTCAATGAAAGCGCTACGTCAACAGTACTGTGCTTAAACTTTTCTTCAATGCACACGTAATGTCACGTATCAATTACGCTTCAACAGCGTTATAGTGATGTCCATAAAAAAGGCTGAATCTCTCCACAGACGTGCAGCGAAGCTACTCCATCCAGCCGTACCTCTAACGACAGATGAAAAATTGAAAGCGCTGAACATACTTCGTCCGAGTAAGCAATTGGAATTCAACAAGGCATCATTTATGTTTACAATCTCGCAGATACTATGCCATGTTATATCAATGCCCTTTTTACAAGATCGAACAGCTTTTCTGGCTCGACGAAATTCCTTCTTCCCTACCCACGCATTGATCTATACAAAAACAAGCCTAGCTTACTCTGGACCATATGTCTGGAACTCACTTCCACCGAATCTACAAAACATGAATATTTAAAACTTTTCAAGAAACATTTACAAAGACATTTTTATACCTGAATAATTTGATTATTTGATTAGAATCATTAACGTCCATTCGCAAAGTCTTCTGTAAACCATGCTTTGAATATGTCGTCTAAACACATAACCTACTCCATTAAATCGCTCATCCCCTCCCCCACTCTGTCCACCATCCCTCTTCTCCTCCCTCTGCCTACAACCCCCCCCCCCCTCCTCCGCCCTCTCTCTCTCTCTCTCTCTCTCTGTACTTTTTGTTTGTTTGCTTCTTTCTTTCTTTCTCTCTGTTTGACTGCACACCATGTCATTATTACATTTATAAATAGTCTGCTTGCAATTGTAGAATTAGATTGTAGTGTTACTATATTGAATTGTCAGTATGATTGATATGTGTTGAAATAATGTATGCATGACAAGGACAGATTGTCAGACCAGGCTTTGGTCTCAAATCTTCATCCTTGCGTATTAAAGATCAACCAATCAATCAATCAATCAATCAACCAATCAATCTCTCTCTCTCTCTCTCTCTCTCTGTTCGGTGTGTGTGTGTGTGTGTGTGTGTGTGTGTGTGTGTGTGTGTGTGTGTGTGTGTGTGCGTGTGTGTGTGTGTGTGTGTGTGTGTGTGTGTGTGTGTGTGTGTGTGTGTGTGTGTGTGTGTGTGTGTCCAGTACACAAAACATGCGATACCAAAATGGTTATAGAGGAAAGAAATTTTGAAAGGAAGGGCGAATGCGGAGTTGAAGAGAGAGAGAGAGAGAGAGAGAGAGAGAGAGAGAGAGAGAGAGAGAGAGAGAGAGAGAGACAGACAGACAGACAGACAGACAGACAGACAGACAGACAGACAGACAGACAGACAGAGACAGAAACATAGACAGACAGACAGCCAGACAGACAGCCAGACAGACAGTCAGACAGACAGATGGACAGAGACAGACAGAGACAGACAGAGAGACAGAGAGAAACAGAGAGAGACAGCAAGAGACCCACAGACAGACAGACAAAGACAGACAGACAAAGACAGACAGACAGACAGAGACAGACAGACAGACAGAGACAGACAGACAGACACAGACAAACAAACAGACAGACAAACAGACAGATAGCCTGGACCAGAAGCTGTGTCTTGCTATGTTTGCGCGCAGATTAAACTCTGAAGCATTAAAACCATTATCACCGTCATGACAACCTTTTCCCATAGCACTGTCGATCAGTTAGCTTAACGGTCAAAACAGCAGCAATGAGAATAACCATCAACTAGGGTCTGGTGGTACGTTGCAAGCAGCGGGCATGGAGGTCGAGTGTTCGATTCCTTCTACAGGTACATGTGTGTGGAATTTTCACCTTTAGGTTCACACATACACACACACGCACGCACACACACACACACACACACACACACACACACACACACACACTCACACACACACACACACACACACACACACACACACACACACAGAGTCATGCACATTCACACACACACACACACACACACACACACACACACACACACACACACACACACACACACACACCGCACGCACGCACGCATGCACGCACGCGCGCGGCACACACAACACACACACACACACACACACACACACACACACACACAGAGTCATGCACATTTACACACACACACAGACCACACACACGCCGCGCGCGCACGCACGCACGCTCGCACGCACGCACGCACGCACGCACGCACCACGCAACACACACACACACACGCACACACAGACACACAGTCATGCACACACACACACACACACACACACACACACACACACACACACCACACACACACACACACACACACACACACACACGCTTACCTGTGGTACAAGTCTGTCGGGTTCGCCTGCATCTTCCTCTTTATGTCTTGAGTTTACTCTTAGCCTTATGGCCGTGGCCTCAACACGTCATTGCCTTGCCCAGGACAGCTCTGGCGTCAACACGTCACCGCCTTTCCCAGGACAGCTCTGGCGTCAACACGTCACCGCCTGCCAGGACAGCTCTGGCGTCAACACGTCACCGCCTTGCCAGACAGCTCTGGCGTCAACACGTCACCGCCTTCCCAGGACAGCGGCGAGACTGTGAAGAACGGAAGCCTTCCCTTCCTAGGCACACACAGATTTGTGGTAGAGTATAAATTATTTGGTTCAGCCATATTGACCAGAAGCTTGAGTACGAATGAGAGAGAGAGAGAGAGAGAGAGAGAGAGAGAGAGAGAGAGAGGAGAGAGAGAGAGAGAGAGAGAGAGAGAGAGAGTTACATTCCTTTTGTAAAATAACACACAGCAAGCTGCTGAGGATGATAATTAGACAACTACAATACATCAGTAATATCAACATTTTTTTTTCTTTAACAGTTACATGATGTGGTTACAAGCAAGACAAGAACGAGCAGTACTACAATCAATCATCAGTTAGCAACAATGAAGTCTTAGCGTCAATAGCCATAACGATTATTATCATGATGTGTGTATGTGTGCGTGTGCGTGTGCAAGCGCGCGCGCGCGCGCGCGCGCGCGCGCGCGTGTGTGTGTGGTGTATATGAGAGAGAGAGAGAGAGAGAGAGATGCCATCATAATCTTTCTCCCCCCTCCCTCATCTTTTCTTCTTCTTCTTCTTGAACTGTTCATACACTACCCAAGACTATACTTATAAACTTAGTGACAATACATCAATACGCAGCCGTAAATACGGAGAGAGAGAGAGAGAGAGAGAGAGAGAGAGAGAGAGAGAGAGAGAGAGAGAGAGAGAGAGAGAGAGAGAGAGAGAGAGAGAGAGAGAAAGATATTTCCATTTTTCTTATCGAAAATAATATATGCTAAACATTACTATAAAATTTGACTAACAAGCAACAATGCATGAATATAATCAACAGTTACCAGGGCAGAGAGACAGACAGACAGCCAGACAGAAAGAGAGAAACGGACAGAGAAAGAGACAGAGAGAGACAGAGAGACAGACAGACAGCCAGCCAGCCAGACACACAGACAGACAGACAGACAGGCCGACAGACAGACAGAGAGACAGAGCAAAGCGGAGTAGTGCAGATCTTTACAAAGTTCGACCAATTCTGTTAAAACATCACTGGATCCGCCCCTTTGATATGGTTCCGCACAATGATCGGAAAGATTCGACACTGGGCCACATTCTGCGTGTGACTCTGTGTGTGTGTGTGTGTGTGTGTGTGTGTGTGTGTGTGTGTGTGTGTGTGTGTGTGTGTGTGTGTGTGTGTGTGTGTGTGAAGGGTGGTGGTGGTGGTGCTGGTGGTCAAAACCCTCAAATTGTAGTGACGGCTGAAAACAACCTTTGCAGATTCTTATCATGCCAAAGCGCGCGGGCGCGGGCGCGCGCACACACACACACACACACACACACGCGCGCGCGCGCGCGCGCGCGCGCTCGCACACACACACACACACGCTCGCGCACACGCGCACGCGCGCGCACACCTCTCTCTCTCTCTCTCTCTCTCTCTCTCACACACACACACACACACACACACACACACACGCATGCACGCACACACTCACACACACATACACACACACCCCCGCGCGTGCGCACACACATATACACACACACACATACTGAGAGAGAGAGAGAGAGAGAGAGAGAGAGAGAGAGAGAGAGAGAGGGAAGCACACACATGCACAAAGTACGGGCAGGCAGACAGCCAGACAAACAGACAGACAGACAGACAGACAAATAGGCAGACAGCCAGACAAATAAGCAGACAGACAGACAAATAGGCAGACAGACAGACAAATAGGCAGTCAGACAGACAAATAGGCAGTCAGACAGACAAATAGGCAGACAGACAGACAAATAGGCAGACAGACAGACAAATAGGCAGTCAGACAGACAAATAGGCAGACAGACAGACAAATAGGCAGACAGACAAATAGGCAGACAGACAGACAAATAGGCAGACAGACAAATAGGCAGACAGGCAGACAAATAGACAGACAGACAAATAGGCAGACAGACAGACAAATAGGCAGACAGACAAATAGGCAGACAGACAGACAAATAGACAGACAGACAAATAGGCAGACAGACAGACAAATAGGCAGACAGACAGACAAATAGACAGACAGACAAATAGGCAGACAGACAGACAAATAGGCAGACAGACAAATAGGCAGACAGACAGACAAATAGGCAGACAGACAGACAAATAGGCAGACAGACAAGTAGGCAGACAGGCAGACAAATAGACAGACAGACAAATAGGCAGACAGACAGACAAATAGCCAGACAGACAAATAGGCAGACAGACAGACAAATAGACAGACAGACAAATAGGCAGTCAGACAGACAAATAGGCAGACAGACAGACAAATAGACAGACAGACAAATAGGCAGACAGACAGACAAATAGGCAGACAGACAAATAGGCAGACAGACAGACAAATAGGCAGACAGACAGACAAATAGGCAGACAGACAGACAAATAGGCAGACAGGCAGACAAATAGACAGACAGACAAATAGGCAGACAGACAAATAGGCAGACAGACAAATAGGCAGACAGACAGACAAATAGGCAGACAGACAAATAGGCAGACAGACAGACAAATAGGCAGACAGACAAATAGGCAGACAGACAGACAAATAGACAGACAGACAAATAGACAGACAGACAAATAGGCAGACAGACCAATAGGCAGACAGGCAGACAAATAGGCAGACAGACAAATAGGCAGACAGACAGACAAATAGGCAGACAGACAAATAGGCAGACAGACAGAGAAATAGGCAGACAGACAGACAAATAGGCAGACAGACAGACAAATAGGCAGACAGACAGACAAATAGGCAGACAGACAGACCAATAGGCAGACAGACAGACAAATAGGCAGACAGTCAGACAGACAGACAAATAGGCAGACAGACAGACAAATAGGCAGACAGACAGACAAATAGGCAGACAGGCAGACAAATAGGCAGACAGACAGACAAATAGACAATCAGACAGACAAACAGATAGACAGACAGACAAATAGGCAGTCAGACAAATAGGCAGTCAGACAAATAGGCAGACAGACAGACAAATAGATAGACAGACAGACAAATAGGCAGACAGACAGACAAATAGACAGTCAGACAGACAAATAGATAGACAGACAGACAAATAGGCAGTCAGACAAATAGGCAGTCAGACAAATAGGCAGACAGACAGACAAATAGGCAGACAGACAAATAGATAGACAGACAGACAAATAGGCAGACAGACAAATAGGCAGTCAGACAGACAAATAGGCAGACAGACAGACAAATAGGCAGTCAGACAGACAAATAGATAGACAGACAGACAAATAGGCAGTCAGACAGACAAATAGACAGTCAGACAGACAAATAGGCAGTCAGACAGACAAATAGGCAGACAGACAAATAGGCAGACAGACAGACAAATAGGCAGACAGACAGACAAATAGACAGACAGACAAATAGGCAGACAGACAGACAAATAGGCAGACAGACAGACAAATAGGCAGACAGACAGACAAATAGACAGACATACAAATAGGCAGACAGACAGACAAATAGGCAGACAGACAGACAAATAGACAGACAGACAAATAGGCAGACAGACAGACAAATAGGCAGACAGACAGACAAATAGGCAGACAGACAAATAGGCAGACAGACAGACAAATAGGCAGTCAGACAGACAAATAGACAGTCAGACAGACAAATAGACAGACAGACAGACAAATAGGCAGACAGACAAATAGGCAGACAGACAGACAAATAGGCAGACAGACAGACAAATAGACAGACAGACAAATAGGCAGACAGACAGACAAATAGGCAGACAGACAGACAAATAGACAGTCAGACAGACAAATAGACAGTCAGACAGACAAATAGGCAGACAGACAGACAAATAGACAGACAGACAAATAGGCAGACAGACAGACAAATAGGCAGTCAGACAGACAAATAGACAGTCAGACAGACAAATAGACAGACAGACAGACAAATAGACAGACAGACAAATAGACAGACAGACAGACAAATAGACAGACAGACAAATAGGCAGACAGACAGACAAATAGGCAGACAGATAGACAAATAGACAGACAGACAAATAGGCAGACAGACAGACAAATAGGCAGACAGACAGACAAATAGGCAGTCAGACAGACAAATAGGCAGACAGACAGACAAATAGGCAGACAGACAGACAAATAGACAGACAGACAGACAAATAGGCAGACAGACAGACAAATAGGCAGACAGACAGACAAATAGACAGACAGGCAGACAAATAGGCAGACAGGCAGACAAATAGGCAGAGAGACAGACAGAATGGACCAAAAAAACACAGCTCTACCCGTAAAACAGTTACCACCATTGTTTGTTGGATTAGTTGTTTGTTTCTTTGTTTTTCCTTTGTTGGTGGTTGTTTTTTCGTTTGTTAGTGTCTTTATTCGTTTGTTGGCTTGCTTATTTGTCTGTTGGATTATTTGGTTGTTTGTTTGATGAATTGTTTGTATGTTTGTTTGATTATTTGATTGTTTGTGTGATGAATTGTTTATTTGTTTGTTTGCTTCTTTGTTTGTTTGCTTGTCACTTTGTTTTGGTGGTTTGGTTTGCTTCTGTGTTTGTTTGCCTTTCACTTTGTTTGGTTTATTTGTTTGATTTGTTTGTCTGTTTGTTTGAGTAAGACTTACATTTCCTAAGAGGCTTCTACATTGGTGATCACACCTACGTCACTGACAAACAGAAACCAAAACATTGATTTTAAGCGGACGTAGACGAGGGAACATCATCTTCATATCGGATGATACGTCCATCTTGTTGACATGTGGGGACAGAGACCTTTGCACTGATGTTCTTGAAAATGTCAGATTGATCAGAGGCCTTTGCACTGATGTTCTTGAAAATGTCAGATTGATCAGAGGCCTTTGCACTGATGTTCTTGAAAATGTCAGATTGATTTGGAACTTGTCAGTTCGGGTTCGTGGTAGAATATATTTGGTGAAGCCATATTGACCTGTTGCTCGAGTAAGAGAGAGAGAGAGAGAGAGAGAGAGAGAGAGAGAGAGAGAGGAGAGAGAAGGAATGGAGTGCGGTAGAGAAGGAGGGGGAGCACATACATGTTCGTGCAGAACTGACTAGGCTCACCAAATCCCACAAGTCACACACACACACACACACACACACACACACACACACACACACACACACACACACACACACACACACACACACACAGAGGCAATCACTCGCGGTCGCAATCAAGCACGCACGCACGCGCTCACACATAGGCACGCGCGCATGCACGCAAGCGCGCACACAATCACGCACGAGTGCGTGGATGCATGTGTCTTAGTCCCATGATAGTGATTCCTCCCCTATGGAGAGGGTAACGCAACTATGACAACATGATGCGTATTT
>CM065741.1:2069458-2084458 GCA_033310375.1 Conus canariensis
AAAGAGGAAGTTAATTTTGAAAAAAAGACAGAAGTTCAACTGCTTTTTAGATTGTTTGCTCATCATCTTTTGTTTTGTTTTGTTTTGTTTTTCATCACTGTGTATTCTTTTCACAAGTATTGCCGGGTGTCTTGTCCTGTACTTCGTTTGTCAATGTCCTTGGCGGTAACTAACCCCCTCACTTTCTAAATATTGCCGGGTTTATCTGGCTTGGTTATGCCCTCAAATTCTGTAGAGTTACATCTGATTGGAAGGAAGAAGATTTGTCGGAATTCTCGTGCTCAATTTTTGTATTCAATAATTCAACATCAGTGAGGTAAGGTAAGGTCATGTTTCTTATAGCCCAGCAAAGGGCCATATCAGGGCTGCCAGCACGTCGAAGTCAGCTCACAACTCACAAAAAACACTTTTCACACATCTCTTTAAAATGCTTTTTTTTAATGCACCAGAATCTTCGTTGAAAATCTTTCTTCTGTAAAACGTTAGATCAGATGAAAAATGTCAATCTCTTTCAGAAACTCAAAGATCGTATCAGGTGGGACATCTCTGACCAGGGTTTTAATGGAATCAGAGAGAGAGAGAGAGAGAGAGAGAGAGAGAGAGAGAGAGAGAGAGAGAGAGAGAGAGAGAGAGAGAGAGAGAGAGATGACCACAAATGCAAATACGGGTGTTTATTCAGATTAAGGCCAAAGCCCCATACTGAAGAGCCTTGATTTAAAAAAAAAAAAAAAAAAAAAACGAAGAAAAAGAAAAGAACACATACGCCTAAACTGAATGATGAAACACTTGACGAAATACGCAGCTACACAAATTAAATTAAGAGATTGAGGTCGGGAATTTCTTGTTTGCTTCATAGATAAATGAAGTTAAATTCCAGTATGTGTGTGCGCGCGCGCGCGTATGTGTGGTGTGTGTGTGTTGTGTGTGTGTGTGCGTGCGTGCGTGCGTGCGTGCGTGCGTGTGTGTGTGTGTGTGTGTGTGTGTGTGTGTGTGTTGTGTGTGTGTGTGGGGGGGGGGTTACCTACATTTTCTTCGGCAACGACAAAAAGGAGAGAGAGAGAGAGAGAGAGAGAGAGAGAGAGAGAGAGAGAGAGAGAGAGAGAGAGAGAGAGAGAGAGAGAGAGAGAGAGCGTAGAATTCAGACTTTTCTCTAGACGTATGTTGCAGCCCGGTTTATGCAAACGTCCCCATCTGTCCAAACCCTTTTAAAGCAGCGTTCATTTAGTCGTCCACCATGTCTCCCGCTCTGTACCTCTGTGTCTCTCATTGTCTTTGTTTGTTTGTTTGTTTGTTTTTCTCTCTTCAGACTTCTTTGTTAATTTCTTTATTTCTCAGTTGACCTATTCCCCTCCCCCGTCCTCTGTTCTTCCTCCCTGTCACCTCATATCTCTCTCTCTCTCTCTCTCTCTCTCTCTCTCTCTCTCTCTGTATTATATATATATATATATAGAGAGAGAGAGAGAGAGAGAGAGAGACACACACACACACACACACACACACACACACACACACACACACACACACACACACACACACACACACTGCTCTCGTGTTGATCTCACGGTTTTTTCGTGTGTTTTTTTAAATTCCTCCTTGGCCCGCAAAGTGAGCTTCTGACAAAGTGATCGGTATCAACAAGTTCATGGGCTACTGCTGTTGTGATGGACGCCGGGGTATCTGCTGAAAGGGAGAGAGACAAATTCGCCCCGGGACCAAGCAGTTGTCATCGTCAGTCAGGGCTGGGGGAGATGCTATTCTGTCCTTGCGGGACCAAGCAGTTGACATCGTCAGTCAGGGCTGGGGGAGATGGTATTCTGTCCTTACGGGACCAAGCAGTTGACATCGTCAGTCAGGCTGGGGGAGATGGTATTCTGTCCTTGTATGCTGAATGAGAACAGGAACCAGAGAAAGGACTCGCAGTATGGCATTGTGCTCCCTCTGGTGTCTTGTTGTCTCTGGTGTCTTGTTGTCTCTGTGTCTTGTTGTCTCTGGTGTCTTGCGTCCCTCTGGTGTCTTGTTGTCTCTGTGTCTTGTTGTCTCTGTGTCTTGTTGTCTCTGGTGTCTTGTGTCCCTCTAGTGTCTTGTTGCCTCTGTGTCTTGTTGTCTCTGGTGTCTTGTGTCCCTCTGGTGTCTTGTTGTCTCTGTGTCTTGTTGTCTCTGGTGTCTTGTTGTCTCTGGTGTCTTGTTGTCTCTGGTGTCTTGCCTCCGGACAATGTGATACTGACTGCTGCCAGTGTGGGCTTCTTAGGGTGAACACCAGAACGGACGGTTTGGAGGTAATACTATCAGAGGCACAGGAGAAGGTGGTGCATAAATATGGTAGTGGTGGTGGTGGTGGTGGTGGGGTGGGTAGTGGAGGGGGAGGGGGGGGCAGAGAAAATGAGACAGAAAAGCCGTCGTTGTTAATATCCCCGATGTACTATTGTCAATACCATTGATGGTAGACATGTTAGTATGTGGCACATCACACGTAATGCAAGCTGTGCGCGATGCGTAATGTCAAAAACGTGTAAACCAAGAATACAATGATTGATTAATCCAGCAATATATCATTTAAAGGAAGAAATAGAACCACAAAACCACTAAATCGGTATGTCTACCATTACATGTCCCAGTCACACACACACACACACACACACAGAGGCACGCACGCACGCACGCACGCACGCACGCACGCACGCACGCACACACACACACACACACACACACACACACACACACACACACACACACACACACACACGGGGGGAGAGAGGGAGAGAGGGGGGGGGCTATATATCAGAAGAAATAATGAGACGGGTTAGGGATGCGCAGTTTTCAAAACATGAATAGGTGTTTGAGGCCAAACTCTCCTGGGTCCAGAATGTCCAATGCCAATAGGTGTTTGAGGCCAAAATCTCCTGGGTCCAGAATGTCCAATGCCATCATTTCCGCGGTTGAATGTTTAGGCAGGCATGTCTGCTATCATGTCTGCTCCGACTGTCCGGGAGTGGAACATCAGCAGCATGGAATGTCCTCATATCAGAGGCCAGTACAGGGAACAAGAGAGACAAAGGATCAGATGAAGAGGCAGGGGTATGGGAGAGAGAGAAGAGAGAGAGAGAGAGAGAGAGAGAGAGAGGAGAGAGAGAGAGAGACGGCAAAGATGGTCATGTAAAATGGATATCAGGAGAGAGAGGGAAAATTTGGGAGATGAGGTGCAGTGGAAGTGTGAGGAAGCGTGGAGAAATACAAGGAAGAGAAAAGGGAGAGAAGAGAGAAAGAGCAACAGAGAGGCATAGACAATGAAAGACAGACATACAATGAGAAGATAGAAAGAGAGAGGGAGAGAGAGGGGGGGGGTGCGGGGGGGGGGGGGGGGGCAGTGAACAGAGAGAAAGAAGAGACAGAAACAGAGATACATAAAGGGCGAGAGACAAAGGCTGAGTGAAGGAGACTCGAATAGACACTCAAACAATGAGACAGAGAGGGTGGATGAGACTGAATACAGACAGAGATCGTTCAAACTGGACTCTCAGCGAGAGACGGGGGAGGAGCGAGGGGGGGGGGGGGGGGAGACGGAGACACAGAGAACGGGAGAGGGAGAGACAGACAGAGGAAGGGAGTGGATATAGAGCACCACTCTACATTCGCTCCCCCCCATACGTCTTTATATCAGCTGTACATTCGCTCCGTCCCATACGTCTTTATATCAGCTGTACATTCGCTCCCTCCATACGTCTTTATATCAGCTGTACATTCGCTCCCTCCCATAGGTCTTTATATCAGCTGTACATTCGCTCCCTCCATACGGCTTTATATCAGCTGTAGCACAGTGGAATCAACAGAGGTCAACATCGGCAGCTACAGAAGACAATAGCTGGAGTCCCGCCTGGTCCTGCTAACGTTGCAGTCTGTTGCCGCCAAGCAAAGCAGATGCTGCCCTTGAAGTCCATCCATGAGGAGTACAAAGCAGGGTGAGGGTAGGACGCTAACCATGCATGATGAGGACAGCAGGGTGAAGGTAGGACGCTAACCATGCGTAATGAGGACAGCAAGGTGAAGAAAGGACGCTAACCATGCATGATGAGGACTCGGGATACAAGTTTGTGAGGTCAATCCAACCCAAGCAGAAACAAACAAGATGCAAAGCATATCAACGTACTCCCAGTTTATCTTGAACACGCGTGTACATGTCAAGAGCATGTTTACTATGAAAATACCCATGATCTACCAGTTAGTTATTAGATCTAAAGCTATTTTAAAATCCGTCAAATACAGTACTTTCATAGATGTTTGTGAAATAAAAAAAAAACGTCACAATTAAACATGCGTCATAATGTATTTCGTTACTGAAATATTCCATAACGAACAAAAACTGTTTTGGGGCCGTTATAGCCGTTAGTAAAGGGTATTCTGGTAAAATAAAACATTGAGCATCATCCATGACCCATAATGAATATACCTACAAATTTTCAGAAAGATCGGCCCAGTATTTTTGTCTGGAGCGAGTGGGACACATTTTGACGTGGACGGGCGGATTGACACACAGACAGCATTTCTTCGTTCCCATTCTAAAGTACTCCCAGTTCTTATAGAACTGGGAGTACAAAAAAACGGAGGAAATCAGATGACCCGACCGTGTCCGCTGTGCTAGGACAAGCATATATTGGAACAGTCCCATAGCCCGTGCACAGCAGCGTGGAGAAGATAACACATAGAGATGTAACAAAATGAGTATGGGGATTTTACATGCAGAAGGAACTGTCATAGGAAACATACGCCACCAGAAGCTCCAACAACGACGTTCTACAGGACAGAAGGCCACACATCATGGTCTGGAACAGCTGTGACATCAAGAGTTCAACAACGACGTTTGACATCAAGAGTTCAACAACGACGTTCTACAGGACAGAAGGCCACACATCATGGTCTGCAACAGCTGTGACATCAAGAGTTCAACAACGACGTTCTACAGGACAGGACGCCACACATCATGGTCTGGAACAGCTGTGAACATCAAGAGTTTCAACAACGTCGATTTGACATCAAGAGTTCAACAACGACGTTCTACAGGACAGAAGGCCACACATCATGGTCTGGAACAGCTGTGACATCAAGAGTTCAACAACGACGTTCTACAGGACAGGACGCCACACATCATGGTCTGCAACAGCTGTGACATCAAGAGTTCAACAACGACGTTCTACAGGACAGGACGCCACACATCATGGTCTGCAACAGCTGTGACATCAAGAGTTCAACAACGACGCTCTACAGGACAGGACGCCACACATCATGGTCTGCAACAGCTGTGACATCAAGAGTTCAACAACGACGTTCTACAGGACAGGACGCCACACATCATGGTCTGCAACAGCTGTGACATCAAGAGTTCAACAACGACGTTCTACAGGACAGGACGCCACACATCATGGTCTGGAACAGCTGTGACATCAAGAGTTCAACAACGACGTTCTACAGGACAGGACGCCACACATCATGGTCTGCAATAGCTGTGACATCAAGAGTTCAACAACGACGTTCTACAGGACAGAAGGCCACACATCATGGTCTAGAACAGCTGTGACATCAAGAGTTCAACAACGACGTTCTACAGGACAGAAGGCCACACATCATGGTCTAGAACAGCTGTGACATCAAGAGTTCAACAACGACGTTCTACAGGACAGGACGCCACACATCATGGTCTGGAACAGCTGTGACATCAAGAGTTCAACAACGACGTTCTACAGGACAGGACGCCACACATCATGGTCTGCAACAGCTGTGACATCAAGAGTTCAACAACGACGTTCTACAGGACAGGACGCCACACATCATGGTCTGGAACAGCTGTGACATCAAGAGTTCAACAACGACGTTCTACAGGACAGGACGCCACACATCATGGTCTAGAACAGCTGTGACATCAAGAGTTCAACAACGACGTTCTACAGGACAGGACGCCACACATCATGGTCTGCAACAGCTGTGACATCAAGAGTTCAACAACGACGTTCTACAGGACAGGACGCCACACATCATGGTCTGCAACAGCTGTGACATCAAGAGTTCAACAACGACGTTCTACAGGACAGGACGCCACACATCATGGTCTGCAACAGCTGTGACATCAAGAGTTCAACAACGACGTTCTACAGGACAGAAGGCCACACATCATGGTCTGCAACAGCTGTGACATCAAGAGTTCAACAACGACGTTCTACAGGACAGGACGCCACACATCATGGTCTAGAACAGCTGTGACATCAAGAGTTCAACAACGACGTTCTACAGGACAGGACGCCACACATCATGGTCTGCAACAGCTGTGACATCAAGAGTTCAACAACGACGTTCTACAGGACAGAAGGCCACACATCATGGTCTGCAACAGCTGTGACATCAAGAGTTCAACAACGACGCTCTACAGGACAGGACGCCACACATCATGGTCTGCAACAGCTGTGACATCAAGAGTTCAACAACGACGTTCTACAGGACAGAAGGCCACACATCATGGTCTGCAACAGCTGTGACATCAAGAGTTCAACAACGACGTTCTACAGGACAGGACGCCACACATCATGGTCTGCAACAGCTGTGACATCAAGAGTTCAACAACGACGTTTACAGGACAGGACGCCACACATCATGGTCTGCAACAGCTGTGACATCAAGAGTTCAACAACGACGTTCTACAGGACAGGACGCCACACATCATGGTCTGCAACAGCTGTGACATCAAGAGTTCAACAACGACGTTCTACAGGACAGGACGCCACACATCATGGTCTGGAACAACTGCGGCATCAAGAACATGGAAGCCGTACTGTCTGTATGTAAGAATTGACTAGGGAGTTCCCAGCAAACCTTCCAGAATGGGAAAACATCCAGAGATCAAATGTTAAAAGGTATTTGAAATAACTCCGCCATTAACATGGACAAACGGATCACAAGACAAAAAACACGACGCGTTTTGACGTCATAGATCTTCTTCAGGAAAACGAAACAACACTCTGGACAACGAACATGAACAAGCAATCACTTATCTTCTCATATTCGGCGCAAGATGGCCGTTTTCTTTATATTGTCTGAAGCAGAACTAAGAGGTCGAAACGCGTCCTGTTTTCTCTTGTAATTCGTTTGTCCATGTTAACTGGCGGCGTTATTTCAAATACCTTTTAAAAATGTGTTTCAATTTCCGCCTGCAATCACCTCACTTTGAAACTAACTAACATCCAGAGACAGTCAACAAAAAGGTATGTGAACAACTAACATCCAGAGACAGTCAACAAAAAGGTATGTGAACAACTAATTAACATCCACAGACAGTCAACAAAAAGGTATGTGAACAACTAACATCCAGAGACAGTCAACAAAAAAGGTATGTGAACAACTAACATCCACAGACAGTCAACAAAAAGGTATGTGAACAACTAACATCCAGAGACAGTCAACAAAAAGGTATGTGAACAACTAATTAACATCCACAGACAGTCAACAAAAAGGTATGTGAACAACAAACTAACATCCACAGACAGTCAACAAAAAGGTATGTGAACAACTAACATCCACAGACAGTTAACAAAAAAGGTATGTGAACAACTAACTAACATCCACAGACAGTCAACAAAAAGGTATGTGAACAACTAACATCCAGAGACAGTCAACAACAAGGTATGTGAACAACTAACATCCAGAGACAGTCAACAAAAAAGTATGTGAACAACTAACTAACATCCACAGACAGTCAACAAAAAAGGTATGTGAACAACTAAGATTTAGAGACAGTCAACAAAAAGGTATGTGAACAACTAACTAACATCCACAGACAGTCAACAAAAAGGTATGTGAACAACTAACATCCACAGACAGTCAACACAAAAGGTATGTAAACAACTAACTAACATCCACAGACAGTCAACAAAAAGGTATGTGAACAACTAACATCCAGAGACAGTCAACAAAAAGGTCTGTGAACAACTAACATCCACAGACAGTCAACAAAAAGGTATGTGAACAACTAACATCCAGAGACAGTCAACAAAAAAGGTATGTGAACAACTAACTAACATCCACAGACAGTCAACAAAAAAGGTATATGAACAACTAACTAACATCCACAGACAGTCAACAAAAAGGTATGTGAACAACTAACATCCAGAGACAGTCAACAAAAAGGTATGTGAACAACTAACATCCAGAGACAGTCAACAAAATGGTATGTGAACAACTAATTAACATCCACAGACAGTCAACAAAAAGGTATGTGAACAACTAACATTCAGAGACAGTCAACAAAAAAGGTATGTGAACAACTAACTAACAACCACAGACAGTCAACAAAAAGGTATGTGAACAACTAACATCCAGAGACAGTCAACAAAAAGGTATGTGAACAACTAACATCCAGAGACAGTCAACAAAAAGGTATGTGAACAACTAACTAACATCCAGAGACAGTCAACAAAAAGGTATGTGAACAACTAATTAACATCCACAGACAGTCAACAGAAAGGTATGTGAACAACTAACATCCAGAGAGAGTCAACAAAAAGGTATGTGAACAACTAACTAACATCCAGAGACAGTCAACAAAAAAGGTATGTGAACAACTAACTAATATCCACAGACAGTCAACAAAAAAGGTATATGAACAACTAACTAACATCCACAGACAGTCAACAAAAAGGGATGTGAACAACTAACATCCAGAGAGAGTCAACAAAAAGGTATGTGAACAACTAACATCCAGAGACAGTCAACAAAATGGTATGTGAACAACTAATTAACATCCACAGACAGTCAACAAAAAGGTATGTGAACAACTAACATTCAGAGACAGTCAACAAAAAGATATGTGAACAACTAACTAACATCCACAGACAGTCAACAAAAAGGTATGTGAACAACTAACATCCAGAGACAGTCAACAAAAAGATATGTGAACAACTAACATCCAGAGACAGTCAACAAAAAGGTATGTGAACAACTAATATCCAGAGACAGTCAACAAAAAGGTATGTGAACAACTAATTAACATCCACAGACAGTCAACAAAAAGTTATGTGAACAACTAACTAACATCCACAGACAGTCAACAAAAAGGTATGTGAACAACTAACATCCACAGACAGTCAACAAAAAGGTATGTGAACAACTAACTAACATCCACAGACAGTCAACAAAAAGGTATGTGAACAACTAACTAACATCCACAGACAGTCAACAAAAAGGTATGTGAACAACTAACTAACATCCACAGACAGTCAACAAAAAAGGTATATGAACAACTAACTAACATCCACAGACAGTCAACAAAAAAGGTATGTGAACAACTAACATCCAGAGAGAGTCAACAAAAAGGTATGTGAACAACTAACATCCAGAGACAGTCAACAAAAAGGTATGTGAACAACTAACATCCAGAGACAGTCAACAAAAAAGGCATGTGAACAACTAAGATTTAGAGACAGTCAACAAAAAAGGTATGTGAACAACTAATAACATCCAGAGACAGTCAACAAAAAAGGTATGTGAACGGATATTTTACGCCACTCAAGGTCACCAAAACAACTGATGGTGATTGAACTCACTGTGCCACCTGAAAGCAAAATGAAGACAGCTTTCATATACACACATCCGATTTTCCCCTTGGAGTTAACAACGGTTCTGACTCCATTTCCCATACAGTCCTTCAAATGAGACTATAAATACAGGTTCCGTGTGTGAACGCACGCATTACATCTTGCACACACATAGAATCCCATCACCAACTTTCGGAAGAGAAGGCCAGTTTGGCCGTTCGTATGGATGACACGTTACACATAGCATGCACCCTGCGTGAGAAATGGAAAGAATGAAGGAAGTAAGGATATTGAGTGAACGATATTGGATGACATTGACTGGATGACACGGGAAACGACTGAATGAAGCGTCAGCTAACAGCTCGTCAGTCGGCACTACCCAGGTAGGCAGCTCGTTGTGTAAACGAGTGTGGATTGTAAAGCGCTTAGAGCTTGGTCTCTCGCCGAGAATAGGCGTTATATAAATATTCATTACTATTATTATTATTATTATTATATACAAGAAAAATACGCCAGTCTAACCAGCAGCTTAGAGGATGTTGGATGGCTTCCAAGCCAAAGTCCTCGTCACTGAGAGTGGAGCAAGTTGATGTGTAGGCTCATCAGGGGCAAGTTGATGTGTAGGCTCATCAGGGGCAAGTTGATGTGTAGGCTCATCAGGGGCAAGTTGATGTGTAGGCTCATCAGGGGCAAGTAGATGTGTTGGCTCATAAGGGGCAAGTTGAGATGTAGGGCAAGATGAGGTGTAGGCTCATCAGGGGCAAGTTGATGTGTAGGCTCATCAGGGGCAAGTTGATGTATGGGCTCATAAGGTGCATGTTGATGTGTAGGCTCATCAGGTGCATGTTGATGTGTTGGCTCATCAGGGGCAAGTTGATGCGTCGGCTCATCAGGGGCAAGTTGATGTACAAGCTCATCAGGGACAAGTTGATGTGTCGGCTCATCAGGGGCAAGTTGATGTACAGGCTCATCAGGGGCAAGTTGATGTATGGGCTCATAAGGTGCATGTTGATGTGTAGGCTCATCAGGGGCAAGTTAAGGTGTAGGCTCGTCCGGGGCAAGTTGATGTGTAGGCTCATCGGGGCAAGTTGAGGTGTAGGCTCATCAGGGGCAAGTTGAGGTGTAGGCTCATCAGGGGAAGTTGATGTGTAGGCTCATCAGGGGCAAGATGATGTGTTGGCTCATCAGGGGCAAGTTGATGTACAGGCTCATCACGGGCAAGTTGATGTACAGGCTCATCAGGGGCAAGTTAATGTGTCGGCTCATCAGGGGCAAGTTGATGTACAGGCTCATCAGGGGCAAGTTGATGTACAGGCTCACAGGGGCAAGTTGTTTGTAGGCTCATCAGGGGCAAGTTGATGTGTAGTCTCATCAGGGCAAGTTGATGTGTAGTCTCATCAGGGGCAAGTTAGTGTGGCTCGTCAGGGGCAAATTGATGTGCAGGCTCATCGGGGCAAGTTGAGTGCAGGCTCATCAGGGGCAAGTTAATGTGTAGGCTCATCAGGGGAAGTTGATGTGTAGTCTCATCAGGGGCAAGTTGATGTTTGTGCTCATCAGGGGCAAGTTGATGTGTTGGCTCATCAGGGGCAAGTTGATGTGTAGACTCATCAGGGGCAAGTTGATTTGTAGGCTCATCAGGGGCAAGTTGATGTGTAGGCTCATCAGGGAAAGTTGAGTGTAGTCTCATCAGGGGCAAGTTGATGTGTAGGCTCATCAGGGGCAAGTTGATGTGTTGGCTCATCAGCAAGTGATCTCATCAAACAGCTCGCAATTTGGGGAAGTAAAGGACCAGAATCCTAAAGGCAATGCCGAGGCAGCTAAAAAACGTTCCAGCTGGATGCGGGCCAGGAGGAACAACCGTGAGCTTCACGGGGCTGACATTTCCCAGTTTGGAGCATGTGTCCAACAGAGATGTGGACCGGACTGCTGTCTACATCGACGAGGCCTTTAAAGGCCCACCCATCAAGAAGATGCGGGTCTGAATTCCTGAAACCTTAAAAAAGAATTGACTGCAGAAATGGATGTAAACGTCATAACATAGATGCGGCCCAGCCCATTTAGACTGTAGGACCGAAACCAAACCTGTCAGTTCCGCTGTGAGTTGGGGTAGGTGAGTGTTGTTCTTCTCAAAGACCTGTTGTCAAGCTCTTCCCACAGTTTCTTCCTTCAGATATTTGAGGTCCTAAGAGGGGACGAAAGTCGACTCCAGATTGACGAAGTGAAAATTATTCTGTTTTCAAAAAGACGTCAACGGTCTCCCCTGGCGCTGCGGGTGAATGATCCAACATCATTATTCTGACATTCCCTTCCTCATTCCTATTTGCTGTTTCCCTCCTCCACACCCCAGTCTTTGTTTTCGTTCATAAACCCTTGCCAAGTCCTAGTTTAAATGACGTAGAATCGTTGGTTTGTATTATATTTTTCTCCACTATTTTGTTGTTCAGCTAATAGGTTGTCTCTAACAAACACAGCTACTGAACCAACAAATCGAGCTTTTTGGATGATTGGGATGTTTTGTTGCACGGGAGACTTCATTTGTCCTGACCAAATCGCGTTCCAACAGCGTGAAGCTTATTCCGCAATTTCGTACTTGCTACACTAAACCATGCTGAAAAAGGTATACTAAGGTTACGAAGGTTAAATATGTAACGACGATTAATCATAAAAAAACGAATAAAGAAGAAAGAAACAAACAAAAGAAAAAGAAACAGGGGGTGGGTAAAGGAGGAATAAGAAACACTCATTATGGATGTGCATGCATAGACGCATTCGGATGACACTAATGAGTGTGTACGTAAAAACAACAATTCCGTCACCACCACCACTCCTTTCTTCCCACACACACACACACACACACACACACACACACACACACACACACACACACACACACAATATAATATATATATATATATATATAGAGAGAGAGAGAGAGAGAGAGAGAGAGAGAGAGAGAGAGAGAGAGAGATACATACATATATATTCACAAACACGTACATGATGACAGTTATACAGTAGATGCGTGAATACTTATCAGCATGCTGTATGTCTTTGTCTCTGTGTGTCTGCTCTCTCTCTCTCTCTCTCTCTCTCTCTCTCTCTCTCTCTCTCTCCTCTCTCTCTCTCTGTCTACCTTGTCTCATCTCTCGTTGTCTGCCTTGTTGTCTCCACTCTCTCATCTACTCTCCTCTAACCCTGAATGCATTTCACAGTACTGTTCTCATCATTATTCCCGTGAACCCCTTGCCTATGTTTGCAGCGTCTCCATACCAACCCCCAGAATATGAGCACGACCTTTCTACCGCTTTCATGTTCAGCTCTTGCTCGTCGTTTCTGATGGCATGGCTACTTCACGTTGCTTGTCGTTTCTGATGGCATGGCTACTTCACGTTTCTTGTCGTTTCTGATGGCATGGCTACTTCACGTTTCTTGTCGTTTCTGATGGCATGGCTACTTCACGTTTCTTGTCGTTTCTGATGGCATGGCTACTTCACGTTGCTTGTCGTTTCTGATGGCATGGCTACTTCACGTTGCTTGTCGTTTCTGATGGCATGGCTACTTCACGTTTCTTGTCGTTTCTGATGGCATGGCTACTTCACGTTTCTTGTCGTTTCTGATGGCATGGCTACTTCACGTTTCTTGTCGTTTCTGATGGCATGGCTACTTCACGTTCTTGTCGTTTCTGATGGCATGGCTACTTCACGTTCTTGTCGTTTCTGATGGCATGGCTACTTCACGTTGCTTGTCGTTTCTGATGGCATGGCTACTTCACGTTTCTTGTCGTTTCTGATGCATGGCTACTTCACGTTGCTTGTCGTTTCTGATGGCATGGCTACTTCACGTTTCTTGTCGTTTCTGATGGCATGGCTACTTCACGTTGCTTGTCGTTTCTGATGGCATGGCTACTTCACGTTTGCTTGTCGTTTCTGATGGCATGGCTACTCACGTTCTTTCGTTTCCTGATGCATGGCTACTTCACTTCTTGTCGTTCTGATGCATGGCTACCACGCTTGCGTTCTATCCATGGCACTTCACTCTCGTTTCTGATGCATGCTACCTTTTCTTGTCGTTTCATGTCACTTACTTGCTTGTCGTTTCTGATGGCATGGCTACTTCACGTTTCTTGTCGTTTCTGATGGCATGGCTACTTCACGTTTCTTGTCGTTTCTGATGGCATGGCTACTTCACGTTTCTTGTCGTTTCTGATGGCATGGCTACTTCACGTTTCTTGTCGTTTCTGATGGCATGGCTACTTCACGTTGTCTTGTCGTTTCTGATGGCATGGCTACTTCACGTTTCTTGTCGTTTCTGATGGCATGGCTACTTCACGTTTCTTGTCGTTTCTGATGGCATGGCTACTTCACGTTTCTTGTCGTTTCTGATGGCATGGCTACTTCACGTTTCTTGTCGTTTCTGATGGCATGGCTACTTCACGTTGCTTGTCGTTTCTGATGGCATGGCTACTTCACGTTTCTTGTCGTTTCTGATGGCATGGCTACTTCACGTTTCTTGTCGTTTCTGATGGCATGGCTACTTCACGTTGCTTGTCGTTTCTGATGGCATGGCTACTTCACGTTGCTTGTCGTTTCTGATGGCATGGCTACTTCACGTTTCTTGTCGTTTCTGATGGCATGGCTACTTCACGTTGCTTGTCGTTTCTGATGGCATGGCTACTTCACGTTGCTTGTCGTTTCTGATGGCATGGCTACTTCACGTTCTTGTCGTTTCTGATGGCATGGCTACTTCACGTTCTTGTCGTTTCTGATGGCATGGACTTCACGTTGCTTGTCGTTTCTGATGGCATGGCTACTTCACGTTTCTTGTCGTTTCTGATGGCATGCTACTTCACGTTGCTTGTCGTTTCTGATGGCATGGCTACTTCACGTTCTTGCGTGTGCAGGATTCGTTTCTGTGTTTCTGATGGCATGGCTACTTCACGTTTTGTCGTTTGTGGTGGTCTGTTGCTTGTCGTTGATGGCATGGCTACTTCACGTTGCTTGTCGTTTCTGATGGGATGGCTACTTCACGTTCTTGTCGTTTCTGATGGCATGCTACTTCACGTTGTCTTGTCGTTTCTGATGGCATGGCTACTTCACGTTGCTTGTCGTTTCTGATGGCATGGCTACTTCACGTTTCTTGTCGTTTCTGATGGCATGGCTACTTCACGTGTTGTCGTTCTGATGGCATGTATGTTTCTTGTGTTCGAGCATGGCTGCTTCATGTTGTTGTGTTGGTGTGGCATGGATTAGTTTGTGTGTTGTTGATGGCAGGTTACGTTGTGGTGTTTTGGTGGCATGGCACTCAGAGTGTTGCGTTTCTGTGGCATGGTAATTTGTCGTTTTGATGGCATGGCATCACGTGCTTGTCGTTTCTGATGGCAGTGGTATCAGTTCTGTGAGGTGGCTACTCCGTTTTGCGTTCTGAGCAA
>CM065741.1:2094458-2119458 GCA_033310375.1 Conus canariensis
ACCTGTCTGTTTTGTGAGCCATTGGAACATCGTCCCCCAGCTATTGACCTGTCTGTTTTGTGAGCCATTGGAACTGATTTATGACTTGCACATAGAATTCAACTTCACCAGCGAAGGTACTGTTTCAGGTTAAATCACGACCTTGTTTGTCGGCCAGCGATAATAAAGAAATAAGAATGTATTCAATTGATGATGAAGGAAGCTGAGAAGAAAACAAAATGTGTCTCAAGGACAAATCCGTTCAATCTTGGTGCGGATCCGGATCAAATGGCGGATCCATGATCCGTTTGACCATACCCGAGGTTTGCGCTTTCCCAAGAGCCCTTTGGGTGACCTCCGCCAATGATATCACGTTTTTATCAGCTCTTGTTCGTTGGTGTGTCCGTTTGTCTGTTTACAGGGGAACCAACTGCCTGATTTTGAGGAAACATGTTAGAAAGATGGCTGGACGTGACCCAAAAATAATAAATGATTAACAGAAATCGTTGTGGATCCGTGCAGATTGTGGGCCACTTGGCAGCTGCAGGATTCGTTCACTAGGATTGTGATGAATAATCCTTGAAATGGAGAAATGTCTGTGATATTGTGGATGGTGGTCGTGATGGTCGTGGTGTTGCTCTTCCTGTTGTTGACGTTCTTGTTGTTGTTGTTATTGTTGTTCTTTTTGTTGTTGTTCCTCATGCTCTATATGTGCTTGCCCGTGTTTGTATACGCGATTAAGCGTATGAAGAGAATTATGCACGCGGAGGTTCACGTCTCTCTGCTTATGAACTAGAACAAACATCAGGAGAACATAGACGTCATCTCCCAAATTGATAGGGTTCTTCATCAGATCGCGTTACACCAAATTTATTCTTCTGCTAACAGAGACAATCACCCCACCTCCCCATACACACACACACACACACACACACACACACACACACACACACACACACACACACACACACACACACACACACACACGCACGCACGCGCGCGCACGCACGCCGACGCCACACCACACACACACACACACACACACACACACACACACACACACACACACACACACACACACACACCACCCCACGCACACACACACACAACACCACACACACACCACAACACACACACACACACACACACACACACACACACACACACACACACACACACACACACACACACCACACAACACACACACACACACACACACACACACACACACACAACACACCACACACACACACACACACACTGAGTCTACGACAATTCATCTCAAACATACAAGAAAAAGCACTTTGAATATTAATTGCGGCGAATCGTCGTCTCCGAACAGTGCCTAACAAGCCTTCTACAAACCGTTCTACTGGCAATAGCATTCACCTGTCACAGTGTCCATCAAACTACAGCGAAACACTAAGAGTGGAAAACACATCTTTCTGCCACAATGAAACAATCAATGTGTGTTTGTGATCCACAGTTTGTAAAGGACAATAGCAGACCTCTGCCGTCAGGCTTGCTAAATAAACATAGGGTCGATATCTATTCAATCCGAAGGGATTTTTTTTTTTTTTTAGAGAATTGTGTTAAATAGATAGCATAATAAAGAGCATAAATAAATAATCACAGAGCAAAACACCAATCACAGCTACACAACACACACACACACACACACACACACACACACACACACACACACACACACACACACACACACACCACACACACCACACACACCACACACACACACACACACACACACACACACACACACACACACACACACACACATCACACACACCACACACACCACACACACACACACACACACACACACATACACACACACCGCACGCCGCGCACCACGCACCACGCACCACACACACAACACACACACACACACACACACACACACACACACACACAGAGTCCAGTGCCTCGGAGCGACTGTCTGTATGACAGATAATGGAAGTAGAGAGACAGAACAGACAGACAGCAGACAGACAGACAGACAGACAGAGAGTCCGGTGCCTAGAAACGACTAAATGTCTGTATGACAGATAATGGAAAGAGACAGACAGACAGACAGACAGACAGACAGACAGACAGAAAGAGCCCCAGTGTCGAGAAACACAAAACCTTAAACCGTCTGTATGACAGATAATGGAAAATACAGAAAGATGATTCCCAGGAGAGAGGCGATTGCAAGCGACAAACAGCCATCCCCCACGGTCAGATGAAATGCTATGATCAACACTCAAACAGCGACAACAACAATGGTGTTCCTGTGGCTGTCGCTGATTACGCGTTCTATCGGATTCCTGTTGAAACCTTCACTGCACGAATCGTCTGGAGGCACTAAGGGAAAGACAAATCAGAGAAAGGGATCTGCCAATCGAAGACTATGAGTGAAGCGACGTTTGCTTTTCAACGAGTTCAGCTTGCTGTCGTTAAAATGATATCGCCACTTATTGGTTTAGTGCTTATTCATAGGATTGTTGTTGTTGTTATTGTTGTTGTCGTTGTTGTCGTTCTTGTTGTTGTTGTTCTTGTTGTTCTTGCTGTTGTCTTGTTGTTCTTGTTGTTGTCCTTGTTGTTGTTGTTGTCCTTGTTCTTGTTGCTGCTGTGGTTGTTGTTACTTGTTGTCATTGTTGTAACTTCTTGTTGCCGTCGTTGTTGCTGTCGTTGCTGTCGATGTTGTTGTTGTTTATTGTTGTTTTTGTTGCTTTATTTTTACACATATCGTCTCTCTCTCTCTCTCTCTCTCTCTCTCTCTCTCTCCTCTCTCTCTCTCTCTCTCTCTCTCTCTCTCTTCGTCCACACCAATATAGTTGCACTACTACCACGCCATTTATTTCGATGCTGCTACCCACCCATCTCCGTTCCTCCACCTCCAATCTCTCCCCCATCCACCACCCCCTTTCTTTCACCATGCACAGCCACACATAGCCACGTTCCATGGGAAACCCCAGAGCCAGCAGTCCACATGGAGCAATCGTCCCCAGTGATCTCCCCTGTTGCATTGCTTCCGGGACATTTCAGCTGTGCTCAGTGACGCCTGCTTCCATCCAGCATTGGCTGGACATCACCGGTTACGCCCCCCTGCTGATAGCGCTAATTGCTTCATGACGAAGCCAGCATGAGAGAGCGCCCCCTTCCGGAGGGCGTTATTACCGTTCATCTGGCGACAATTCATGCGAACATGACGGCAAGTTGCTGTTTTTTTGTTTTTGTCTATTTTATAATGCATTTACCAAGTACTTCAGTAAAGTCTATTGTTGTAACACGACAGCGAAAAAAGCATATGTTTTTTTTTTTTTTTTTCCAGAATCATATGACAATTATTCGGGTTTTTTTGCTGATTTCATAACGTAGGCCCGTTCCTTCTGTTGCTTCTCTCTTTCCTGTTGTCTTTTCTCTTTCTCTCTTTCCTGTTTTCTTTTCTCTTCTCTCTTTTCTGTTTTCTTTTTTCTTCTCTCTTTTCTGTTTTCTTTTTTCTTCTCTCTTTCCTGTTTTCTTTTCTCTTCTCTCTTTCCTGTTTTCTTTTCTCTTCTCTCTTTTCTGTTTTCTTTTTTCTTCTCTCTTTCCTGTTTTCTTTTCTCTTCTCTCTTTCCTGTTTTCTTTTCTCTTCTCTCTTTCCTGTTTTCTTTTCTCTTCTCTCTTTTCTGTTTTCTTTTCTCTTCTCTCTTTCCTGTTTTCTTTTCTCTTCTCTCTTTTCTGTTTTCTTTTTTCTTCTCTCTTTCCTGTTTTCTTTTCTCTTCTCTCTTTTCTGTTTTCTTTTCTCTTCTCTCTTTCCTGTTTTCTTTTCTCTTCTCTCTTTTCTGTTTTCTTTTTTCTTCTCTCTTTTCTGTTTTCTTTTTTCTTCTCTCTTTTCTGTTTTCTTTTTTCTTCTCTCTTTTCTGTTTTCTTTTTTCTTCTCTCTGTTTTCTTTTCTCTTCTCTCTTTCCTGTTTTCTTTTTCTTCTCTCTTTTCTGTTTTCTTTTTTCTTCTCTCTTTTCTGTTTTCTTTTTTCTTCTCTCTGTTTTCTTTTCTCTTCTCTCTTTCCTGTTTTCTTTTTTCTTCTCTCTTTCCTGTTTTCTTTTTTCTTCTCTCTTTTCTGTTTTCTTTTTCTTCTCTCTTTTCTGTTTTCTTTTTTCTTCTCTCTGTTTTCTTTTCTCTTCTCTCTTTCCTGTTTTCTTTTGTTCTCTCTTTTCCTGTTTTCTTTTTTCTTCTCTCTTTTCTGTTTTCTTTTTTCTTCTCTCTTTCCTGTTTTCTTTTTTCTTCTCTCTTTCCTGTTTTCTTTTTCTTCTCTCGTTTCTGTTTCTTTTTCTTCTCTCTTTTCTGTTTTCTTTTTTCTTCTCTCTTTTCTGTTTTCTTTTCTCTTCTCTCTTTCCTGTTGTATTCTCTCTTTCCTGTTGTATTCTCTCTTTCCTGTTGTATTCTCTCTTTCCTGTTTTATTCTCTGTTTCCTGTTGCATTCTCTCTTTCCTGTTGTATTCCTCTCTTTCCTGTTGTATTCTCTCTTTCCTGTTGTATTCTCTCTTTCCTGTTGTATTCTCTCTTTCCTGTTGTATTCTCTCTTTCCTGTTTTATTCTCTCTTTCCTGTTGTATTCTTTCTTTCCTGTTGTATTCTCTCTTTCCTGTTGTATTCTTTCTTTCCTGTTGTATTCTCTCTTTCCTGTTGTATTCTTTCTTTCCTGTTTTATTTTCTTTTCGACAAATATTCGCTGCTTTCATTTCTTTTTGCCTTACCAAAATAAGTTATATTAATTAAATTGCCATAATCAACACAATTTTGCTGATGAGATAATTCGAACTCTTGACCTTACACCCGGCAGTAGCTGTCTGAGTGTGTATGCTTTCACAATGGAACATGAACTGCTGTTCTGAGATGATGTTGGTGCTTTCAACCCCATTTTATTTGAATTTGCGTCTCAGATTAATGTCCTTCAGACATTTATATCAATTGGTTATATCACTTACCAGCCACCTGCACACACACACACACACACACACACACACACACACACACACACACACACACACACACACACACACGTCAACCCACACCCATCCTCTCTCTCTCTGTGTCTCTGTCTCTCTTGTCTCTCTGTCTCTCTGTTCCTCTCTCTCTCTCTCTCTCTCTCTCTCTCTCTCTCTCTCTCTCTCTCTCTCTTGGGCCAAGGCCTATAAGATAAAACATCTGAATCTCTCTCTCTCTCTCTCTCTCTCTCTCTCTCTCTCTCTCTCTCTCTCTCTGCGATTTGATGGGCTGTTCCATCCGTTCAAGTTTCAGATGAATTACCCCCTCAAGCCCCCACCTACCAGCCCCCTCCCCCCCCCCCCAAGACACTTACTCTCCTCCCTACCAAACCTAAGTGCGAGTGCACCAGTGTGTGTGGAGAGGGAGGGGGAGGGGGAGGAGGGGTTGAGTGGGCAAAGCAATCAAGTGAAACTGAAATGGCCAGAAGTTATCTGCTTTCATTCCGGGGGCGGCACTTGGACCATCTGGGAGGAAGTGATGGACAAAGTCTTACATGGACACTTCCATATCTGTCTGCGATCATGGAATTTCCTGTCTGTTCGGCAGACGAGTAGGCAGGCCGATCAGTTCAATGTGCTGGTGTGGGGGTGGGAGACTGTCTGCATTCACCTATATAACCACGAAAATAGATCCGATCAGTTCACATGTGCTGGTGTGGGGGTGGCAGACTGTCTACATTCACCAATATAACTACGAAAATAGGGGGTGGGAGACTCTACATTCACCTATATAACCACGAAAATAGATCCGAGGGTTTTGAATTACAGGAAGTTAATGGCTTCGCAAAGTATGCGAAACAAGAAACTCTCTCTCTCTCTCTCTCTCTCTCCTCTCTCTCTCTCTCTCTCTCTCTCTCTCTCTCTGTATGTGTGTATGTTTTGTGTGTGTGTGTGTGTGTGTGTGTGTGTGTGTGTGTGTGTGTGTGTGTGTGTGTGTGGGGTGTGTGTTGTGTTGTGTTGTGTTGTGTTGCGTGTGCGTGCCTGTCTGTCTGTGTCTGTGTCTGTGTGTTTGTATGTCTGTGTGTCTCTGTGCACTCGAGAGAGCATGTGCTTTTACATGTTCGTGCGTATGGACGTGCTCGTTAATTCGTCATTCTTTCTCCGTTGCCCACACGGTTTTTAAACCCTGCAAAAAGGTGTGAATAACATCTGGCATTAGTGTTCATGGATCTCTTCATGTTTCTTGAATCTGTTTCCCATGTGGCTCTTACAAAACAAAGCTCCAGTCAAGGACCAGATTGAAACACACACAGGAGAATCAAATCTAGGATCAGCCTTAAGGAAATCCTGGAATTTGTGTCCGATTCCGAAACGCCTCAAGGGTAACGTCCAAAATGGTCCAGCAGAATGATCACAGAAGGAAAAGGGGAACGTAGCGGTGACTGCCCCTAAAGGTGCCCCAAGGCCTCATCTCCTGTGTCAATCCATTGAGACTGCTGTCACACCATTCATCATCTGATTAACCTTGCTTGGTCGGACGCAGTGCGGGTAATGCAAGCTTGCAGTTTACGATCAATATTAAGAAGCCAGCCACAAGCAAGAACAATTAAAGTCGATTATGTCCCTTCCACCTACCCTCTCATCTCCCTCACCTCCTTCCCCATGCTGTTCTTACTCTTTCTCGGTTCCACTAGCGTCGCCTCCATCCCAGACTGCCACCCCCATAATCACCATCCTTGTCAATCGTCATCGTCGTGTTTATCGTCAGCGTCTTTTCTGTCATCATCAACATCATCATTATTATCATCATCACCGCCGTCGTTGTCACCGTCGTCATCGACTGTGTGATCGTCTGTATTGCCATCTTGCTTATCATCATCATCATTGTCCTTTCAGAGTATGTCGTAGACAAACGGTGACAGACGCTTTGACAGTCAGGGTTCTCTTGCACTCTGTATTATCAGCTATAGACAACAGGATAGAGACGCTGTAGTCTACAGGATAGAGACGCTGTAGACAACAGGATAGAGACGCTGTAGACAACAGAATAGAGACGCTGTAGTCAACAGGATAGAGACGCTGTAGACAACAGGATAGAGACGCTGTAGACAACAGGATAGAGACGCTGTAGTCAACAGGATAGAGACGCTGTAGACACCAGGATAGAGACGCTGTAGACAACAGGATAGAGATGCTGTAACCAGTCCAGTCTTTCCCTTTGTCCATCCATAACTTCTTCCACCTGCATGTAGGACGTCCATCTTCCATTGTACCCTGTAGAATGGTCTTGGACAGGGAGTCATGGGGAGATACATGTCCACCCTCCACTGTACCCTGTAGAATGGTCTTGGACACGGAGTCATGGGAGATACATGTCCACCCTTCACTGTACCCTGTAGAATGGTCTTGGACAGGGAATCATGGGGAGATACATGTCCACCCTCCACTGTGCCCTGTAGAATGGTCTTGAACAGTGAGTCATGGGGAGATACATGTCCACCCTCCACTGTACCCTGTAGAATGGTCTTGAACAGGGAGTCATGGAGAGATACATGTCCACCCTCCACTGTACCCTGTAGAATGGTCTTGAACAGGGAGTCATGGAGAGATACATGTCCACCCTCCACTGTACCCTGTAGAATGGTCTTGGATAGGGAGTCATTAAAAATAAGGGAGGTGCACATGCTGACGACGATGAGGACAATGTCTATCCACAAAGAGTATCCTGGAAACATTCTACGTGGGGAAGAACCATTAGAAGTCATTCTCATTTAGTCACTGCGAACGCATGATCGGAGAGACGGGTGGAGTACACAAGGGGTGTGGGCGGGGAGGGTGGGGGAGGGAAGCAAGCGAGGGAAGGGACAGTGCGGTGGAAAGGCTGGCACCATCTGCTGTGCAGGCACTGTAAACAGCACCATTGTTTACCCGTCCCCATTGTCCTGACAATGGGTCTTCGTTGGCACAGCTGCTGATGAGTGTCAGCCCTATTTACCTCCCCTCCCCTTTCTTTCAGTCTGACACCCCCCCCCCCCACTCTCATCTCACCCCCAGGACAAATATTGACAATGTATATCTGCTGGTGTGTGTATATATATATATATATATATATATATTATATATATATATATATATGCGTGTGTGTGTGTGTGTGTGTGTGTGTGTGTGTGTGTGTGTGTGTGTGTGTGTGTCTGTGTGTGTGTGTGTGTCTGTGTGTGAGTGTACAGACAGACAGACAGACAGAGGTGGATAGATAGATGGATGGATGATAGATAGATAGATAGATAGATAGATAGATAGATAGATAGATAGATAGATAGACAGATGGATGGATGGATAGATGAATGGAGAAATAGACTGATTTACAGGCAGACAGATAAATAGAAAGTTACGTAGGTAGACAGACAGACAGACAGACAGACAGAAATAGATACGGATATAAACAAAGGCTTGCAGTCACATGGTAAGAACGTTTGCCTGTAAAGGTGGCGGTCGTTAGTGCGAAGCGCACGTGGAATCTGATGTGTTAGGCTTGAAAATTCTCTCTGTAACCCCCCCCCCCCCCCCCCCCCCCCCCCAGCAACAAATGAGAACCTGATTCAGCTCAGGAAAGGTTGAAGGCGGCAGAAGGAGAGGCATGGTCTCCACCTTCCATCATTTTGTGCCCTAGATGCGCTGAACCTCTGACACTTCACTACCTCTACGGCAGATGGGCTACAGCTACTTTAGCCTTAGCCTTTAAAACAAATATACCTTTTATAATGTTCATGTGCGTGTGTGTGTGTGTGTGTGTGTGTGTGTGTGTGTGTGTGTGTGTGTGTGTGTGCGTGCGTGTGCGTGTGTGTGTGTGTGTGCGTGTGTGTGTGTGTGTGTGTGCGCGCGCGCACGTGCGTGTGTGTGTGTGTGTGCGTGTGTGTGTGTGTGTGTGTGTGTGTGTGTGTGTGTGTGTGTGTGTGTGTGTGTGTGTGTGTGTGTGTGTGTGAATATAAGCGTGATTTTCCACAACATCCCAGTTACCCAAAAAGCATGCCACCAAGCATCGAAATGTCGGAAACTGTCCCTCGTGGTTCGAACATATGAAGAAATGCTAAGTTTGTAGACACCGTAGTCAAAAACACTACAGACAGACGTCCGACCATACTGCACTGTACATGCACACTCAGTACCTGTGTATGCACACACCTGTATACGTAGTCTACATATAGGACAGGAATCTGCATCTCCATTAGATAGATCTTACAACTGTGAGACATTTGCAAACCAACCATAACAGCAAACAAAATTATCCCCCACAATTAAATGAAAACAGTTACTGTCAAATAATCGAAGGTCTCAGCGGCGGGGTAAATGCTCCCACCTATCCCAATGGGCCAAGGATCCCTAAAAACTCATTGTGTCGATTGCTTTCAATTGTATTTTCTTTTGCTTTCGAGAAACCTTGCTATCTCACCACCAAATCGAATGTGACTCAAGGCCCATCTTAACATACTCGTATCCAGGAAACGAGTGCAAACGCTGCTACGTAACAGTGGTTAGCGTTGTGAATTGTAAGGTTCGGGGTTGGTGGGTTTCAGTCCCAAAATAGATTTGCATTTGCTGAAACTGCTACGGGCTAAATCTAAAAACAAAAAGATGCAAAGCATATAAACGTACTCCCAGTTTATCTTGAATACGCGCGAGATATTCCATAAAGAGGAAAAACCGTTTTGGGCCGTTATAGCCGTAAGTAACGGCTACTCTGGTAAACATCGGGCATGATCCGTGACCCATAATGAACATACCTACAAATTTTCAGAAAGATCGGCCAAGTACTTTCTGAGATATTCCATAAAGAAGGAAAACTGTTGTGGGCCGTTATGGCCGTTAGTAACGGCTATAACGGCAAAATAACACATCGGGCGTCATCCATGACCCATAATGAACATGCCTACAAATTTTCAGAAAGATCCGCCAAGTACTTTCTGAGATATTCTATAAGGAAGAAAAACCCTTATGGGCCGTTGTAGCCGTTAGTAACGGATATAACGGTAAAATAACACATCGGGCGTCATCCATGACCCATAATGAACATGATCTAGTTGCAAAGCGAGAGGACTGCAGGCGGAAATCTAAACAAATCTTAAATAAATGTTAGCGAACCGCCCCGAGAACGTGGACAAACGAGTCACAAGACGAAACACAACGCGTTTCGACCTCTTAGGTCTTCATCAGGTGAGACATTAACGAATAAAACAATGAAAATTCACTTAGCTTTGATCGCTTCAGATCACTTCGCAGGGTTCAGCGCAAGGAAGAAGGCGTTGAATGAGAACGAGCATTCAACGCCTTCTTCCTTGCGCTGAACCCTGCGAAGTGATCTGAAGCGATCAAAGCTAAGTGAATTTTCATTGTTTTATTCGTTAATGTCTCACCTGATGAAGACCTAAGAGGTCGAAACGCGTTGTGTTTCGTCTTGTGACTCGTTTGTCCACGTTCTCGGGGCGGTTCGCTAACATTTATTTAAGATTTGTCATAATGAACATGCCTACAAATTTTCAGAGATTGGCCAAGTATTTTCTAAGATATTCCATAAAGAGCGAAAACCGTTAATGGTCGTTATGGCCGTTAGTTACGGCTCTAACGGTAAAATAACTTATCGGGCATCATCCGTGACCCATAATGAACATACCTACAAATTTTCAGAAAGACTGACTGTGACGTCAACGTAAATTATGACGTCAACTTAAAATGACATAGGTAACTACATGACGAAAATAATAATATTGAACGGAAGAAGAGAGCAAGAACTAACGGCCGAGGCTTTGGTGTCCAGCCTAATTTATTTTGTTTTAATCGTCGTTTTCTCCGTAGTGTTACTATGTGGAGAGGCTGACTTTCAAGTCAGTAGTGCGTCGATGTTCACTGTATATGTGCGATACTTCTGATGACGGTACCAGCGAAATATGTACCAGGAAATTTATTTGTTATAAAAATATTGTGAATGCTGTGTCGCCGAGAGTGACTTAAAACTCCTGCAAGAATATTTATGTGCTCTAATTGTACCGCCTCATGTGTGTCGGTGGGCTGAGTATATTGATGTGAACATTGTAATATCAATACACGGAGAAGCTAATTAATTTGTGTTTTAGATCAACAATACGTCGAATCGAAGTTTATTGTGTTCTATGGGACTTTGCTGAAATCGTGTTCTCCGGGGATTCAATATTGATTGCTGTTCCTTGTGAATCTGCAGTTCTTCAATGGTTTACTGTGCCTTATGAATCTGCGGTTCTTCTTCTATGGATTGCTGTGCTTTGTGAATCTGCGGCTCTTCTGCTATGTATTACTGTGCCTTGTGAATGTAAATCTGCGGTTCTTCTTCTGAAAGTTCTACGTGATTTATTGTGCTTGTTGTGTGGAGACTCTGTTTCTTCTTCTTCATCGTTTGTGTTTGTGAACGGCTGTGTTTACCGTGTGGGGACCTTGGTTATCCTTCTTCGTCTTATTTTAATGCTGTAGACTGTGGCTTGGGTACTGTGGAACCGAGTGCGTTGATTGTATATGTGAGACACTGTGGACGGCGCCGGCGAGATCTGTGAGTGATATCAAGATATATACTATGATATGCTGATATCTGATGATTGAAGTTCCTATGTATTGATATCTTGATCTATATGCTATGTAGTGACATGTATTGATTTGTACCAGTTCACATGAATGTATGTTTGATGGTTCAGGCAGCATAATTATAAAGAAAAAAAAATCTAACTCGTGTGTTGCCTGGCTATCCATGTGCGTTTGGTGTGGGTGTGCGTAGGGAATAATTATTACACGCATCCAAACTTTTGAGAGCGAGAGTCAGACAGCAAAACACGCACCGCACACCATCCGTAACATCTTGTGACCCCGTAGTTAAAGTTCTTTTGCTATGAATTGAAAATCGCCTTAGTGGTAGGATTTGTTTTTGTACACCTATAATTGCCCAATTAGAAGTAATAGGTCACGTTCACAGACTTTTCTTTTGAACAATTGAGTTGTGTTGTATTGTTTTGTTTTATGACTGTTCTTGTCTACTTTCTTTCCCGTCTCCAGCGTAACGGGGTATCTCCTTCTGTATAGTTTCTGGAGATACGAGGGCCTAGTTCCTAGTTCTTCCTTCCTTTGTGGGCTTTATTTTCATTATCTTCAGGTATCTCTTTGATTATTTCTGTTTTTATCTTTACTTGGGGATTGTGTTACTTCTTCAGCATTCTTAGGGTTCTATTCTCTTGAATGAATGAGTGTGTGAGTGGCTGCCCTGAACCAGTTTAAAAAAAAGTTATTAGTTGTTTTATTTTGAATGCTTAGTGTGTTATAAAAAATAAATAAATAAATAAAATAACAACAACAATACATTGATTATATTCGTTATTACTCTCATGTCATTGCTTGATTTATACTTGTTGCTGAAAATTTGGCATTGATTATCGATTGTGTTTTTCTTTCTCCCCATATCCCTGAAATCCTGTTTCATTGTTTATCTTTTTGTTGGTTGGGTTTGATAATACTTAGTCTTTTTAAGAGTGATTGTCGTTAATGTTTGTTTGAAAAAAAAATCCTCTTTGGAATTCATATATATTTTTTAGTGGACAGGGGTTTCAAACCTTTTTTGCTTGTGATAGCAATTGTTTGTATTTGATCCACTAGTGTGTGTCTTGGGTTTGACAGGACATTATTTCATATTTTCATTATGGCACAAAAGTTTAAGGAAGAAAGTCCTGTTGTGTCCTCTATGGACGAGGACAAAGTTTTCGTTAAATATTTACGAGGTAAAGTATGTGGTCTGGAGGGAGAAGATCTGTTGGCCTATGTGGATAAATGCATTGCTCAAGATATGGAAAGAGAGGAAAGAATCAAAATGAAAAGAATGCAGGAAGAAGAGAAACAAAAAGAATGCAAGAGGAAACAAAAAGAATGCAAGAGGAAGAGGAAACTAAAAGAATGCAAGAGATAGAGGAAACTAAAAGAATACAGTTACAAATAACTTCTCAGCAGAGTGCGGTCTCAGGACAGGACAGTGAGAGTCAGGGTTCTGGTTTTCCCAGGTTTAACGCCCCTCGTCCTACTTTTCCTAAGTTGCCCCCTTTCAAGGAAAGAACTGATGATATAGACAGTTACTTGTTTCGTTTTGAAACCCATGCTCGGTCCTTAGGATGGTCTGAGAGTTTGTGGGTTACATACCTGTCTGCACTACTTGAGGGTTCCGCTTTAACTTTCTATCACAGTCTCGCTGAAAATAATGTTGTGTCTTACGAGCTTTTGAAAGAGAGCTTGCTGAAAAAATTTCAATGTACTCCAGATGGTTTTCGTAAGCGTTTTCGTGAGGCTAAACCTAGCTCAGATGAACCTTTCGAGACCTTTGCAGTTGAACTTAGACGTTTGTTTGACCGTTGGGTCTCTTTGTCAAAAAATGATAAGTCTTTTGAAGGTCTGGTGGATCTTATCTTGCGTGAGCAGTTTTTGGAGTGTGTCTCTAAGGACTTGGCTACTTTTTTGTGTGAAAAAGATGTGAAAACTTTTGATGAAATGATCAAGTCTGCAGAGTCATACAGACATGCTCATCCCACTAAGGTGCTTTCTAGGAAAGCTGATGTAAACATTTTTGCTTCTGTTGGATACAAAACTCCTGGTCAATTTGATAGAAATCCGTATCCCGGTCAGTCTGATAGAACTCCGTACTGTGGTCAGTCTGACAGAGGAAACAGATACTCTACTTTTCAAAACAGTGGCCACTACTCTGGTTCCTCAGCTGATCGTGGAAGTAACTTCGGTGGTAGCTGTTATTGTGGTCATCAGAGCTCTGGTTACTCAGCTGGTCGTGGAAATAACTTTGGCGGTAGCTGTTATTGTGGTCATCAGAGCTCTGGTTACTCAGCTGGTCGTGGAAATAACTTTGGTGGTAGCTGTTATTGTGGTCATCAGAGCTCTGGTTACTCAGCTGGTCGTGGAAATAACTTTGGCGGTAGCCGTTATCGTGGTCGTGGCGCCCGTCATACCTCTGGCAGTAAGAGTTCCTCAGAAAGTGCTTCTGATCATTTTGCAAGTGTTGTGTGTTTTTTGTGTAAAAAGACAGGACATGTAGCTGCTAGGTGTCCATGGAAGTCAGGTAGAAACCCTTGTAGAATTTGCACCCTCAGCCACCCAGACACGTGTCCTTTTGTGGTTGGTAACTCTACTTTTGTCGAGAACTCAGCTGACAGCAAACAGTCCAGTGCTTGTTGCTCTGTTCTTGATACTCCTTTTGCTTGTCTTGCTGCTGGTGAGTTCACAGGCAAATTACATTTGGAGTCTGGTTCTGTGTATGGCACTTTGAGTTCTGTTCTGCGTGATACTGGTGCTACTATTTGTGGCGTTCGCAAACGGTTAGTTTCTGACAGTCAGATGTTAGGAACCACAGTGACGTGTGTTTCTTTTGGTGGTCGTGTGGATGAGTTTCCACTGGCTACAGTTTCAGTCAGTTGTCCTTATTTTGGGGGTGATTTGACTTGTTGTGTCTTGGATAGCCCTGTCGCAGATCTCATTGTGGGTAATGTACCTGGAGTGAGCGATGAGTTTAGTGATGTATCTGGTGAACCTTTCTCTTTAGCCGCCGTTACGAGGGCTAGAGCTAAGCATGTTGTGGAAAAAAAGCCTTTGTGTCAGATCCCTGATGATCTGAACATTTCCCGTTCTGATCTTGTTCAGAAACAGAAGGATGAGTCATTGAAGTCTTGCTTTCAGTTGGCGTCTCCTGATGTGTCTGCTGTGTCTACTTCTGATGTTGTATCGACAGTCTTTCTTTCACAAGGTACTTCAGTGCCTGGGTCAGAGATAGCACCTTTGGCTTGTGAGCAGGAACAGGTTTCTCTTGAGTGTTCTCCAGGAGTTGGTCTTTCTGTGGATCCCTCTCTGGAGTCTGTTTGTACTGTTCATGAAGTAGTTTGTACAGTTGGTGTCGTCCAGGACTGTGATGACGCTTTACCCATTCCCACTTTAACTGTTCCAATAGCATCTTCTATGCCAGATGAAGATGTTCGTTCTGTACAGTTTGATTGTACTTTGTCTGACAAAAGGGAGTTGCATGCAGTCTTTGATGATCTTCAGGACAATTTGACTCCCAAACAAGGTTCTTTCTCAGGTGAGGCACTCTTACAGATCCCTCTTACAACAGATGTCCCTGTTAGAAAGAAATGTTATGAAATCCCCTTTTCTGCGAAAGAGGTTGTTGAGAGAGAGATTGGTATCATGTTGGATCTTGGTATCATTGAGCCATCGAATAGTCCGTATGCATCTCCAGTTGTATTTGTCAGGAAGAAAGATTGTACGTGTCGTTTCTGCATTGATTTCAGGTCTATTTCTTGGACTCGTGAGTGTGCTGAAGCTTTGAGGAAGATTCAAGGAATCTTGTCTTCTGCACCTGTGTGTTGTTACCTACATTGGGTAATCCTTTTATTCTCAGGACTGATGCTAGTTCTGTTGATTTGGGTGCTGTATCGCTCCAGGAGAATGATGATGTTCTTCACCCAGTCGTGTCTGCTTGTCGAAAGTTGCTGAATCGTGAGAAGGCGTACAATACTATTGAGCGGGAATGTTTAGCTATTGTCTCTACCCCGTGGGGGTATGGAGAGGCTGACCGAGTGGTCAGTAGAAATGTGTAGTCTCTACCCTGTGTGGGTATGGAGAGGCTGACCGAGTGGTCAGTAGACATCGTATGTGCATTGCCATCCGGGTGTGGGGGTGCAGCCCATGCCCAGCCGCCGTCTCTACCCTGTGTGGGTATGGAGAGGTTGTCCGTGAGGTCAGCAACGAGCTAGCATGTCAAAGGGCTTCAGAGTTCGTTGGGACGACAACTTGTGTTCTTCTGTGAGCCGTGAGCGGCTTCGTTTTCCGTCGAGTGAATGTGATTTCTGGGTTTGTGTATTCTGCTGTTTGTTTACTTCTTCAAAAAAACAATTCGGTCATTGTTTTTTGTTTGAGGAAGGGGAGTATTGTGACGTCAACGTAAATTATGACGTCAACTTAAAATGACATAGGTAACTACATGACGAAAATAATAATATTGAACGGAAGAAGAGAGCAAGAACTAACGGCCGAGGCTTTGGTGTCCAGCCTAATTTATTTTGTTTTAATCGTCGTTTTCTCCGTAGTGTTACTATGTGGAGAGGCTGACTTTCAAGTCAGTAGTGCGTCGATGTTCACTGTATATGTGCGATACTTCTGATGACGGTACCAGCGAAATATGTACCAGGAAATTTAATTGTTATAAAAATATTGTGAATGCTGTGTCGCCGAGAGTGACTTAAAACTCCTGCAAGAATATTTATGTGCTCTAATTGTACCGCCTCATGTGTGTCGGTGGGCTGAGTATATTGATGTGAACATTGTAATATCAATACACGGAGAAGCTAATTAATTTGTGTTTTAGATCAACAATACGTCGAATCGAAGTTTATTGTGTTCTATGGGACTTTGCTGAAATCGTGTTCTCCGGGGATTCAATATTGATTGCTGTTCCTTGTGAATCTGCAGTTCTTCAATGGTTTACTGTGCCTTATGAATCTGCGGTTCTTCTTCTATGGATTGCTGTGCTTTGTGAATCTGCGGCTCTTCTGCTATGTATTACTGTGCCTTGTGAATGTAATTCTGCGGTTCTTCTTCTGAAAGTTCTACGTGATTTATTGTGCTTGTTGTGTGGAGACTCTGTTTCTTCTTCTTCATCGCTTGTGTTTGTGAACGGCTGTGTTTACCGTGTGGGGACCTTGGTTATCCTTCTTCGTCTTATTTTAATGCTGTAGACTGTGGCTTGGGTACTGTGGAACCGAGTGCGTTGATTGTATATGTGAGACACTGTGGACGGCGCCGGCGAGATCTGTGAGTGATATCAAGATATATACTATGATATGCTGATATCTGATGATTGAAGTTCCTATGTATTGATATCTTGATCTATATGCTATGTAGTGACATGTATTGATTTGTACCAGTTCACATGAATGTATGTTTGATGGTTCAGGCAGCATAATTATAAAGAAAAAAAAAATCTAACTCGTGTGTTGCCTGGCTATCCATGTGCGTTTGGTGTGGGTGTGCGTAGGGAATAATTATTACACGCATCCAAACTTTTGAGAGCGAGAGTCAGACAGCAAAACACGCACCGCACACCATCCGTAACACTGACCCAGTAGTTTTGTCTGGAGCGAGTTGAACACATTTTGACCACGGACGGACGGACGGACGGACACACACACACACACACACACACACACACACACACACACACACACACACACACACACACACGGAGCATTTCTTCGTTCCCATTGTAAAGTACTCCCTGTTCTATAAGAACTGGGAGTACAAAAAAATCAACAAAACCAGCAACAGCAACAACCGCAAAATAGAATCACAAAGTTCAGTTTCATTCACTCAATCGCTGCATCTTGAGAGTGTTGTTCAACTCTGTGAGAACAACATTGCATGTACCTGTATATCTCGGGACAACATTGTATGTACCTGTATATCTCGGGACAACATTGCATGTACATGTATATCTCGGGACAACATTGCAAGTACCTGTATATCTCGGGACAACATTGCATGTACCTGTATATCTCGGGACAACATTGCATGTACCTGTATATCTCGGGACAACATTGCATGTACCTGTATATCTCGGGTCTGGTTGACACTGGCACATGTTCCGAAAGGAAGCGTGGAATTCATCCGGTTATACAATCTCAGGCGCCAGGCCCTAATTGTACCCCAAAGCACCCTGCCGTCATTTTCACTATCCCCGTCTGATGATCATTAAAGGGAATAAATCTCCCCAGAATAGTTGTGTGTGAAGGAGCCAGAGTGAGTAGCATAGATAGATAGATAGATAGATAGATAGATGGATGAATATTTAGATAGGCAAGATAGATAGATAGATAGACAGATAGATAAATGGACAGCCAGATAGATAGATAGATAGATAGATAGATAGATAGATAGATAGATGGATAGATAGATAGATAGATAGATAGATAGATAGATAGATAGATGAATATTTAGATAGACAAGATAGATAGATAGATAATTAGATAGATAGGTAGGTAGGTAGATAGATGAATATGTGAAATTCTTGATAGATAGATAGATAGATAGATAGATAGATAGATAGATGAATATTTCGATGGACAAGATAAATAGATAGATAGACAAATAGATAGATAGATACATAGAAAGATATATAGATAGAGAAACAGAGAGAGAGAGAGAGAGAGAGAGACATACATACGTACATACACGCATACATGCATACATACATACATACATACATACATACATACACATACAAACAGGCCGATGGTTACATACATACAGAGAGAGAGAGAAAGAGAGAGAGAGAGAGAGAGAGAAGAGAGAGAGAGAGAGAGAGAGAGAGAGAATTTCTGCTTCGACTGCATGATCTTCAAGATGCCCTTAGAGACGTCATACACACAGCCACCACCCCCACCCCCCACCCCCATCCCCCCACCCCCCACCCCCCCCCCCCCAGCTCGTCCTCCCAGTAGACAGATCACTACCTGGCTGCAACCCCACCAGATGACAGTTAAGGCAATGTTGCTTCACTCCATCACAGCTCTTCACCAACCAGAGGCAATGAATATGAAGCCGTCACAAAGCAGCCCACCAGGAGAGACACGGCACTGCTGCTGCGTTGTTTCAGCAGTGTTCCATGGTGGCTTGTTCCGATCCCAACATTGTACAGGTTACTACCACTTCATCTTCTTTGCCCCCCCCCCTGCTGACAAGAACAATGGCTTAATCATGGGGCCAGAGAGAGTGAGCGTCCTTGTCCAGAGGGCGCCACCCCTTTCACTCAAGTGAGTGTTCGTGAGCTCGCTGATGCTGAGGACTTGGATATTGACATACTGCACGCATGGATATTGACATACTGCACGCATCGATATTGACATACTGCACGCATGGATATTGACATACTGCACGCATGGATATTGACATACTGCACGCATCGATGGGGACACGAGGAAATCGCAAGAGAGGTTACAAGAGAGGTTACAAGAGAGGTCACAAGAGAGGTTACAAGAGAGGTTACAAGAGAGGTTACAAGAGAGGTTTACAAGACGGTTTGCCAAAGAGGTTACAAGAGAGGTTACAAGAGAGGTTACAAGAGAGGTTTACAAGCGAGGTTACAAGAGAGGCTACAAGAGGGTTTACAAGAGAGGTTACAAGAGAGGTTTACAAGAGGGTTTACAAGAGAGGTTACAAGAGAGGTTTACAAGAGGGTTTACAAGAGAGATTACAAGAGAGGTGTTCAAGAGGGTTTACAAGCGAGATTACAAGAGAGGTTTACAAGAGGTTTTACAAGAGAGATTACAAGAGAGGTTACAAGAGGTTACAAAAGAGGTTACAAGAGAGGTCACAAGAGGGTTTACAAGAGAGGTTACAAGAGGGTTTACAAGCGAGGTTACAAGAGAGGTTACAAGCGAGGTTACAAGAGAGGTTACAATAGAAGTTTACAAGAGGGTTTACAAGAGAGGTTACAAGAGGGTTTACAAGCGAGATTACAAGAGAGGCTACAGGAGGGTTTACAAGAGAGGTTACAAGAACAGTCACAAGAGAGGTTTCAAGAGGGTTTACAAGAGAGGTTACAAGAGAGGTTACAAGAGAGGTTACAAGAGAGGTTTACAAGAGGGTTTACAAGAAAAGTCACAAGAGAGGTTTCAAGAGGGTTTACAAGAGAGGTTACAAGAGAGGTTACAAGAGAGGTTACAAGAGGGTTTACAAGAGGTTACAAGAGAGGTTACAAGAGGGTTTACAAGAGAGGTTACAAGAGAGGTTACATGGCTGTGCTGAAGTGCGTTCCCGATGGCGGGCAAAGCGAGCAGCCACTCAGCACAGCAACATGCGTCAGAGAAAAGCCACCTGTGACCTTCGCTTCTGTAGCACTTGCAACGGGCATTAACTCTGCAGACCAAATCGCCGTTGGGTCCTCGGGATAGGATGAGTTGTGTTGGACTATCGAACGCTTGTTTCTCAGGTTGTGTGAGACTGAGGAGTGGTGACTATCTGTTGGCTGTCTCTGCGACCACAGAGCCGTAAGTCGGTCGTTTTGTTCAGCGATACTGCACTTTGTGTGCTTGGCTATATTAGTTGTTGACTCATTTCACTCGCTGATCAAGAAGTCGCAAACTAAACGTTTGCTAAAATGAACAGAAAAAGGCATGTCTCACACACACACACACACACACACACACACACACACACACACACACACACACACACACACACACACACACACGCACGCACGCACGCACACACAGGAATACAGATTGTTGTGAATGGATGCATTAACGAAACAATTTGGGCTTGTTCGATATATCCTTATATTCCTTTTTGTTAGGTCTGGCTGAGTTTTCCAACTTGCAGTACACACCATGTAAACATCAGCTTATTTTCCAGTAGGTGATTTTATGCCTTATCTATAGATTTTGGCTCGAGTGTCATTTGATTAACATGTACAATTCAAATTGTTGTAGATTATTTGACATTTCCTTTGTATTCATATCCTTTAGACATCATTTAGGATTCATGTCACATTCCCCTCTGACTCTCAAGTACCCGAACAACTCACTCCACGCTGGCATTTGGGGACTTGCGTTGACTAAGGGGCAATATACACAAAGCAAAGTGCGACTCATTTTCTTGGATAGTGTCACACCAAGTGTTATATAGTCTGGAGTCGGGTTTCCAAGGTGGGAAATGTGTTGCCAAGAATCACCGCAGTCATTCACCTTTCCCTTTTCCTGAAGGCAGAAAATCCATGGTGATTTCTCTCTCTCTCTCTCTCTCTCTCTCTCTCTCTCTCTCTCTGCACAGGAAAAAAATCCATTGCTCTCTCTCTCTCTCTCTCTCTCTCTCTCTCTCTCTCTCTCTCTCTCTCTCTCTCTCTCTCTCTCTGGCACCTCTTACAGTTGTTGATTAGGAAGTTTCACAGCGTTTGGATTGTGTTATAACGATTAAGTTAATGAAAGTCACAAAACTTATTCAACAACTGAAAACCGCAAAATTAGGCAAGAAATCAAACACATCATTTTCTTTCATGAAGGTCACAAATACAGCTCTTTGCTGTCTGCGTATTACGCGCAGTTTGTGAGCTGAAAGCGTGAATGTCGCTATGGTCTGGTGGGTGACTGCATCATATTAATCAGGCATCCCTGAACCCACACTGGCAATGACTGAAGGGCGTAGCGGCCCTCTGCACTGCACTTCACGGCCCTGACTGCACTTCCACCGGCCCTCTGCACTGCACTTCCACCGGCCCTCTGCACTGCACTTCCACCGGCCCTCTGGACTGCACTTCCACCGGCCCTCTGGACTGCACTTCCACCGGCCCTCTGGACTGCACTTCCACCGGCCCTCTGGACTGCACTTCCACCGGCCCTCTGCACTGCATTTCCACCGGCCCTCTGCACTGCACTTCCACCGGCCCTCTGGACTGCACTTCCACCGGCCCTCTGCACTGCACTTCCACCGGCCCTCTGCACTGCACTTCCACCGGCCCTCTGCACTGCACTTCCACCGGCCCTCTGGACTGCACTTCCACCGGCCCTCTGCACTGCACTTCCACCGGCCCTCTGGACTGCACTTCCACCGGCCCTCTGCACTGCACTTCCACCGGCCCTCTGGACTGCACTTCCACCGGCCCTCTGCACTGCACTTCCACCGGCCCTCTGCACTGCACTTCCACCGGCCCTCTGCACTGCACTTCCACCGGCCCTCTGCAATGCACTTCCACCAGGGAAATACCACTGTTTCTTCCTACCAGTCACAAGGCCGTTTACAAAAGCTTGCGTCACGTGATATATGCATACATCAATCCTCAGATCAAGGTTGCAAAACAAAGAAGCTCAAACAATCTTATTTGCAATTCAGTTTCTGTTTTTTTCACACTGAAAACCGATTTCATTTTCGAAATAGAGAAAATTGAATTTGTCTTTAAGGGCCGGGGGTGCAAAAGACAGCCTGCTGTATGTACTTCAATTAATTTTCCCTGGGCACTTAAAACAAGTAACGATCCTATGTTGGTAGGAGAACCGAAAATTGTTTCTGCACTTATTATCAAGCTTCTGCGCAATGAACCTGTTTTACATTCACGTTCAGTTTTATTACAGACCAGTCGACCATTGAGGACCACTTGCTCTCCCTCCACCCTCCACCACCCCCTCACGACCACCTTTCACCCCCATCCCCTTTCTTCTTCCCAAAGTAGAATCCCACAAAAAAGTGACAAAAGTGGAATTGCGATGGACACTAGCCCAGAATAAGACGAAGGGGAAAAACCCAGTGAGAAGGAGCGGTAGAAAAAGGGGACATCACTTCCACAGACATTTCACAAGGGGAGGAGAGAATTTACAGGCAGGGTGTTGATGGATAAGAAATGAAAACTCACAGAACGGAAGACTCCAAGTCACAGAATGCACGGCCAGACTCTCACCTCATCCTGACCCTACCCATCAATCTAACCCAAATCTAATCTAAACTCAACCCTGATCCCAAACCCTGACTTTTACAAAACCTGATTCAATTCTTCATTAATCAATTATGCCACGACAAGATCCCAAACCCTGACTTTACAAAACCTGATTCAATTCTTCATAGATCAATTATGCCACGACAAGATCCCAAACCCTGACTTTACAAAACCTGATTCACTTCTCCATTGATCAATTATGCCACGACAAGATCCCAAACCCTGACTTTTACAAAACCTGATTCAATTCTTCATTAATCAATTATGCCACGACAAGCCCAGAATAAAAAGGGGAATAAATCCAGTGAGAAGTAGACGGATAGAAAAGGGGACATCACTTCACAGACATTTCACAAGGAGAAGAATTTACAGTCAGGGTGTTGATGGATAAGAAATGAAAACTTACAGAACCTGAAGACTCCATGTCACAGAATGCACGCCAGATCTCAACCCATCTGACCCTAACCATCAATTAACCAAATCTAATCTATCCTCAACCTGATCCAAAACCCTGACTTTTACAAAACCTGATTCGATTCTTCATTAATCAATTATGCCACGACAAGATCCCAAACCCCGACTTTACAAAACCTGATTCAATTCTCATTAATCAATTATGCCACGACAAGATCCCAAACCCTGACTTTACAAAACCTGATTCAATCTCTCATGATCAATTATGCCACACAAGATCCCAAACCCTGACTTTACAAAACCTGATTCACTTCTCCCTTGATCAATTATGCCACGACAAGATCCCAAACCCTGACTTTACAAAACCTGATTCAATTCTTCATTTGATCAATTATGCCACGACAAGATCCCAAACCCTGACTTTACAAAACCTGATTCAACTTCTCATTGATCAATTATGCCACGACAAGATCCCAAACCCTGACTTTACAAAACCTGATTCAATTCTTCATTGATCAATTATGCCACTACAAGATCCCAAACCCTGACTTTACAAAACCTGATTCAATTCTCCATTGATCAATTATGCCACGACAAGATCCCAAACCCTGACTTTACAAAACCTGATTCACTTCTCCATTGATCCAATATATAGCCACTACACCACAAGATCCCAAACCCTGACTTTACAAAAATCCATGATTCCACGTCCCTCTCCATTTGATCAATTATGCCACGACAAGATCCCAAACCCTGACTTTACAAAACCTGATTCAATTCTTCATGATCAATTATGCCACGACAAGAAGCCGTGCAGTTGTCTTCTCTTGCTCTACACCAAGAAAGGCAAGACCATCTGCCCAAGTTATACGGTCACTTCGTTAACAGTGGGACTGTCTATCGATCCACCGGATGGGTCTGTCACTGGTTTCACCGCATTGACCCCACAGATGACCATGGCCGCCCCATGTCCAGAGAAGTCAGGGGAAGGAGAGACGAAGGGATGGAGGGGGGAGCAGGTGTGGGGAAAGAACGGTGAAGGGAGGGGGCACATGTCTACTCTTCTTGTGGTGAGGGCTTTACACCCCCCCTCCACCCCCCTCCACCCAACCTTCACCCGAAACCTTCATCAGTGTAGGATGTATAACTGTCAGAAGTGATAGTTCCAGTGGAAATCCTTGTTCTGCGTTGTGTATTGCTGGTTTACATTGCGCTCCTCTGTGTTGTGTCATGTGATGTGATGTGATGTGTGTGTGTGTGTGTGTGTGTGTGTGTGTGTGTGTGTGTGTGTGTGTGTGTGTGTGTGTTCTGCTATGTCGTCATGTTGTTGTGGTATGGTTTGGTGCAAATGTGCCGCATGGTCTTCTCATCTGTTATCGTCTCTAATTTTTGTTTTCAGTCTCCATATCTCACGTCTATTATTCTGTGTTGTCTTGCTGCATCTGGTCATGTTGTCTTGTCTTGTCTTGTCTTTTTCTGTCGTGCTGTGTGGTACTGTTGTATAACCCTGTCTCCCCGTGTTGTAGAGTCCTCTCTTCTCTGGTTGTGTCTGGTCCTATCTTGTTCCATGACTTGCTTTGTTCTGCAGTGCCGTGTTGTCAATCAAAGCCCGTCTTGTAGATTCCTCTCTTCTCTGGTTGTATCTGGTCCTGTCTTGTTCCATGTCTTGCTTTGTTCTGTAGTGCCGTGTTGTCAATCAAAGCTCCACAGTTCCTTCGCTTGATCCAAGGAAGGATGGGAATACTAAGTTCTGAGTGATGTCATTGTATATGCTGTTGTCACAAATAAGAGTCCGTCCACTTCACAGTCTTTCTGGTCATTCAAACAAGAACACAGGGACACACGGACATCCATCTTACCTCCAACAGTTTCGTATAATTCTAGAAACTATAAGTTCAATGAGATATGAAATCAATCAGAAAGGAAATCAGAGGAAGAAGGCATCAACACTAAACAATAACAAAAAGAGGCAACTTTACCGCAGGGTCAAAATTGACTCCCTTGTCTAGCAGTTAATTTGCCATAAAACTGTTCTTTATTCATGTTTTTCAGCTCTGTGGCTCACCGTTAGAGAGAGAGAGAGAGAGAGAGAGAGAGAGAGA
>CM065741.1:2121958-2126958 GCA_033310375.1 Conus canariensis
GTGTGTGTGTGTGTGTGTGTGTGTTCAAGTCAAGTCAAGTGAAGTCAAAATTATCTTTATTGAGGGTTAAAGAATAAGCTTTCCAGCTTTTTTACATCCTGCCCTCATAAACAAGAAAGAAACTAATTCAACATATAACCACAAGCTGAAAAACCATATTTAAAAGCACACAATTTCAATCATGCAAATGCATAACTCTCATATGTAATATGAAACAATGTGTGTGTGTGTGTGTGTGTGTGTGTGTGTGTGTGTGTGTGTGTGTGTGTGCGTGCGTGCGTGCGTGTCGTGCATGCGTGCGTGCGTGCGTGCGTGTGTGTGTGTGTGTGTGTGTTGTGGAGAGAGAGAGAGAGAGTGAGTATGTATGTTTGTGAGTGCAAGAGAGAGAGTGATGTTTGTGTGTATGTGTGGTGTGAGAGAGAGAGAGAGAGAGAGAGAGAGAGAGAGAGAGAGAGAGAGAGAGAGAGAGGAGAGAGAGTTAATCTTCCCATGAAGGATGTAAACGGATTCAAACAATGTACTTCTTTTTCCAGTGGACCTCGTGTACCTACGGGGCCTCTGATGAAAGTTTCATCAGAAGAATTCAGAGGGATTGGAGTGTGCCAAACTGTTAATTCTGAACACTGAATCTGCCCTAGCCTGGCTATGTCCTGTGGGACTTTCACCCAGAGAACAATACCTCATTTACAGAGCCAGCTGGGCCCACAAAGATTAGTGCCAATGTTTGTTTGTTTGCTTCATTCTTGGCCCGTCATTCCGTCAGTAGTGGCCGACGTCAGCAATATTTGGAAGATGGTGTGTTGTGTCTTCAGCTGTCTCTTAGGAAACTCAGCAATCTTAACGATTTGTGGCACTTCATAACAGCACATTTTCCACAAATTTCACCTGTTTCCTTTTGTAAAGAGCACATTGCTACTCTCTCTCTCTCTCTCTCTCTCTCTCTCTCTCTCTCTCTCTCTCTCTCTCTCTCTCTGTATATGTATATAATATGTATATGCATTTGTGTGTGTGTGTGTGGGTGTGTGTGTGTGTGTGTGTGTGTGTGTGTGTGTGTGTGTGTGTGTGTGTGTGTGTGTGTGTGTGTTCTCGCTCTTCTTTTTTCCATCGTGTGAGCAAAATTCCTAAACACACAGTAAGTCCATTGAGTTTTGGCGTACGTGATGATTTGGCGCTCTTGCGTGCACCGAACGTACGCACGAGCGTATTGGAGTGAGAGTCCCACTGGCGTGACCCACATGATTTCCCTAACCATCGAACTCTCCCGTCAGAATGATACTCCTACCCTTCACCACCACCCCCCACCCCCACCCTTAGCAAAGGGGAAACGGCTGCTTTGGTTCGATTGTGAGTGTCCTGGATCAACTCAGCTGTCCTTTCCCAGGACCAGGGAGACCTGCAATTGCATGGAGACACGCGAGCACAGGTCTGCACGTGATATCTGGACCTTCTGTCTGGTGATCGATCATCCGGTGCATCTTCTGGCTGACTCCCATTGCCTGTGTGTCTGTCTGTGTGTCTGTGTGTGTGTCTGTCAGACTCTCTCTCTTTCTCTTTCTCTCTCTCTCTCTCTCTCTCTCTCTCTCTCTCTCTCTCTCTCTCTCTAACTCGAAAACACAGGCCCAGATCGTTGCAAAAGCTAGGAGGGAAGGGAAGAGAGCCTTCTTCAGAAAAGGTCGGTTGGTTATTAGCCCCCAACTCCCAGAACCCCGGTCATATGCTCAGGTGGTGGAAAGAGAGGATGCATGCAGTGCTCTCACAAGTCCAACGAGTAGTCATGGGATGGCACGTGTGCAAAGCACCACAAATGTGAATCAGCAGGGTGTGTCTGTTTCAAACAAGCAGCAGATCGAGTCCCGTCTAAACAAGACCTCGATGCAGAACGAGCAGGGCGGTGTGAGCGGGTGTTCATCCCCCTCTTCACGTCACGGTACCCGGCCCATCCAGGATCAACGACAGCGTGACGGTGGTACCAGCGGTGGACACGCCCCTCGCAATGGAACAGGGAGAGAGCGACACGAGTCAGCAAAGACCAACCGGGATTCTCCATGTCCTGTCAGTGGTGAACATCGGGATGGCGACGCACGTACACCACGCGGACGCAACCTGCCAGGCAGACAGGCAGGCATACAAACGCCTGTGGGAAACAAGTCAAGCAGGTTCACAGGTTCGGGTCGAGGCAAAGGGACATGTGGTGGTGTGAACGACAGGAATCTGCGTTCAAGCGCCTCAAAAAATGAATAGGACAGGGCCGACCATCCAACTCAGTGGAAATTTCTTAATTACAATGTCGAGAACTTATATAGTAAGTTACAGGATGCTTTTTTCATGAATTATGTAAATACATTTGATTTTGTTACTCTCACTGAAACGTTCCTCGACTTGTCGTTTGACTATAGCAATATATTCAATGATTATATGAAGTTTCCCGTACCAGCCAAAAAACTATCAGCTCATGGAAGGAAGTCAGGAGGTGTGTTGCTGTTAATAAGGAAGAGTTTACATAACAAGGTTAAAGAAACAAAGCTCAGTTGTGACAATGCTATTGCAGTAAAACTAGATAAAAGTATATTTAACACTGATAAAGATGTAGTCTTGGTTGCTTGCTATGTGGTCCCAGAAGGAGGCCCGATATACAATGATAAATTGATCAAAGATGGTGTCCTAATAATGGAAGATGCCTTACTTCAAGAGTTTGAAAAAGAAATGGATACACTTTATTTTATGGTTATGGGAGATTTGAATGCCAGAACAGGTGACAAACAAGCTGAAAATGAAATTATGACAAACTATGTGAACTGTATGGAGAATGTGAGTGTGGATGACGACAACTGCACACGTTGCTCTAAAGATTCAGTTATAAATAGTTTTGGTAAATCATTGTTGGATTTCTGTATCATGTTCGACTTGAGCATTTTAAATGGTTTTTGTGATGGTGATAGTGAAGGTGAATATACTTTTGTGTCTCCAAACGGATGTAGTGTGATCGATTACGTACTGGTTCACAATGGCTTGTTGTCAAACTTTGATTTACATATTGGTGATTGCATTTATTGATGGCATTTACCAGTTGAAGGAATATGGAAAAGTAATTGCTGTAAACTGGAGAAGAGGTATTCAGCCGAACAATGTGAAGAAAAAATTGTCTGGGCTGATGAATATGCTGGTATATTCAAAAATGAACTTGAAGGTGAGGAATTTCTAGACAGCATGCAAAAAGCGCGTCAGTTATTACAAATTAACGTGAATGAGAGTCTAGATAAATTTGTCAGTGCTTTGTGCGGAGCCGCAACTTGTATGGTTCGAGTTATTTGTAGAGGCAGCAGAACATACAATGACTGGTTTGATAATGAGTGCGAACGAAAGAAACAGGAAGTTAAAAGGTTATTAAAAAGATTTCAGAGATGCAAAACAGCCAAGGATAAAAGTAAGAAAAGAGAAGAATACGCTGTATCACGTAAAGAGTATGTTACGCTAGGGAAAACAAAGGAACTGGAGTTTAAAGAAAGTAGGTTAAAAAAACTAAAAATTCAGTCAGTGATTCTAAAATGTTCTGGTCACTGATAAGATCTGTAAATAAAAAGAGTTTTGTGTATAACGAAATCTCAGTTCAACAGTGGCAAGACCATTTTTGGAGCGTTTTTCATAGTTTTGATAATAAAAAGTAAGGAAGAAGAAACTAGTATGGTAGAAGAAAATGAAATTGAGCCATTATTTAATCAACCTATTTCCAGTGAAGAAGTCGTTGTTGGTATTAAACATTTAAAATTAGGAAAGAGTGCAGGACCAGATAGAATCATAGCAGAAATGTTGAAGAATGCAAACTTAACTGTAATCAATTTTCTTGTTCATTTATTCACCCAACTTTTTGATAATGGTATCTTTCCATCAGAATGGACTAAATCTATAATCGTACCAATTTACAAAAACAAAGGAGACGTGAACAATCCCGACAACTATCGTGGAGTATCACTTACCAGCATTTTAAGAAAAAACACACACTTACATACTAAATGCAAGATTAACTGAATGGGCTGAAACTGAAGAAAAAATAGTGGAAGAACAAGCAGGTTTTAGAACCAGTTACAGCACCATAGACCATATATTTACACCATATTCTTTGATTCAGAAACATCTCTGCAAATTGAAGCTCTACATTGCATTTGTAGATTTCAAGAAGGCCTTTGACTCGGTAAATCGGAATGCTGTGTGGAATGTACTCCGTAAAAGTGGTGTTAATAGTAAACTGTACATGGCTATTAGAAGGGTATACAACTCAGTGCTTGCATGTGTGCGTGTGAAGAGTGAGTATTCAGATTATTTTGATTGTCCAAATGGAGTAAAACAAGGATGCTTGTTGAGTCCACGGTTGTTTTCTTTTTTCATAAACGAACTGGCGGTGGAATTGTCCCGCAAAGGAAGACATGGTATCCAGATGATACCTGGAGCAGTTGAATGAGTTTTACTACTGTATGCTGATGATGTTGTTTCTTCTGTCCGGAACAGTTGTAGGTTTGCAAAACCAACTAAATGTATTGAAAGAAGAAGCAGACCGCTTAGGTTTATCAGTTAACTTGGATAAGACGAATATAGTGGTCTTTAGAATGGGTGGCCACCTATCAGTGTGTGAAAAATGGTCTTATGGAATTGCAGATGTTCAAGTAGTTAATTCATATAAATATCTTGGAATGATGTTTTCAACAAAATTAACTTTCCGTTACACATGGGAAGAATCTCTGAGAAAAGGGAAAAAAGGTACTATTGAAATTCTGAAATCCCTGAGAAAACTGAACTGTACAGATTGTGGTATATTTTGGAAAATGTTTGATACACAGATAAAACCTCTTCTTACTTATGCAGCTGAAATTTGGGGCTTACATGAAAATTCGCAGATGGAAAAAGTACATACGTATGCTATGAAGCGTTTCCTTCAAGTACCTATTCATTCATCCAACGCCGTCTTATATGGAGAAATGGGCAGATACCCTTTGTATATAAGTACA
>CM065741.1:2131958-2134458 GCA_033310375.1 Conus canariensis
ACTGACATAGCGCATGATATTGACATAGCGCATGATATTGACATAACGCATGATACTGACATAGCGCATGATATTGACATAGCGCATGATATTGACATAGCGCATGATACTGACATAGCGCATGATATTGACATAGCGCATGATACTGACATAGCGCATGATACTGACATAGCGCATGATATTGACATAGTGCATGATATTGACATAGTGCATGATATGACATAGCGCATGAATTGACATAGCGCATGATATTGACATAGCGCATGATATTGACATAGTGCATGATATTGACATAGTGCATGATATTGACATAGTGCATGATATGACATAGCGCATGATATTGACATAGCGCATGATATTGACATAGCGCATGATATTGACATAGCGCATGATATTGACATAACACATGATATTGACATAGCGCATGATATTGACATAGCGCATGATATTGACATAGCACATGATATTGACAATGCGTTGATACTGACATAGCGCATGATATTGACATAGTGCATGATATTGACATAGCGCATGATATTGACATAGCGCATGATATTGACATAGCGCATGATACTGACATAGCGCATGATATTGACATAGCGCAGATATGACATAGTGCATGATATTGACATAGTGCATGATATTGACATAGCGCATGCATCGATGTGGACACAAGGAAATGGCAAGAGAGCTTACATGGCTTTACTAAATGAAACTCACTACCTTTTCTCATGAAAGTCATGGCTATATAAATGAAACTCACTACCTTTTCTCATGAAAGTCACGAAAATACTTCCTCTCTTTTGTAACAGGCAAATTTATAATTGGAAAGCGTGATTGTAGTTAAGGGTGGTCGGGGTATCTCTGACCCCACAGAGGCAATGAATTAAGAGGATGATGGCCTTCCAATCTGAACTGCAACCATGGAAATACCCGTTTTTCCTGCCAATTAGGCCGATTACAAAAGCTTGCATTTCACATAATCCAACATATATATTGCATTAATCTTAAGGCCAGGGGTGAGAACAAAAGTTTACCTTTAACAATCTTCTTTGTAATTCGGTTTTTTTGTCCCATTGAAAATCGATTTAATCTTCCATATTGAGCAAAGTAATTTTGTCTTTGAGGGCTGGAGGTCCAAAAGACAGCCTACTCTGTACACTTCAATTGATTTTCCCTGGGCACTTAAAACAAGTAACGACCCTACACTGGTGCGAGAACTGCGAAAATTGTTTCTGCACTTATTATCAAGCTTCTGCGCAATGAACCTGTTTTACATTCACGTTCAGTTTTATTACAGACCAGTCGACCATTGAGGACCACTTGCTCTCCCTCCACCCTCCACCACCCCCTCACGACCACCTTTCACCCCCATCCCCTTTCTCATTCCTAAAGTAAAGTCCTACAACAACGAGTCACAAAAGGTGAAGTGCAATGGACACCAGTGTAGAATAAGACGAAGGGGAAAAAACCCAGTGAGAAGGAATGGTGGAAAAAGGGGACACCACTCGTCCAGACATTTCACAAGGGGAGGAAAGAATTTACAAGCAGGCTGTTGATGGATAAGAAATGGAAACTCAGAGAACCGAAAGACTCCAAGTCACAGAATGCACGGCCCAGACTCTCACTCATCCAACCTACCATCATCTACCAAACTACTAACCTCAACCCTGATCCAACCCGATTACGAAACTGATCAATCTCATAATCAATTAGCCACGACAAGATCCCAAACCCTGACTTTACAAACCTGATTCACTTCTCCATTAATCAATTATGCCACGACAAGATCCCAAACCCTGACTTTACAAAACCTGATTCACTTCTCCATTGATCAATTATGCCACGACAAGATCCCAAACCCTGACTTTACAAAACCTGATTCACTTCTCCATTGATCAATTATGCCACGACAAGATCCCAAACCCTGACTTTACAAAACCTGATTCACTTCTCCATTGATCAATTATGCCACGACAAGATCCCAAACCCTGACTTTACAAAACCTGATTCACTTCTCCATTGATCAATTATGCCACGACAAGATCCCAAACCCTGACTTTACAAAACCTGATTCACTTCTCCATTGATCAATTATGCCACGACAAGAAGCCGTGCAGTTGTCTTCTCTTGCTCTACACCGAGAAAGGCAAGACCATCTGCCCAAGTTATACGGTCAGTTTGTTAACACTGGGACTGTCTATCGACTCACGGGATGGGTCTGTCACTGGTTTAACAGCTTTGACCCCACAGATGACCACGGCTGCCCCATGTCCAGAGAGGTCAGGGGAAGGAGAGACGAAGGGATTGGGGGGGGGGGGGGAGCAGGTGTAAGAAAATGACAGGGAGAGAAGGGGCCACATGTCTACTCCTCTTGTGGGGACGGCCCTTCATCCTCCCCTCCCCTCCCCTCCCCAACCTTCACCCAAAACTTTCATTAGCGTAGGATATGTAGTGTCGTAAGTGATAGTTCCAGTGAAAATCTTGTTTTGCATTGTGT
>CM065741.1:2139458-2141958 GCA_033310375.1 Conus canariensis
TTCAAGACTGGCACAGCCTTTTAAACATGAATAAAGTCAGACAAATACATAGACGAACAATCTAATAGTGGGGGAAAAAACAAGCGCAGGCCAACAACTGAACTATCTTCATAGTAATGACTTGGCAAAGATTTGGACTTAAGGAGGGGGGGGGGGGGGTAATTTGAAGATGGAGAAACTGGGAACATGAAATTAAGAAAATATGTTACAGATATGAAAACTCTTCACTAGCTGCATAAGGGAACCATCGCAATCTCTTTTGAAGGCAGATATATTTGTATTGCCTGCTCCGAGGCCTTTCGTCCGCTGGGTCGGACTCATCAGGGAGACACGGCTGGTTGTGTCTGCGCTCCTGGCGTCAAATAGAGACACACCACAGTCCATAATACTGTGGTGTTCTCACCACCAAGAGTGCAAAAAAGAATCCAATAGCACTCCCAAAGCAGCCAGCGAAGAGTAGTAAATGAAACCAAACGAAAGTGTGGGGAGGAAAAAAGTTGCTGAAAAACTAAAGACATTATGCAAACAGTATAAAATAAAGGGGACAATCTTTGAGCGTACGCTTGAGGATCCACCCAAAGATGCAAGGGAGATCAAAAGACAAACACACAGACGGACAGAAACAAATACAAATAACCTCAATTTAATCAAAACAAAAATCGGAAATGAAATGAGGCAGGGAACATAAACGATAAACAGTAAACAAGTTGGGTATTTTTTGCTCCCATAAGAAAACCTAACACAGAGTAACTTTTATTCAAGACTGGCACAGCCTTTTAAACATGAATAAAGTCAGACAAATACATAGACGAACAATCTAATAGTGGGGGAAAAAACAAGCGCAGGCCAACAACTGAACTATCTTCATAGTAATGACTTGGCAAAGATTTGGACTTAAGGAGGGGGGGGGGGGGGGTAATTTGAAGATGGAGAAACTGGGAACATGAAATTAAGAAAATATGTTACAGATATGAAAACTCTTCACTAGCTGCATAAGGGAACCATCGCAATCTCTTTTGAAGGCAGATATATTTGTATTGCCTGCTCCGAGGCCTTTCGTCCGCTGGGTCGGACTCATCAGGGAGACACGGCTGGTTGTGTCTGCGCTCCTGGCGTCAAATAGAGACACACCACAGTCCATAATACTGTGGTGTTCTCACCACAAGAGTGCAAAAAAAATCCAATAGCACTCCCAAAGCAGCCAGCGAAGAGTAGTAAATGAAACCAAACGAAAGTGTGGGGAGGAAAAAAGTTGCTGAAAAACTAAAGACATTATGCAAACAGTATAAAATAAAGGGGACAATCTTTGAGCGTACGCTTGAGGATCCACCCAAAGATGCAAGGGAGATCAAAAGACAAACACACAGACGGACAGAAACAAATACAAATAACCTCAATTTAATCAAAACAAAAATCGGAAATGAAATGAGGCAGGGAACAGTAAACGATAAACAGTAAACAAGTTGGGTATTTTTTGCTCCCATAAGAAAACCTAACACAGAGTAACTTTTATTCAAGACTGGCACAGCCTTTTAAACAGGCAATACAAATATTCAAGACTGGCACAGCCTTTTAAACAGGCAATACAAATATATCTGCCTTCAAAAGAGATTGCGATGGTTCCCTTATGCAGCTAGTGAAGAGTTTTCATATCTGTAACATATTTTCTTAATTTCATGTTCCCAGTTTCTCCATCTTCAAATTACCCCCCCCCCCCCCCCCCCCCTCCTCCTTAAGTCCAAATCTTTGCCAAGTCATTACTATGAAGATAGTTCAGTTGTTGGCCTGCGCTTGTTTTTTCCCCCACTATTAGATTGTTCGTCTATGTATTTGTCTGACTTTATTCATGTTTAAAAGGCTGTGCCAGTCTTGAATAAAAGTTACTCTGTGTTAGGTTTTCTTATGGGAGCAAAAAATACCCAACTTGTTTACTGTTTATCGTTTATGTTCCCTGCCTCATTTCATTTCCGATTTTTGTTTTGATTAAATTGAGGTTATTTGTATTTGTTTCTGTCCGTCTGTGTGTTTGTCTTTTGATCTCCCTTGCATCTTTGGGTGGATCCTCAAGCGTACGCTCAAAGATTGTCCCCTTTATTTTATACTGTTTGCATAATGTCTTTAGTTTTTCAGCAACTTTTTTCCTCCCCACACTTTCGTTTGGTTTCATTTACTACTCTTCGCTGGCTGCTTTGGGAGTGCTATTGGATTTTTTTTGCACTCTTGGTGGTGAGAACACCACAGTATTATGGACTGTGGTGTGTCTCTATTTGACGCCAGGAGCGCAGACACAACCAGCCGTGTCTCCCTGATGAGTCCGACCCAGCGGACGAAAGGCCTCGGAGCAGGCAATACAAATATATCTGCCTTCAAAAGAGATTGCGATGGTTCCCTTATGCAGCTAGTGAAGAGTTTTCATATCTGTAACATATTTTCTTAATTTCATGTTCCCAGTTTCTCCATCTTCAAATTACCCCCCCCCCCCCCCCCCCCCCCCCTCCTT
>CM065741.1:2151958-2164458 GCA_033310375.1 Conus canariensis
TTGATGGGGATCTGTTGTAGTTCAGCCTATCACATTTTGATGTGGATCTGTTGTAGTTCAGCCTATCACATTTTGATGGGGATCCGTTGTGTGGAGTAGAATCAATAGGCTGACAAAACATTCTTCGGTATGAATAGTACAACTTCTATGATGCAAATGAACGAAAACCCACAATACAGCATTTTAGGGAGAGACCTATACAACACTTACATGGGAACAACAGGAACAGCAAAAAGAACAACAAAAACAAGAACAACAACAAGAACAACAACAAGAACGAGTACAACAGAACAAGAACAACAACAACAACAACAACACACACACACACACACACACACACACACACACACACACACACACACACACTGACCATTACTTTTAAGGCCAACGTTGACTGTTTAAGGACTGACACAACAATTCATGTCAGACTGTGGCTGTTTCAACTCCGTTCTTGAGAGACGATTGACTGGATGTTGTGTCGGTTTATTTTCATGAATCTCAGGGCATCGCCATTTTCGGGAAGCTTTGAAAGACATAACTCTTCCAGCCTTAGCCGCATATCTTTGTCGTCAATTGTTGCCATAGTTGCCGAAAGATTAATATAAAGCTGGTTGGATTCCAGCAAAAAATTGAAAGCAAAAATACACATCTCTTTTGAGGGTAGCGCTCTCTCTCTCTCTCTCTCTCTCTCTCTCTCTCTCTCTTAAAGGCTTCAAAGGGCATAACTCGTTCAGCCTTAGCTAAACGTCTTTGTCACACACTGTTGCCATGGATGCAGAAAAAACGAATTTAAAGCGGATTGGATTTCAACAAGTGGTGGAAAGCGAACAGACACATCTCTCTTCAGGGTAGCTCTCAGCTTGAGTGGAGAATTGCGACGCCCGGAGCGTTCTCTTCAGAACCCTCACACAGACAGACACCCCTAACGGCAGGGCCGTCTAGACAGCCAGTCACTCTTCAGACACACAAGAGCGCTGCAGTGAGTTATCTCTCTTTTCCCGCTCATTAGTAGTGTCTGGTCCGAGGCGAGACATCCGGGTTCCTATTGTTTTGTCAAGGGCTCTTGTCTGTGCAACTGTCGTGTCTGTTTTTGTCATTGTATAGGCTGAAGAGAGTCACTATTAGGGCAGCAGGTGAAAAATGGATACTGTTCTTTTTGTGCTGAGTGTCTTTATTGTGGATATTGGACTATAAGTGAGCGGTTAAGCTCCAGTTTGTTTGTTTGGTTGGTTGATTGGTTGGTTGGATTTGCTCAAAACAGACGACTACACGAAAACCTTTCTGGGCTCATCATAAAGAGTAGTATGTCTCATGGTTGTTCATGTGTGTGTGTGTGTGTGTGTGTGTGTGTGTGTGTGTGTGTGTGTATGTGTGTGTGTGTGTATGTATGTGTGTGTGTGTGTGTGTGTGTGTGTGTGTGTGTGTGTGTGTGTGTGTGTGACAGAGAGAGAGGCCCTTTGTGTGTGTGTGCGCGCGCGCACGTGCGCTAATTACATTAAACTGCTTGCCTTCATAGAATTTAAGTTGATGTTTTTACAAATTTTTGTATGAAATATGTTATCAATGGTTAAAGCGATCTTTACAATCAAAGTATTGTAACTGCATATTTTCAGCAATGCGATTTGATGACATCACCATGCAGGGCGTTGCTCGGCACATACTCTCAATATATGCCATCAGCGAGTTTGGTTATGCTTACAATATATGCCATCAGCGAGATTTGGTTTATGCTACAATATATGCCATCAGCGAGTTTGGTTATGCTTACAATATATGCCATCAGCGAGTTTGGTTATGCTTACAATATATGCCATCAGCGAGTTTGGTTATGCTTACAAACGTAACTGCTGAGAAAAAAGCAAAGGGCGAAATCCATTATGGACACACACATGCACATACACTCAAAATCAAAACACACACACACACCTTTTCCCCGAAGTTGGAGTATGGCTGCCTTAAGGGCGGGATAAAAAAAAACGGTCATACACACAAAACTCCACTCCTTTTGTCGAGTAGATGGGATTAATCCTTGCCTGTCTATACAGGGAGTGTGTGCAGGAGTATCAGTCTGCGTACCCAGAAACACACACACACACACACACACACACACACACACACACACACACACACACACACACACACACACACACATCGTAGAAAGACTGAGAGAGAAAACTGACCGGAGTCCAATCACTCCCACTAAGCCCTGATGACAAGAACTACAATGGGGAGAGAAGACTCGCACAGAACAAGACAGAGAATGCTCAGGAGGGGTCAACATCAGCAACCTACGGCAAAGGTCACAGGTCCCAAGAAGACCATCGTTTCAAGTGCAGCAAAGACAACATCGGCTCTATCCAGACCAAAACCTGTGTTGTTGTTGTTGTTGTTGCTCGTCCTTCGATTTCGAAGATGACCACGACTTCAATCTCAGATGGAAGATCGCTGAGTGTGGGTCCGCAGATGGCTGGTGAGGTCGGTCTGGGCCCGGAAGGAACGCCCATATATGGGACACATGTTGGTGGGTGCTACAGTGGAGGTGGAGGTAGCTCTGGCCTTGCGAGTGGCTCGCTTTCTCTCAGCTTCTGCTGTGCGTCTCTTCTCTGATGCACATGCACCCTTTGTGAGGCTGCTTCGTCTGGCTGGGCAGTCCAGCAAGCGACTCCCAGGTGTTGAGGCTGATGTCCAGGCCTTTGAGGAAGAACCACAACCTCCCCTTGAAACACAAGATCAGGCTCCTGTGTGTTCTGGTATCTTCCATCTTCGTGATATACACACGATCAGGCTCCTGTGTGTTCTGGTATCTTCCATCTTCGTGATATACACAAGGTCAGGCTCCTGTGTGTTCTGGTATCTTCCATCTTCATAATATACACCCGATCAGGCTCCTGTGTGTTCTGGTATCTTCCATCTTCATAATATACACACGATCAGGCTCCTGTGTGTTCTGGTATCTTCCATCTTCATAATATACACACGATCAGGCTCCTGTGTGTTCTGGTATCTTCCATCTTCATAATATACACCCGATCAGGCTCCTGTGTGTTCTGGTATCTTCCATCTTCATAATATACACACGATCAGGCTCCTGTGTGTTCTGGTATCTTCCATCTTCATAATATACGCATGGAAAACATGGATCCTAAGGATACCTACAAAGATGGATCCGAGCCATGGAAATAAGGTGTCATTGCAAGGTGCTAATTTTCAGATATACTGGTCACTATTATTAACTCCCTTTACCCCTTTCCCAATGCCCTCGTTTTCATTCAACGCCCGTCCTGCGCCGCACATGAGATGATAAGGGATTACTCGTACTTCGTTTTCATTGTCCTGTTTATCTTGCCTGAAGAATGCCTAAGAGGTCGAAACGCGTCGTGTTTTGTCTTGTAACTTGTTTGTCCTTGTTTAGGGCGGAATCACTGAGAATTATTCTTAAAATTTGTTTCATTTTGCATTCACCTTACCGCGAAAGTAATTCAGATAAAGTGAATATCACATCACCAAGTAATTCACAGATACTGAATTCCACATCATCAAGTAATCAGATATACTGAATACCACAACACCAAGTAATCAGATATACTGAATACCACATCTCCAAGTAAACAGATATACTGAATACCACATCACCAAGTAATCAGATATACTGAATATCACATCACCAAGTGATTCAGATAGACTGAATACCACATCACCAAGTAATTCAGATAGACTGAATACCACATCACCAAGTAATTCAGATAGACTGAATACCACATCAAGTAATTCAGATATACTGAATATCACATCACCAAGTAATTTAGATAGACTGAATATTACATCAAGTAATTCAGATATACTGAATATCGAAACACCAAGTAATTAAGATATACTGAATATCACATCATCAAGTAATTCAGATAGACTGAATACCACATCACCAAGTAATTCAGATAAACTGAATACCACATCATCAATGAACAAGTGCATCGAACGGCTCAGTATTATACTACACCAATCGGTGATTTGCTGACATCAGGAAAGAGAAAAACAATCATTGGTACGGCCATGATACAAAACTCAAAGAACTTGCTGAAAACAATCCTCCAGTGAACTGTTGAGGGACGGAGACTGTCCCAAAGAACTTGCTGAAAACAATCCTCCAGTGAACTGTTGAGGGACGGAGACTGTCCCAAAGAACTTGCTGAAAACAATCCTCCAGTGAACTGTTGAGGGACGGAGGCTTCAGGAAGCTCAGAAAGAAGCAATGGAGTGCCAACATTGAAGCAGGGTCAGGGGAGACTATTTGCAGAGACTCAAAGCCTTGGCAATGCAGGCGACGGAGGAGGAGGTAATCTGGTGAACAGTTGTTCAGTATGGCTTCCCTTGTGACTCCTCAAGGGCTGGCAGAAGAAGAAATCAATGTGTCAGTCTTGTTTTCTGTATTGTTCCCATGTGGGAATTGGAGGTACTGGTCTTAAAGGACAGAAAGAAAGAAAGAAAGGGAAAAAAAGAAAAAAAAAGAAAGAAAGAAAGGAAAAGAAAGAATAACAGAAAGAAAGAAAGAGAAAGAAAGAAAGAGAACCAGAAACAAAGAACGAAGAAAGAAAGAAGAATGAAAGAAAGACAGACAGAAAGAAGAATGAAAGAAAGAAACAAACAAAGAAAAAAGAATGAAAAAAGAAACAAAGAAGAATGAAAGAAAGAAAGAATGAAAGAAAGAAAGAAAGAAACAAAGAAAGAAAAGGGTGGAGACCTGAGAGAGAGAGGGAAGAGGAGGTGCTGGAATGGGAATATAGACATACTGTTTCGTTCCATATTTGGGTTCTTCAATATAGGCAGAAAAAAAAGATATTTGGTTGATGTCACCTTGTACAGCGTTTAGTACGGCATGGCGTCGAATAACATACGCAAATCGCGTATATCTATATTTTTCTTCTACAGAGAATTCAGGTGTTTATAGTCTATGGGCGTTATGTGTACGTATTGGGCTCTCTCTCTCTCTCTCTCTCTCTCTTCTCTCTCTCTCTCTCTCTCTCTCTCTCTCTCTCTCTCTCTCTGCAAGCTCGCAAGAAAAAAGTAAAAAGATGAAGTGAATAAACACAAGATGGCTTCACAAAAGTGCAGGTGAAAAACGGTGAGATATTTAAACATGTGTTCACCAAAGGCTAAAAGGTGTTGACTTTATTATCAGCCTTGGATACGGAAAATATACCGTTCGTCAATTCTAAGCAGTTGTATAACGTTTTTGAAAATTGATACTTAGCTTGTACATTATCAATCGTAAGAAGACAAGATCTCAGCTCGCCATACATTGAATTAAATAGAACAGTTTGTTCTTTACGACTTTGAGCATTTGTACAAAAGTTTTCTTAAACTGGGAATGTTTCTCGAGGTCAAGATGACATTCACTATATTGGAAACAAAATAATGCTGGCTTTTTGTTTAACATCTCTGCAGATTGCTAAGTCACATTTGAGGCTTCATGAGTTCGAAATCTTGTTGCAGAATGAAAGCCTCGACAAAAAGTCCCATTTTCTTTCAAAACTTTACATTTGTCTCCCAAAGTCGGTTAGCGTTCACCATGACCTGATTTTACCAGACATGCCAAAGCCCTATTGACTGTAGCAAATGTGCAACCAAATATATCTGGGAATCTTGTTTGCGATTCCATCGATATAGTCTTGTATGAACCTAAAATTTCAGGACAAGGCATACAATGAACCTAAAATTACATGACAAGGCATACAATGAACCTAAAATTTCAGGACAAGGCATACAATGAACCTAAAATTACATGACAAGGCATACAATGAACCTAAAATTACATGACAAGGCATACAATGAACCTAAAATTACATGACAAGGCATACAATGAACCTAAAATTTCAGGACAAGGCATACAATGAACCTAAAATTTCAGGACAAGGCATACAATGAACCTAAAATTTCAGGACAAGGCATACAATGAACCTAAAATTACATGACAAGGCATACAATGAACCTAAAATTACATGACAAGGCATACAATGAACCTAAAATTTCAGGACAAGGCATACAATGAACCTAAAATTTCAGGACAAGGTATACAATGAACCTAAAATTACAGGACAAGGCATACAATGAACCTAAAATTACATGACAAGGCATACAATGAACCTAAAATTACATGACAAGGCATACAATGAACCTAAAATTTCAGGACAAGGCATACAATGAACCTAAAATTTCAGGACAAGGCATACAATGAACCTAAAATTACATGACAAGGCATACAATGAACCTAAAATTACATGACAAGGCATACAATGAACCTAAAATTACATGACAAGGCATACAATGAACCTAAAATTTCAGGACAAGGCATACAATGAACCTAAAATTTCAGGACAAGGCATACAATGAACCTAAAATTACATGACAAGGCATACAATGAACCTAAAATTACATGACAAGGCATACAATGAACCTAAAATTACATGACAAGGCATACAATGAACCTAAAATTTCAGGACAATGCATACAATGAACCTAAAATTTCAGGACAAGGCATACAATGAACCTAAAATTACATGACAAGGCATACAATGAACCGAAAATTACATGACAAGGCATACAATGAACCTAAAATTTCAGGACAAGGCATACAATGAACCTCAAATTACATGACAAGGCATACAATGAACTAAAATTACATGACAAGGCATACAATGAACCGAAAATTTCAGGACAAGACATACAATGAACCTAAAATTACATGACAAGGCATACAATGAACCTAAAATTACATGACAAGGCATACAATGAACCTAAAATTACATGACAAGGCATACAATGAACCTAAAATTACATGACAAGGCATACAATGAAAGAGGATGTGGGATATTTTCCCAACTGTCAGAAAAGCTAATTCACTGCACTGAATGTGTGTGTGTGTGTGTGTGTGTGTGTGTGTGTGTGTGTGTGTGTGTGTGTGGTGTGGTGTGTGTGTGTGTGTGTGTGTGTGTGTGTGTGTGTGGAGAGAGAGAGAGAGAGAGAGAGAGAGAGAGAGGCTTGAATCCTTTTCGAGCCCCCACAACATCACCACCCCCCCCCCTCTACCCTCCCCCCCCCACCCCCCTGCTCTCCCCTTCCCATCTCCCGTCCTCTTTCGTGTTGTTGCCGCATTCTACGTTGTTCCTTTTGCTGTCCTCGTCTCAGGGACAGCGATCTACATCCTAACCGATGTTTACAGGAACAAGGAATAACACAAAGTTACAGACACTGACGTATGCCTGCTCCGACGTGTCCATTTACCAAAGAGCAGACAAATACCCCGGGCTTTATCAGTTTTGTCAGGAAACCCCAAGAAGAACAAGTAGGAGAAGACGAAGAAGAAGAAGAGGAGGAGGAGGAAGAGGAGGAGGAGGAAGAGGAGAAGACGAAGAAGAAGAGGAGGAGGAGGAGGAAGAGGAGGAGGAGGAAGAGGAGGAAGAAGAAGAAGAAGGGGAAGGAAGGGAAGAAGGAGGATGAGGAGAAGAAGAAGAAGAGGAGGAGGAGGAGGAGGAGGAAGGGGGAAAGAGAAAGAGGAGGAGGAGGAGGAAGAAGAAGATGATGATGATGATGATGATGATGATGATGATGATGATGATGTTGAAGACGAAGACGAAGAAGAAGAAGAAGAAGAAGAAGAAGAAGATGATGATGATGATGATGATGATGATGATGATGATGATGATATGATGATGATGATGATGACGACGACGACGACAGACGAAGAAGAAGATGTTGATGATGATAATGTGTGATGATGATGATGATGATGATGATGATGATGATGATGATGATGAAGACGAAGAAGAAGAAGAAGAAGAAGAAGAAGAAGAAGATGATGATGATGATGATGATGATGTGATGATGATGATGATGATGGATGATGAGTGATGATGATGATGACGACGACGACGACAGACGAAGAAGAAGAAGATGTTGATGATGATAATGGTGATGATGATGATGATGATGATGATGATGATGAAGACGAAGAAGAAAGAAGAAGAAGAAGAGTGATGATGATGATGATGATGATGATGATGATGATGATGATGATGATGATGATGACGACGACGACGACGACAGACGAAGAAGAAGAAGATGTTGATGATGATAATGGTGATGGTGATGATGATGATGATGATGATGAGATGATGATGATGATGATGATGAAGACGAAGAAGAAGAAGATGTTGATGATGATGATGATGATGATGACGACGACGACGACGACGACGTCGATGATGATGAGGAGGAGGAGGAGGAGGAAGAAGAAGAAGAAAGAAAAAAGAAAGAAAAGGAGAAAGAAGGGAGGATAAGGTGCCGGGAGTAAAACAGAGGAAGCGAAGGTACAAAGGAGAAAGGATAAGAAGTTGGAGGCAAATAAGGAGTAGGAGGGGGAGGAAAGAAGAAGAAAGAAAAGACAATCCGGACAGGAATCGTACCGAAAGGAAAAGGATATAACAAAATCAAGAAGATTTTAAATCAGGAATATATGTAGCTGTCACACTGTGCATAAATGCATGCCTGCACTCAGCCCAGCATTCACTCCGTGCACACGCAATTTCTCCAAACAACCAGAAGGCGCACTACGATAACTCTTCTTCTCCCCCTCCTCTCCGGGGAATAATTTACTAAACAATAATCAACTCTTCAAACTTTTCAGTCTTACGTTCCTCCACTCCAGTGAAGGTACAAACATTGTACAGATCCACTAGCTGGGACCAAATTTCATCTCATTTTATATACTATTTTACAAATTCTTCTTTCAACGGTCTCTCCTCCTCACTGGAGAAACCATGTATACATTTTCAAGAAGAATCAAAAAGATGGCTTAAAATATAAGAATTTCATCCGAGTCCTGATTCAAGGGGGAACAATTAATCTTTGTGGGTCAACATGACAGATTCTTTAAAGTCTCTCACGACTCCTGCTGTCGTCGACCTCTTCGTACTTAGGTGCTGCCACAGCACTGATGTCACACAACTGCCACAGTTGTCTGTACCACTACCGGTACTGCCACAGCACCGGAAAGGGCTGAAACACGAATGAAGTCCGTGTAAGTAATCTATTTCAAAATCTGAATAATGATAAATTCTTTTCCCTTTTCCCCTTTTCTTAACTCTCTCTTTTTTTCTCTCCCCATCTGTCTATACCTCACCTGGTAATGGTGAATCGCAGGTGGAACTCGTTCTTCAAACAACCTGTCCGGTCAGTGTCCCCAAGCCATCTCCTTCCTATTCCTTATTTTTCCCTCCTGCGCTCTTTTTGAGTACACGTTCAGTGAGTACTCGTCTAACTCTACGCATTACCAGCCCTTGGTTATTTAACCAATGGACAACGTCCGTCCATTCAACCAATAATCGCCCTACGTCTATAGCCACCAGCGACACCGATCACACTGGTCAGGCCATTCAAATTAACTTTTCTTTTACCTTTCCTCTTCCCTACCTAGGGAAATGCTTTATAACAAATAAGGGCGTACGCGACGGAACGTCACATGTCGCCATCTGAGGCTACATCACATGACAGTAGCCTATAGCAGGCGTGGGTGTCTTGACAAAAAGTCCTTGCAGCCGAGAAGTTTCGATCCCACCCACCCCCTCTCTCGCTATATTCACTGATGATAAGATTCCCAGTAAAGCATATGCAAGCGAAAGAACAGCGGATGACTCAACACCGAAAAAACACTGAAGGTGTGTGTAACGGAAGAGGAAGACGGGAGATAATCGGTGAAAGCAGACTGGAAATCCTACGAAAAGCAACTTTTTTTTTTCAATCTGTGCTCCGGTATCATAAAAAATCTGCAGCTGCTATCAGCAGGTATCTTTGAGATCATTTACCTGTTGACGTCATACTCGCGGATTTTGCAATCCTCGGAAGAACGTGAGTTCATGAAGATGGAGAGAAGGGGGTTGAAAATGGAAATACAGCTTTGTGACTTTGGTCCTCATGACTCAGATCGCGCCTCCCGAACTCTCTCTCTCTCTCTCTCTCTCTCTCTCTCTCTCTCTCTCTCTCTCTCTCTTCTCTCTCTCTCTCTCTCTCTCTCTCCTCTCTCTCCCACGCATTAGTGTTTATGCTGCACATGCAAGCGCAAACATGTGCATATACACATCCAGAGACCCATAAGGGAGCACAGACATCATGCATGCAGCAGGCAATGGATGCTAATTGTTTTTTAGGGGTGTAGGGGTGGATGGGATGGAGGGGGGGTGAGAGACAGAGAGAGAGAGAGAGAGGGGGAGAGAGAAGGGGAAGGGGGGCAATCACAAAACTGTTGATTATGTGCAGGCAACAAAAGGAGTCTGGCCTTTGATGAGCTCACAAGTAGAAACATGAATTGTCCACGAGTCGTCCGCTCTGTTTGTTTGCCATAGACCAGGAGACAAACATGGTCGTGAAATCCTTCAAAAAAAAAAAAAAAAAAGAAAAAAGAAAATAATAATAAAAGGATAGCCTCCCTTGGCACGTCACTGCTTCACCTTTCCAGTGTCTCTCCATTCATGATTTTTTGGTACTGCCTTTTCTTGAAACAGAAAAAAAATCTTCATTTCTCTGTCTGTCAAATCTGCCTGTCTGTCTGTCTGTCTGTCTGTCTGTCTGTCTGTCTCTCTCTCTCTCTCTCTCTCTCTCTCTCTCTCCTCTCTCTCTCTCTCTCTCTCTCTCTCTCTCATCTCGTCGTAGTCGTCATGATGATGATGATGGATACAAGAATAATGAGAAGAAGAAGAAGAAGAAGAAGAAGAAGAAGAAGAAGAAGAATGATAAATGAATAATAATAAAAATAATAATAATAATAATAATAATAATAATAATAATAATAATGACAACAAAAGTGACAACTGACAGTAGTCATGTATTTCCAACACAGGCCCATGTCACAGAATTAATATCATCATCGTCATCAGCAGCAGCAGCAGCAACAGCAGCAGCAGCAGCAGCAACAGCAAGAGAGAATGAAGGCTGCCCTAGAAAGAGAGAGGCCATCGCGTCCAGCACCAGCCATCATGTATATTTCGCTAATAAGCATGTTTTTTGTACATCGATGGGGCTTGCATGATGTCTGACATAGACACTGTATGGCACGCTCCATAAAAAAAAAACCCTGCCCAGATATATTCTACCAAGTACCATACTTCAGATTCTAACAGAGAAACATTTTCCATCCGAGAATACATTTTTACGGAAACAAGATTGTTAAACATTTTTTTTTTTTTTGCATGTCTTACAAAGTTCGTTGATTTTTTTCTACCGTTTAATGAATTGACCTTGATGATATTACAACCCTAAGATCCCCCCCCCCCCGACTCCCCTCCCCACCCCCCACCCCACCCCCATTCCATTTCCTAGTGGTTCGTTGGGCTATAAACAACGTAGATTGATTCGAGTTTAATCTCTAGCTCAGTTTGTAAAGACGTCTCTTTGTGGCTCAGGTAAACACACACGCACGCGCGCACACACGCACGCACACACGCACGCACGCGCGAACACACACACACGCACACACACACACACACACACACACACACACATTCTCTCTCTCTCTCTCTCTCTCTCTCTCTCTCTCTCTCTCACACCACACACACACACACACACACACACACACACACATATATATATATATATATTATATATATATATAATAAACTAATAAATTCCAAGGATAAATACCGAGCACCATTCCAGCAACTTACAGAGCAGCTTGGTGTTGCAGTGACTGCAAGAAATATTCAATTATAAACAAAGCTTGCTCTTATGTCTTAGATTGAAGAAATACGGGGAGATAAGCATTCATATCTGCAGTGGTAGACAAATCTACCTAACTAACTGTATGTGCTTGAGTGGGTGAATGGGGAAAAAATGAAATAAATGCTTCTCAAAATGAGCCTTCAGCAAGCTTATAGTCTCCCTTGCTGTTTGTGCAATCATGAGAAGCATTTATTTCATTTTTTCCCCATTCACCCACTCAAGCACATACTGTTGGTTAGGTAGATTTAACTACCACTGCAGATATGAATGCTTATTTCCCCCTATTTCTTCAATCTAAGACATAAGAGCAAGCTTTGTTTATAATTGAATATATATATATATATATATATATATTCAATGATAAACAAAGCTTGCTCTTACGTCTTAGATTGAAGAAATAGGGGGAGATAAGCCTAACTAACAGTATGTGCTTGAGTGGGTGAATGGGGAATAATAAATGCTTCTCAAAATGAGCCTTCAGCAAGCTTATAGTCTCCAAGGGGGAGACAAACTCCAATGGGGAGAAAACTCACTAACATATAACTCCTGGTCAGATATCGGTATTTCGAAACCTGATTGTTTCTCCTCAGTGACCGCGGAAAGTGGTAACTTGACTCCTCTGCCTTTTCGGTTTTAAGAAGAATGCCATCCCAGAAAAAGGGACAAACAACTTACAAGACAAAACACGACGCGTTTCGACATCTTAGGTATTCTTCAGGCAAGTTATATAGCAT
>CM065741.1:2171958-2174458 GCA_033310375.1 Conus canariensis
GTGCTATTAATTGCATTTAAAATTTGTTATAACTCTTGTCATTTGGAGAAAATGTATCTCTCATTTGATATGGATGAAGGGTAATGAGCCATTACATCCGTTGAGAATGGAGTCGGATGAGGAGAAGCTTCTCGTTGTTCTAACATGTTCTCTTCTGACCGATCTTTGTGTGAAATATATTCCAGCGAAATTCTATATGACTTCATGTCATGTTTTTTCGATTGTTTTCTATTCATCGCATCGAACGATGAAAGAATAGTTCGTAAACTGCATAAAGCCTTTCAGTTAGGACAAACTCTTCTCTCATGATGTGTTGTAATACATGCCTGTAGTGGAATATCACTTTTAGCTTTCATTCGCATGTTAGTACCTGCTGAACACTGTAACAGCCCCTTGTTCATGCGGGGCTTTAGCCTCACTGAACAAATCATCTGAATCTGATTCTCTCTCTCTCTCTCTCTCTCTCTCTCTCTCTCTCTCTCTCTCTCTCTCTCTCTCTCTCTCTCTCTCTCTCTGTATTTGCTTTGATTCAATATTCAATTTGTTTCTTTCCTCTTGCCCGCGGGCTGGGTTAAAAAAAAAAAAAAAAAAAAAAAAAAAATATATATATATATATATATATATATTGCTTATCTCATTAGCGTGATTTAAAAAAAAATTGTTCGTTCGTTTGTTCATGCTCTCTCGCTCTCTCTCTCTCTCTCTCTCTTTTCTCTTCTCTCTCTCTCTCTCTCTCTCTCTCACACACACACACACACACACACGCATGCACGCATGCACGCCACACACACACACACACACACACACACACACACACACACACACACACACACACCACGCACGCACGCACGCACGCACGCACGCACACAGACGAACAAAGAGAGAGAGAGAGAGAGAGGAGAGAGAGAGAGAGAGAGGAAGACAGACAGACAGACAGACAGACAGTGAGTGAGTTCACGCACGAGCGCATCCTCGTCGTGACCGTTTTAGAGACACAGTTTTTTCCCCTGTCACCCAACTCCATCGAGACCATGAGTTCTGTCCCCTGTCACCCAACTCCATCGAGACCATGAGTTCTGTCCCCTGTCACACAACTCCATCGAGACCATGAGTTCTTTCCCCTGTCACCCAACTCCATCGAGACCATGAGTTCTGTCCCTGTCACCCAACTCCATCGAGACCATGAGTTCTGTCCCTGTCACCCAACTCCATCGAGACCATGAGTACTTTCCCCTGTCATCCAACTCCATCGAGACCATGAGTTATTTCCCCTGTCACACAACTCCATCGAGACCATGAGTACTTTCCCCTGTCATCCAACTCCATCGAGACCATGAGTTCTGTCCTCTGGCACCCAACTCCATCGAGACCATGAGTTCTGTCCCCTGTCACCCAACTCCATCGAGACCATGAGTACTTTCCCCTGTCATCCAACTCCATCGAGACCATGAGTTCTTTCCCCTGTCACACAACTCCATCGAAACCATGAGTTCTTTCCCCTGTCACCCAACACCATCGCGACCATGAGGAGGAGAAGAAGAAGAAGAAGAAGAAGAAGAAGAAGAAGAAGAAGAAAGAAAAACGAGAGCCAGAACGAGAGCAAGAATAAGAAAAGCAAGAACAAATCCAAATAAAAGAGAGGGAGGGAGAAGAGGAGGAGAAGAAGAAGAAGAAGGAAAGAGCAGCAGCAGCAACAGTAACAATAACAATAACAGCAACAACAACAATAACAACAATATTAAGAAGAAGAAGAAGACGAAGAAGAAGAAGAAGAAGAAGAAGAAGACGAGAATGAGGAGGAGCAGGAGAAGGCGGAGGAGGAAGAGTAGGATGAAGAAGAGGAGGAGGACGACGACGACGTCGACGACGCTGATGATGATGATGATGATGGTGATGAATATGATGAATATGATGATGATGATGATGATGATGATGATGATGATGATGATGATGATGAATTTTAAAAGGTATTTTAAATACCTCCGCGAATTAACAAGGACAAACGCATTACAAGATAAAACACGACCCGCTTTGACCTCTTAGATCTTCTTCAGGCCAGATAAACAACACTCGGACAACGACAATGAAGAACGAGCCATCACTTCCCTTCTCATAGTCGGCGCAGCTTAGGCGTTGAAATGAATACGAGGATGATGACAATGGTGATGACGACGACGACGACAACGACGACGACGACGACAGTGATCATGGCGATGAAGAAGATAGAAAGTAAGAACGAAAGAAAAGAAAGAAAGAAAGAATAAATGAATCACTAAGTGAATGAATGAATGAATGAATGAATGAATGAATGAATGAATGAATGAAGAAGAAGAAGAAGAAGAAGAAGAAGAAGAAGAAGAACGACAACAACAACAACAACAACAAAATAGCAACAACAACAACAACAACAACAGCAACAAGAAGAATAAGAAGACAAATTCGAAGAAGAAGCAGAAACAGGAAAGCGAAGAAGGTAAATTTTTTTTTTTTTTTTTTTTTT
>CM065741.1:2179458-2181958 GCA_033310375.1 Conus canariensis
AAATAGAGAGACCGACAGATAGATAAACAGAGTTAAAGACAGACAGGCAGACAGACAGACAGACAGGCAGGACAGACAGACAGGCAGGCAGGCAGGCAGACAGACAATCAGAATTATACAGACAGAAAGACAGACACGGGGATTCAGATTCAGATTCAGATTCAGATGATTTAATCATTTAAGGCCATAGCCCCATATGAAAGAGGCGATAACAATATTACAAGAAAAATATCATAAAGGCAGCAGTATCACGAGTCCTTACGATTACAAAATGCAGTCAATCAAGAAAGCAATGTTTCTCTTAACCGGAAAGCTTTATATACATAAAGAACTAAACTGCGAATTACGCTCTCTTTTTCTGATGACATCAGCAAGGAAAAACGAAACATACATGGTTGGTTATAAAATTTTGTATGTATTAGCTGCAAACGAAGATTACTATAAGCAGGGCACTGCAGGACAAAATGAACTTCATCTTCGACTGATTCTTTACAAAGGGGACAGAGCAATTCATTGTAACTCGCATTTTTGTAGCGATTAGCATGTACCTTAGTATCAGAGATTCCAAATCGAAATCTAGTGAAAGTAAATCGTAAGTGCATTTTCATATTAAACAAAAGGTAATTCTTAACTAAATGTGAGGAACTGTGAACTCTGTACACATTAAATCTGTTACTTGATTGAATGTGACTTTCCCACGCTTGCCATCTACTGTCGATCAATCTTTGTCGAGTTGTTTGTATAAACTTACGTTCTTCTCCTACTCCTTGGTATATCCATGCATATCCTAATCCCAGCTCACACAAACAGATACGAACATTTGAAACCCAATTACTTTTGCCCCTTGAGTCGAGATCAAGTAGTGTATGTATGCTTTTCGTGGTAATTTATCATTAGTCATGTTTAATAACTTTAACCAGTAGCGGATACTTTTAACTGCAGAATTTATATATATTGGATACCTGTTTGTTTCTCCATATGTTAAATCATTTGGCGTTCTAAGTTCTACACCCAAAAACTTTTTTAACCCAGTCAAATGAACCGATTCACAATGAACTACAGCATTCTTATCTAAACCCCATAGCTCCGAACCATACTGCACAATGGGTTGTATCTGTGCATCAAAAATTTTGACAAACACTTCCAAGGAATTATTATGTAGCACAAACAATTTCTTCATAACACATAATAATACATTCCTAGCCCTACTAGAAAGGTCTTTACATGCTGCAGCAAAACTCAGCCGGGTAGAAAAAATTATGCCGAGATATTTATAAACGTTTACAACGGGCATGACAGTACCATCATACAGCCATCTCTCAGTTGCAGCCAAGTAACCTCCCTTCCTAAAGACAATAATCTTACTTTAATCAAAATTGACCTTCAATTCTAATTTATCAGCTGAGTATTTCAAATTATTTAGTTGTCTCTGCAGACCAACAACAGTCTCTGAGAGCAGAGCTACATCATCTGCTAGTAATAAAATAAAGAGTTCTGTAGGATCGTTTATAAACCTAGCACCATGCCTACCGTTTTCTGCTATTTCAGTTGTAAGCTCGTTGATAAATAATGAAAATAAAATAGGACTGCACACATCTCCTTGTTTTACTCCTCTAGTGCACGCTATAAAGTCAGTTAATTTATTGCCACTTCTTATTCTTGTTTTAACTGCATTGTACCTGCTACAAATACATTTAAACAATTTTCCACTAATACCATTCTTCATCAATACAGGCCACAGTAAATTTCGATTGATCGAGTCAAACGCTTTTTCAAAATCAACAAATGCTACGTATAACTTGCGGTTAAAAGAAAACTGCTTTTGAATCAAGGCAAGAAGGGTATACATATGATCAACAGTCGAATATCCACGTTTAAATCCAGCCTGACATTCGCCAGTTATGTTATGTTCTACATATTCCTGGAGTATTGAGTTGATAATAGCACTAAATACTTTGCTACTTATATCAGACAACGAAATACCTCGGTAATTATTCACATTGTTCACATCCCCTTTTTTATATAGTGGAAGGGTTATAGACTCACACCAAGACTCAGGAAAGATACCCTTCTGAAGCAATGCATTAAAAAACATGACAAAAAAGTCTATAATTTCTTCACAAGGTGCTTTAAAGAATTCTCCAATAATTCCGTCAGGACCTGCAGCCTTGCCAGACTTCAGTTTTTTAAGTGCATGCAAAACTTCGTCTCTTGAAATAGGACGGTCAATAAACTCATTTTCCGCATTTGGTAGAACGTAATCAGATTCATTTGGTAAATCTTTGTTCGGTAAGGATTCAAAATGTTGGAACCATTCCTCCAATGGAATATTATTCTTAGGTTGTTTACGTTTCATTGAAATTTTTTTCATACAGTTCCAAAAATCTTTTTGATTATGAGCAGATACCACAAGCTCTTCTAGTCTGCTATTATCAAACATTCGTTTCTTTCTAACTAACAAATTTTTGTATTCTCTCCTAGCCCTTACATACAGATTGTT
>CM065741.1:2194458-2199458 GCA_033310375.1 Conus canariensis
AACAGAAATAAGAAAAATAGGAAAAGAAAGATCATATGGTACAACCCACCATATGATGGACAAGTAAAAACAAATGTAGAAAAAGAATTCTTTAAAATCTTGGCAACATCATTCCCAAAAGAACACAAACTGTCCAAAATATTCAACAAAAACACCATTAAACTGTCATACTCATATATGCCCAACCTCAAAAACATGATTGATTCATCTAACAAAATGAAAAGCAACATAAAAGAGAAGGGTGCCGAAAGGACATCTTGCAACTGCACTAAAAAAGAACAGTGCCCCCTAAGCAATAAATGTCTTCACAGCAACATTGTATACCAAGCTACGGTAACATCAGAAAATGAAAAAGAAACATATATAGGGATTACTGAAAACACTTTCAAAAACCAGATACGCAAACCACAAACAGTCATTCAAAAATGAAAAATACAAAAATCAAACAGAGCTGAGTAAATACATTTGGAGACTCAAAGATAAAAAAAAAATAGACTACAACATATCATGGAAAATCATAAAAAGAGCAACACCATACAACAATATTTCAAAAAGATGCAATCTATGCTCCACAGAAAAATGGTTAATATTATGCAAACCACACTTAGCAACTCTGAACACAAAAGTAGAAATTGTAAACAATTGCAGGCACAAGTGGAAATCTTTGCTAGCACATTCCATCTGAACAGGCCCCAATAAGAACCACAGGCCCACGTGCAACAAATGAGACCCGCCTGCACACACAGAGTTGAAATCAAGTCCAGCACGCCATAAAAGATCGTTGGCGTGCCCCAAAAGACATCCTGAAGATAGCAAGGCTTGAAACAAGCTTGTAGATTTTAACACTTCATTTTTAAAAATTTTTTTTAACATATATATATAAGCTACACACAAAAAGTTAAGGATCACTTTCACAAACATTCATAACTGTCAAAATAAGAAAGTCAATGCGTTGAAGTTTGGCCAACATTTAATTCCATTCCTTAGTGATAACGATACACAATTGCCTTCAATCTCGAGCAATCGTTTGGTGTGTACATTTGATTAAAGTGGGTACGTATCCAAATTTGATTTCCCAAAGTCATTGAAATCACAAGACAGGGCATACTGATGCTCCCAAAAGCTCAGTAATGCGTGTAACCACCATGGCTGTTCTGGCACTCGACGCAGCGAGTCCTCATCGAGTTGACCAGGTTGGTGAAGATCCTCTGTGGAAGCGCCTGCCACTCAGCCTGCAGCATCTGGTAGAGGTGTTGGGCATCCCTGGGGGGGGTGGCTCCTCACTTTGTGATCCAGCTCATCCCAGAGGTTCTCAATCGGGTTGAGATCGGGACTGCATGCTGGCCACTCCATTCTGTTGACTCCAGACTGCTGCAGGAAGTCGTTGACCACCCTTGCCCTGTGGTGGCGAGCATTGTCATCCTGGTAGACAGCCCTCGGTCCTATCTGCTGCAGTGTAGGCACAGCCAGCGGTCGAAGGATCTCATCCCGGTATCGGATGCCAGTCAGGTTACCCTGTACATGATACAAGGGTGTTCTGTGGTGAAGGCTGAAGGCCCCCAGGCCATTACAGAACCTCCACCAAAGGCCACCTTTTCTTGGACAGTGGTGTCAGTAAAGCGTTGCCCTGGGCGCCTCCAGACCCTCAGTCGGCCGTCGTTGTGGTGAAGGGTGAAGCGTGATTCATCACTGAACAGGACCTGGGACCATTGCTGACGTGTCCACCTCACGTGACGTGCGCAGAAGGCGCGTCGTGCTGCCCTATGGGCTGGAGTTAAGCGTGGCCGTACTGCTGGGCGACGAGAACGGAGATTAAACCCATGTAGGCGGTTCCGTATGGTCTGCTGGCTGATGTTGATGTTAGTAGCCACCCTGAACTGCCTTTGAATTATGCTGGAAGAGGCTGTTCTTGTCTGCAGGGCTTGCCGTTCAATGAGACGATCGTCACGTGGGGTTGTCTTCTTCGGTCGACCAGATCTGCGTCTTTCATGGACAATCCCAGTGGCTGTGAAGCGTTGAATCAGTCGGACAATGACCGAGATGGACACATGAAGTCGCCTGGCCACTTCTCGCTTGGGTACACCATCTTGGAACCATGCAACAGCTCGTCCCCTATCCAACTCGCTTAATTTTCGTCGTGGAGGCATTGTCAGATCAGGCGTACTACTGGTGGAATGTCTTCTTATATAGCCAAGCGAGCGACAGCATCTCACACATAAACAGCAGTGCTTGCATGTGCATAATGGTTTTTCCATCTGGCAAGTGCAATGTGTTCAGGCAGAACGGTCCAAAACAAGGTCATTTTTCGCAAGTTTCCGCTTTTTCCGTTTGCGGCCCAGCTCAGTAGTAGAGAATCCCGTGCAATTTTCGCACTAACACAACATCGCCCACTTACAGCTGAACAAGAATTCATGACAATATGACTGGACTAAGAAATAAATAACAGTAGCGAACTGAGTTTATTACGCACCTGTTTTCACATACCGATCCTTAACTTTTTGTGCGTAGTATATATATATATATATGTGTTTTGTGTGTGTGTGTGTGCGTGCGTGCGTGCGTGCGTGTGTGTGTGTGCGCGCGCGTGTGTATGTGTGTGTGTGTGTGTGCGTGCGTGTGTGTGTGTGCCGATTGAACAAATAACTAGCTGGTGAAAGAGAGGTGCAGGCTAACAATTCCAAACAACTACAGATGGTAAAAATATCAACGACCAGAAAGCTATATTGACTGAAACTAACAATTCCAAACAACTAAAGATGGTAAAAATATCAACGACCAGAAAGCTATATTGACTGAAACTGATACATCTTATGAAATAAAGAAATAAATAGATTATTAATAAATAAATAGATTAATAATTAAATAAATAAGTAATAAATAAATAAATAAATAAATAAATATAATTTGAAGTGCGTGAGGTAGACAATGAACTTGAATTAATTCCCGAGCCAGATGAAGACGAAAAAGAATTATTTGAAAAAAAGGAACCATGATCGAAGAAGCAGACCAAGTGTTAAATTACACGATAGGATTTGCTGCCTAGGAATTCTTGAAGTTTTTACTACTTTTATTCTCTTTTTTTTAACAGCTGGGGCTGCTTGTTGTCAGATCATTACATGAAGCTTACAAAGGAAATCTGACATGAGGCCGAGGACAGAAAACGGTAAATGATTAAGAAGTAGGGTAAGTCTTACTCCCATCATGATAGAAATACATGTCCGTAACTGAAATACACGTCCGTAACTGCAAACGAATGCTGCTTACGACACAGAATGGCCTGTCAGAAATGACAACACAGAGCATACACGTTTGCACGTTCACAAAATAATGAATGCTAAATTCAAATGGTTACAAGTTAGAACAGTATAAAGGATAATAATAGTACGAATATTTTTAAACGATTTGAGGGTAACACGCACGACAAACTGCACATACTGCAAACAAAAAAACACAAATAAAACAAAAAAAACTGCAATCAAACTCTTTCCATGGGGATGCAATATTCTGGAAAGATATTGAAAATGAACTGCACAATGTCAAATTTAATAACAAACAAAGAAAATATCAGGGTGCGTGGATTCATGAGAAATCAACGTTTCTCCAGCCAGGTACACGATGCCAGTTTTCACTCGTAAATTTTCTATGCTCAGACTTTGTTGTTCAAGTTTACATTCTCTGTTGTGTGGATGATTGCCTGATGAAGTGTGTGCCCTGTTGTGTAGATGATTGCCTGATGAAGTGTGTGCCCTGTTGTGTGGATGATTGCCTGATGAAGTGTGTGCCCTGTTGTGTGGATGATTGCCTGATGAAGTGTGTGCCCTGTTGTGTGGATGATTGCCTGATGAAGTGTGTGCCCTGTTGTGTGGATGATTGCCTGATGAAGTGTGTGCCCTGTTGTGTGGATGATTGCCTGATGAAGTGTGTGCCCTGTTGTGTGGATGATTGCCTGATGAAGTGTGTGCCCTGTTGTGTGGATGATTGCCTGATGAAGTGTGTGCCCTGTTGTGTGGATGATTGCCTGATGAAGTGTGTGCCCTGTTGTGTGGATGGTTGCCTGATGAAGTGTGTGCCCTGTTGTGTGGATGATTGCCTGATGAAGTGTGTGCCCTGTTGTGTGGATGATTGCCTGATGAAGTGTGTGCCCTGTTGTGTGGATGATTGCCTGATGAAGTGTGTGCCCTGTTGTGTGGATGGTTGCCTGATGAAGTGTGTGCCCTGTTGTGTGGATGATTGCCTGATGAAGTGTGTATATGCGTGCACTTATTTGTCTTTGGATCTCACGGATTGCCAGGTATAAACATATTTTAAACTTTGTTTTTGTCTGTTTCTCCCCCTTACCCCCACCCCCACCCTCTCTCTCTCCTCTCTCTCTCTCTCTCTCTCTCTCTCTCTCTCTCTCTCTCTCTCTCTCATTTATGTTTTTGTTTAGGTGTTGTTCATATTGATTTCATCTTTACACACATTTTTTTAATTCACGGTACCTATATGAACCACATAAATCACACTGTCTTTGTATGTCCGTTTTGAAAAAAAAAAGTCTGTTAATCCATTGAAATGATTTGTGCAAATAAACTCCCGTTTTCTTTTTTTTAAAAATACATTTTGAATAGTTGTAGATAATTGTACAATTGCATGAAAACTGATGCCATGTCATGAATGTATGAATAAACTATCCTCTCCCTGGCTCTCTCTCTCTCTCTCTCTCTCTCTCTCTCTCTCTCTCTCTCTCTCTCTCTCTCTCTCTCTCCTGGCTACCAAAAAAGAGCTGTGAACACAAAACTATGTGGGGGGAAAAAGAAACACAAAAATGAATTCAAAATAAATGTTAAACCGATTTTCTGTGTCGATCTGTATACATGTTTTATTCGACATACCAGCAAAAACTCAAAATTGTTTAAACGAAACCATATGGTGCCTTAGGTATAACCGTACACAGTCAAGATGTTGACTTAGTGGATCGAAGCTTGAATTGTCCATTGGTTTAGGTAAAGGGGAAGTGG
>CM065741.1:2206958-2219458 GCA_033310375.1 Conus canariensis
TTCCCTGTGGCTCAGCAGTACCAGGTTGATATCATTGGGTTCCCTATGGCTCAGCGGTACCAGGGTGATATCATTGGGTTCCCTGTGGCTCAGCGGTACCAGGGTGATATCATTGGGTTCCCTGTGGCTCAGCGGTACCAGGTTCGCGGGGAAGGAACGAACGAACGAACGAACGAACGAATTTTATTTTAAGAGGGTAATGGACTAAGCATGAATGCTTTTTTACATCCAGCCCTCTGGGCAAGAAAAAAAAATCGATATATAGTAAAAAGCAAATCAAACACACATGAAAAAAAATGCAACAATTGCTTGCATGAGATACTTTGACAAAAAGAAGAAGAAGACAAAGAAACCAATAAACACCACCACCACCACTGCCAACAACAACAAAAGAAAACAAAATGATCAGGGCAAGACGAGGGGGGGGGGGGGGGTGAATGGAGAGAGAGAGAGAGAGAGAGAGAGAGAGAGAGAGAGAGAGAGAGAGAGAGACCAACGGGCCGACCGACCGACTGGCGATAGATAGTCAGAGATAAAGGAAGAGAAAGACAATGAAGCAGACATGGAGAAACACCCGCGAAAAGCTTTGAAAAAACACATTAATGGCATAGGATGATCAGTGCAATTTGCGTAGAATTGAGTCAACTTCGAACATCACATGTTTGTTAAATTAAATCTGAATTGAGAATTTTCAATATATTTTAGGGTATAGTACAGTCAAATCTGAGACATTCATAAGATATTTTTGAAAATAAGACTTGAATTTTTTTAAGTTTGATTTTTTAGTTCTTGAGGAATATGGTTCCATAGCCAACCTCCGGAATACGCCAAACTAGACTTGTATAGATTAATCATTGCAAACGGGAGGTTTATTTTATGTGAATGTCGATAGTCGTTAAAAGTGAACATATTTGTTAGAGAAAGTGGAGCATTTCCATGGAGTATCTTATGCATAAAGAGTCCTTTATTGTATAGAAGTTTGGCTTTAAATGGGAGAATGCCTGATTGCTTATAGTCTGAATCTACCAGTGAGGATGGTCGACCTAACGTTACTTTGACAGCTCGTTTGTGAAGGCTAATTAGTGGTTTGAGTGAATTATTGCTCGCTGAGTCCCAAAGTGTTGAGGCATAGTCAATATAAGGCTGAATGTAAGAATGAAAGAATAGTTTTCTTGCATGTAAATTTAAGAAGTTCTTAATCCTTTTTAGAAGATGTAGTTTTCTTGCAACGTTTCTAGATAAAGACTCTAAGTGTTTTGACCAAGTTAGATTATTATCTATTGTTATTCCCAAGACTTTGTGACTGGTTACTTCTTCGACGTTTTCGTTAGAAATGCAAAGTACTGGCAGATTTTGGCTTAGAGTTTGACGTTTCTGTCTTGTAGTTATCATCATGAATTTAGTTTTGTGAGGATGGAGAGCCATGTGATTAAATCGTGTCAATTTAACCAAGAGATTGATGTTTTCTTGGATGTCACTGCAAACCTGTTTGGCGTCAGAATTACTTGTGTCTAAGGTTGTATCATCAGCGAACATTTCACTGTTTATTTTCAAGTACAATGGCAGATCATTGATGTAAAATGAAAACAATAGAGGACCTAATACTGACCCTTGTGGGACACCAAATTTGTTGGGAAGAAAATCAGATTTGTATGTGTTTACGGACACAATTTGTTGTCTGTTGGAGAGAAAAGATGAAATCAGTTTCAGTGTTTTGTATGATAGCTTATTCAAAGTTAGTTTTCTGAGTAAAAGTTCATGATTTATAACGTCGAAAGCTTTTGCGAAATCTACAAAGAGAATTCCTGAAAACTGCTTGTTGTTCATGTTTAAGAGCCATCTATCTATTAATTTAGTTAGCACTGTGTGGCACGAATGGTTTTCTCTGAAGCCTGATTGATTTGGGTGGATTAAATCATATTGTTCTGCATGGGAATGGAGACACTTATTGATGTGGAGTTCTAATGGCTTAGAAAGAACTGACAGAATCGAAATAGGCCTATAATTTGATGGATCAGTAGTGTTTCCTGATTTGTATATTGGTATGATTTTTGCTTTTTTAAGGTATCTGGAAAGAACCAATCAGCATACTCTGGAACTGTCAGTGCTCCAGTAAAGGGAAATAACCATATGATTGATTTTTCCTTCTGTAATAAAAAAGCATTGTGCTTAACTGACCTCGAGTTTTTAAGTAGACATACTGTGCAAGGAAAATATGGAATTTAACATTCACAAAAATTTAAAGAGAAAATGCTGTGCAAGGAAAATATGGAATTTAACATTCACAAAAATTTAAAGAGAAAATGCTGTTCCGCCGGACGAACAGGGCAAACAATTTGCATGAGAAAACACGACGCGTTTCGACCTCTTTGGTCTTCTTCAGGCAAGATAGACTTTCAGAACGATTCAGAAAACGAAGAACGAGAGATCAGATCTCCTCAAAGTGGGCGCAGAATGGACGTTGTGGAAGACCAAAGAGGTCGAAACGCGTCGTGTTTTGTCTTATGATTTGTTTTTCCTTTTCGTCCGGCGTTTTGAAACTGAGAGTTAATGTTGATGTCAGAGACCTCTGGCAGTTAATGATGATGTCAGAGACCTCTGGCAGTTAATGTTGATGTCAGAGACCTCTGGCAGTTAATGATGATGTCAGAGACCTCTGGCAGTTAATGTTGATGTCAGAGACCTCTGGCAGTTAATGATGATGTCAGAGACCTCTGGCAGTTAATGATGATGTCAGAGACCTCTGGCAGTTAATGATGATGTCAGAGACCTCTGGCAGGAGGACTGGCACATACTGACGGATAACAAACTTTTCCAGATCCGTCCAAACCTAAAAGAGTTCCTCTCATCTACCTCTGGTGGTCGCAAAGAAGAAACGGTTTTATTCCGGCTGCACACTGGCCATTCGTATTTTATTCATTCGTACCTTTTAAAGAGTGAAGAAGCGCCGTGGTGCATTCCGTGTCATGCACCACTCAGAATGCAACATATTCTTTCAGAGTGTTGGGACTTGCATGATGTGAGACATAAAACATTTTACAGCAGACTCCATGAAAACCTTGTTCAGAGCAGTTCCGCTTGATGTGATCTTTGAATATCTGAGAGACATTAACAATTTTTTTTCAATCTGATATGTGATTTTACAGTAGAAACATTTTTAACAAGATTTCCGGTGAATTTTTAGAAGGTGTGTTTTAAAGGGTTCTGTGAATGAATGACTTGTAATTTGACTTCAACGCGGTGACAACCCTGATATGGCCCTTTGCTGTCGGCTGGGCTATAAGCAACATTACCTTACCTGACCTCGTCCGGCGGAATAGTCTTTTTTTTTCCTTTAAAATTTGTTTCAGTTTCCACCTGCAGTCATCACTTCACTTTGAAACAAACCTTCAGAAAAATGGTTGGAAGAAGATAGAAGAAGAAGAAGAAGAAGAAGAAGAAGAAGAAGAAGAAGAAGAAGAAGAAGAAGAAGAAGAAGAAGAAAAGAAGAAAACGAAGAAAACGAAGGAGAAGAAGAAGAAGAAATAGAGCTCCAACTTCAGTACACTTAACGATCTATCGAAGCCAAGCAGCAGAGAACAGTTTTTAAACAGGATTTGGAGATAGGTTCCCTCCCTTGAGAGAGGCCCATACACATGAGACAACGGCCAAAGAGAGCCAGATTGTGGATTGTCGATCTCAAGAACAATTAACCCAGGGACTGCTGTAAGTCTGTGATCGAATTTGGCGGGTTGGTAGTTCGTTTGTCACTGTGGTGGAGGGGTGGGAGGGGGGGGAGGGGGGTCCGGAGGTTCTGTCAGTACAAACAGATTCTCCGCCTTTTGGAAATACTGTGCTGGAAGGAAATTTCTCTTTTTTTGGTCATTCTCTTCGACTCCTCGGTTCGTTGTTTCGTTTTTTGTTTGTTTTGTTTTGTCTTTTTCGTTTCTGAATTTCTGTATTTGTGGACCAGTCTCCAGTCTTTTGCTATGAAAGTCCATGACATTTATTTTCTGGTCACGCTTCATGACATGCCGGTTTCTACGTTTTTTTGCCCTCCTCTCCTTCTCTCCCGCCCCCTCCTCTCCTCCTCCCTTCCCTCCCTCTCCTCTCCTCCCCTGCTCCTCCTCCTGCTCCTCCTCCTCCTCCTCCTCCTCCTTCTTCTTTGTCTAAATCTAACAACCAGAGAGAGAGAGAGAGAGAGAGAGAGAGAGAGAGAGAGAGATCTGTTACATTTTAAATGTTTTCAATGAATATATGCCGCCTTGTTTGAATCTAGGACTGCCAAACTAAACGGAATGACTAGCGCTCTCAGTTTGACCCAGTCGTCGTCATGTACAGGGGTCAGGCGTTTAGCGACTATGTCATTAACTGTTGGTGTTTTTTGTGGTGGTGGTGGTGTGTGGTCGTGGTCGTGGTGGTCGTGGTGTTTTTTGTTTTGGGTTTTTTGTTTGTTTGTTTGTTTGTTTGTTTCTTTTTCCAGAATGTATTCCATTTTTCTCCTCCCCTCCCCTCCCATTTTCCGCTCTGGTGTGTGTGTGTGTGTGTGTGTGGTGTGTGTGTGTGTGTGTGTGTGTGTGTGTGTGTGTGTGTGTGTGTGTTGTGTGTGTGGTGGTGTGTGTGTGTTGTGTTTTAATGCAGAAGCTGCACATTTCATTTTCTAGTACTTGCGACTACTTACTTACTGCGTTAATCGAGAAACTGATGCTAGTTTTTTTTTAGTGCGCCAGTGACAAGAAAACCGACCGCTTTGACACGTGGTTCCTATCTAAAGAGAGGTTATCAACACACCCCTCCATGTTGCTGTTTTTGTTTGTCGTTCGTCTGTTTGTGTGTGTGTGTTTGTTCGTTTTTGTTTTCTTTTTTGTTGTTGTTGTTGTTTTGCTTTTTTTGTTCTTGCGTTTGTTTTGTTTGTTGTTCTTGTTGTTGTTTTGTTCGTCTGTTTTTGTGTTTGTGTGTCTGTTTGTTTGTTTGCTTCTTTTGCTTGGTTTTTTTTTTTTTTTTTTTTTTTTTTGTTAACAAAGATCCCCCAGGAATACAATCTAAAGATCATTTACCGACTTCCTGAAATCTGCCTTGGGAAACAGAACCCCCCCCCCCCCACCCACACACACACACACACACACACTCCTCCCCCCCCCCCCCCCCTAAAAAAAAATGCGAAAAAAAAAAAAAACAGTAGAAAACGACTTGCAAAAAAAAAGAAAGCACATAAGCCTAAAAGACAAAGCGTAAATAGCAGCTCAACTGCAAATGTTGGGGCTTGTGGTTCCCCAATCCGAAAGGGATTCAAGGGAAAGCAAAATAATTGCACCTTTAGGGGTTTGCCTCCCTATTATACCTCCTCCTCCCTGCCCACTCCCCACCCACCTCCCCTTCCCCCTCCCCCCTCCGTCATCAACTCACGGCGCATCCTCCCGTCATTTCCCTACTCCTCTTCCGCCCCACAATCATCCAAGCGATATCGGGAAAACATTCGTTGAACTCGGTTAAGTGTTGAATGTAACGATCTTTACTCGACTTAGGGGTGAATTAAACCCTATACCCCGTGAGCCCCGCTTCTCCCCCCCCCCTCCTCCCCCGGCCCCCTCCCCCTCTTCCAATCTTCTCCCCATATCCCTCCCATCCAGTTCCCCCCTCCCATCCCAGTTCCCCCTTGTCCACCCGGATAACCACGATTAGCATTCATCATGAAACGAAACTGAGTTTAAGAAGCTAACAACACCGGATTTGAACGTTTCAGTTTTTTATTGTTTCTTTTTCTTTGTTTGTTTGTTGTTGGTTGTTGTTGTTGTTGTTGTTGTTGTTGTTGTCGTTGTTGCTGTTGTTTGTTTGTTTGTTTGTTTAATAGGCTTTTTAACAACAAAACAAATTGTAAACGAAACAAAGGGAGCAAAACCATTTAGAAAAAGGAAGAAATATGCATTGTCGTTCAATATATACAGGAAACTCTAAGTGAACTAAATAAACCGAGAAGTTACAACAAACACCACTTTGTCCTTGCTTCCCGGATCAAGTGGCTTTAAACTCCACTATCCCCCTTCTGTCCTCCCCGCCCCCCCCCCCTCCACTCCTTCCCCCACCCCCCACCCCCCACCCACCCCCACCCCAAACTCCTCCCTGTCTTACCCTTCTCACCGCTATAGACCTTTTGGGGGTTGTTGTTGTTTTTTTTCCATTTTCTTTATTTCTTTCTTAGAGCTAGGGAGGCGTGATTTTTTTTCTGCTGCTCAATGTTTTTCTTGTTTTTGTTTGGCTTCTTTTAAACAAGAGGCCCGGGGGGGGGGGGGGGAGGAGCGAGGGGACATGCCTTAATCTGTTTGGAATTATAATACTTGCGGGGGGGGGGGGGGGGGGGGCAGGAGGGGTGGAAGACAGATCCAAATGACCTTTATTCCCAACGTGTCCTCCTCGTCTACCCTCATCTTCTGTTCTGTCAAGTCGGGCGCGCGCACACACACACGGGCGCGCGCGCGCGGGCACACACACACACACACACACACACACACACACACACACACACACACACACACAGGTAGAGAGAGAGAGAGAGAGAGAGAGAGAGAGAGAGAGAGAGAGAGAGAGAGAGACTCACAGAGAGAGAGGTACACACGCACGCACACACACGCGCGCGCGCACACACAACACACACGCCCACACACACACACAACCACACACACACACACACACACCACACACACACACACACACACACACACACACACACACACACACACACACACACACACAACAACACCCGTCACCGTACAAGAACATACTGCAACGGATCACTTTCCATCAGGGCGTTCGACTTGAGGCTTTGAAACAGGGAAAGGAAACAAATTACCGCCTTTATCTGTTCTCCTCCATATATGCCTTTATATGTTATGAATAATTAGGTTAATTGTTACCGGGTGATGAAACAATGGAAATAATGAATAAGACAGATGATGGCACGACAAATAGAACGAAAACTGTACCAAAAAAAGGCAACCACGCACGCAGGCGCGCGCGCGCGCGTACACACACACACGCACGCACGCGCGCGCGCGCGCGCACGCACGCACGCACGTAGACACACACACACACACACACACACGCATGCACGCACAAACTTATGCACACACACCACACACACACACACACACACACACACACACACACACACACACATACACACACACACGCACACACGCACACACTCATACACACAAAGAGAGAGGAGGAGAGAGAGAGAGAGAGAGAGAGAGAGAGAGAGAGACGTTTGCATACAGGACACTTGTTTTATACCCATTCTTATCTTTTAAAAGGTGAAGAAGCTCCGTGGTGCATTCCATGTCATGTTCCACTCACAGTGAAACATATTCTTTTAGATTGTTGGGACTTGCACGATGTGAGACATAAACACTTTACGGGAGTCTCCATGAAAACCCTGTTCAGAGATGTCCCATCTGACATGATCTTTGAGTTTCTGAGAGAGATTAACATTTTTCATCTGATCTAAGATTTTACGGCAGGAAGATTTTTAACAACGTTTCTGGTGCTTTTTTAGAAGATGTATTTTAAAGAGACGTGTGAATATATATATACATTTTTTTTAATGACTTGTGAGTTGACTTCAACGTGGTGACAGCCCTTTGCGGTCGGCTGGGCTATGAGCAACATTACCTTTACCTTTACCGTACCTTCTATAAGATTTCCCAAAAATAATCATGGAGAGTGAAAGCCGATTTAAGATAATTAATCTCATTCGGTTGCCTCGTCTCCTGGTAGCAGCCATTCTGCTTTCGAACGTAATATCCATGCAGAAGTATTCTGAGTGAAGTGTCTCGATTCTACCGTAGATCTGACATTCTCAGTGTAATCTCTGTTTCCTTGCATATATCGTCTTCTTCTTCTGCGTACGCAGGCTGATGCTCCTGCGGACACTCCCTGCATAGACAGGCAAGGATTAATCCCATCTGCTCAACAAAGGGAGTGCAGTTTTGTGTGTATGACCATTTTTTAATCCCGCCATTAAGGCAGCCATACTCCATCTTCGGGGAAGGTGCATGCTATGTGTAACGTGTCATCCATACCAACGGCCAAACTGGCCTTCTCTTCCGAAAGTTGGTGATGGGATTTGACGTGTGTGCAAGATGTTATGCGTGCGTTCACACACGGAACCTCGGTTTATAGTCTCATTCGAAGGACTGTATGGGAAATGAGTCAGAACCAATGTTAACTCCGAGGGGAAAATCCCCCCGTACCGAAACGGCCCGGCGGAGATTCGAACCCGCAACCCTTGGATTACGAGTCCGGCGCTCTACCAACTGAGCTATTCCGGCCCCCAATATATTGTCTAAGGTCATCTATGATGAACAGACAGTAAAATAACCCCTGAGCTGAACTCAACTGTCTGGGAGTCATTGACGTCTGGGATTCTATGATAAACCAGTCGCAACGTGAGGCTACTGCAGGCGGAAATCTAAACAATTTGAAAAGTTATTGATCATGTACCGCCAAAAAGCTTACTTATCTTCATCCAGTTCAACGCTTATCTTGCGCCGAATTGGATAAAGATAAGTGGTTGCTCGTTCATTTTTGTTGTCCTGAGTGCTGTGTATCTTGCCTGAAGAAGACCTAAGAGGTCGAAAGGCGTCGTGTTTTGTCTTGTGATTCTTTGTCTACGTGTTTTTTTCGTGTGTGTGTGTGTGTGTGTGTGTGTGTGTGTGTGTGTGTGTGTGTGTGTGTGTGTGTGGTGTTTCTTAGGGGGAGGGGGTGTTTGTATTTTTGTGTTTTTTTTCGGTGCGTTATCAATAACTTTTCAATTCTGTTATGATAAACCAGGCTGGAGAATCGTGTTGAGGCCCACTTGGCATGTGCAGAAAGGGGCTGCTTGAAATGTGTCAAGTAGGCCAAGCAGTCACGCTTTAATTCATTAACTATCGTTTCAGCATGAATCCCCGTCATCATCTTGTCTTTCGTCGCTGATGCCTATAACAGCAAAAAGAACAGTGTTGCAGACAGCCGAAAGACCACTGATGCGAGACTCGCCTCTGATACCTTAGTTCCAACTCTGTTCCAACCATGACAACACTGGAACTGGAGAGGCAGACGGCTCTGCTTTGTTCCAGAGTATTCATAAAAGAAAAACGATCGCATGAAAGTCTTATTTTTAGGGAGGGCATCACGTCATGTGATCAATCACGTGACCAAAGTACATCAACGTCCAGTCGCAGGCGGACATTCCAAGGGTCACATCGAGAGGAGGGGCGATCGACCCTGGGGGTACTAAACCGCTGGTCCTCAAATACAACAGGGAAATACTTACCTCCCCTGCGGCGGGCTCTCCTGTGTTCTGAAAGCCATGAAAAACCCAAACATTAATGAACCAAGTCGTTTAGTTTAGTCATGTAGTAGAACTCACGTGAGCTATGCTTTAGATGGAGAGGATCCATGCTACCAACAACAACAACAAAAACTTGTCCGGATTTAAAGAGCTAAATCCAGAGAGAGATAGAAGGACGGAGGGTTATAAGGAGATGTTGGGGAAGTGAGAGGTGAGGGTTGGGTGTGTGAAAGGGGGGGGGGTACGAGAAGGGGGGGGAGGGGGCAAGCAGTCTCGAGATTAAGAGCCAACTCCACAGAGAGAGAGACAGACAGACAGACAGAGGGAGACAGAGACAGAGAGACAGGGACAGAGGGACAGAGACAAAGACAGAGACAGACAGACACAGATACAGAGAGAGAGAGAGAGAGAGAGAGAGAGAGAGAGAGAGAGAGAGAGAGAGAGAGAGAGAGAGAGGAAGGATGGAGGGTTGTAAGAATGAGGAGTTGGAGAAGTGAGGGGTTAGGCTGGTGGGAGGCAGAGGGAGGGGGGGGGGCTTGAAGGGGGGGGGGGGGGAGGGGGGTTAGCAGCAAGAAGGTCGATCAGTCTAGACAACTCAAAGTCCTGTGTTCGAATCCCTTCAATCCAGACCCCCAAAATCATTCTGGTTATGACGGCGAGGGGCCAGGGAGGGCTACAGGGATGATAGTCCAGGTATTGTGTTACCTACCATACGACGACCCGGGCAGAGCCGGGCAAGGAAAGATAACTCTTGGTGACTATAGAACGCTACAACACTGTTTACGTCAGCAACCTGTACCGAGTGACCAATAAAGGGACAAAATTTTCTTTCCTCAAACTGGCTCTGTGTGTGTGTGTGTGTGTGTGTGTGTGTGTGTGTGTGTGTGTGTGTGTGTGTGTGTGTGTGTGTGTGTGTGTGTGTTGGTGTGTGTGTGGTGTGTGTGCGAGCGCGTGCGTGCGTGCGTGCGTGCGCGCGCCATGTGTGTGTGTGTTTTGTGTGTGTGGTGTGTGTGTGTGTGTGTGGTGTGTGTGTGTGTTGTGTGTTGTGCGTGCTGGTGTGTGTGTGTGTGTGTGTGTGTGTGTGTGTGTGGTGTGTGTGTGTGTGTGTGTGTGTGTGTGTGTTCTGTGTGTGTGTGTGTGTGTGTGTGTGTGTGTGCGTCGTGTGTGCGCGCGCATGGTCGTGCATGTGTGTGTGTGTGTGTGTGCGTGTGTGCGTACGTGTTGCGCGCGCATGCTGCATACGTGCGTACGTGCATGTGTGTGTCTGTGTCTGTGGCGTCTGTGCTTTAACATAATTGTCTGCAATGAAATAAAGATCAGTATTTCATCTCAGGCTGTGTGGTTTCCGCCTCATACAAGTGCCCACATTTCGGCGTTCAGTCTTCTGTGTGGATGTCAAAGAACATCTGAAGCTGTGGTCAGGGCCGTTGTCAAACCATTCAGGTCGGCATTCCACCAGCACTCCAGAAGCTTATGGAGGAGACGGAACTGTGTCATACTTCTTTGTTTGTTTGTTTTATTGATCAAGAGATTGGTCTGTGAGGTGTTGAAAATCTAAGGGGCACAATTCCGACTGTAGGGGAAACTGAACACACGCGCGCGCGCGCGCGCGCGCACAACACACACACACACACACACACACACACACACACACACACACACACACAACACACACACACGCACAATATCTATTAAATAAACTACAGAGTATTGACTGCAAGGCTTACAAACTTGCTCTTGGAGTTCCCACACATACATCTAACATAGGAACATACAGTGAAATTGGAATATTGCCTCTGAATGCATTACGAAAAGCATGTGCTTCAAAATTCATATTAAAGAGTCTTTCACAGGATAACTTCTGTGCAAATGAAGTGTCCTTAAATTCAGAAACAGATTTCGTGAAACGGGCCAGAAGAATACAATCTACAAAATCAATCCAGTCATTTGCCTCTAACCTCCTAAAAGATTCTAATATAAACGAAACAAAAATTGCTAATAAGCTGTCCATTTGACCTTTTCCAAGATGGGAGCAAGCCAAAGCTACCTTTGATACAAATTATGCAAATGTGTCCAAAAAAGATCCACCTTACATATTGAAAAATGTCATCGATATTCATTTAGAAAATACATACAAAAACTATTTGAAAATCTATACGGATGGTTCAGTGCTAGATAATCTAGATACAGGAGCAGCATTTACAATACCTGATTTAAAAGTGGAAAAGTTGTACCATCTTGGCAGACATTTTTCAATTTTCAGTGCTGAGCTTGTTGCCATTTTGATGTCTCTACACCACGTCTTGAGTTTTCCTATTAACTCTTGTCAAATTCTAGTATGCACCGATTCTAAATCGGCCCTTAGTGCTATTCAGTCTTCCAATCCAAAAGTACGTGTTGAGATGATAACAGAAATAAACCATGTCATACATCTTCTGTCAGCTAAATGCATTACAGTCACATTTTGCTGGGTACCCTCTCATTGTGGAATTTCAGCAAATGAGAGGGTCGATCAGGCTGCAAGAAAGGCAGCCCGAAATGTCGAAGGATCAATACCACTTGACATTCCTTTAGATTTAACGTGAATGTTATTCTTTAATAAACGAAGCGTCCAGTAAACATTTTAGAAATGTATTAGAGAACTCAGAAATTAACTATTACCGCAACTGTATTAAACCCAATTCTGGAAAAAATCTGTTGGCCTCATCAAGACCCAACCTTGTCTCCGTACCTAGAGACATACAAAGCTTAATGCACAGAATGCGTTTGAATTCACTTCGAACAAAATTCAGCAAAAATATTACATGTATGTGTGGAGAAAAAATTGGAGTTGAACATCTATTAATTTACTGTCCAAGAGCAAAGGAGATTTTTAGCAAAACTGGTGACGATACTTCATGTGATGGATCCGGTTCCCTGTCTCTATCTAGAGTATTAAATGACTGGGTTTATCTTTACACAATTTGCAAAAGTTTGTCACGTAGTTCAGTTGGTATTTATCTTTAAATTTGTTTAACATTTTTTGAGTGGTTAACCGTTCGTCCTTCTGCACATTAATTGACCTGCATCGTACTACCTATCCAGATATGATTGACAGTGCTCAAGAACTGACAAAGTGGTCCACTGGACGCTCTCCTTATAGTTTTACGCATTGTGTAATTGGATATTTTTTTTCACTTTAAATAATGTT
>CM065741.1:2229458-2254458 GCA_033310375.1 Conus canariensis
GTGTGTGTGTGTGTGTGCGTGTGTGTGTTTGTGTGTGTGTGTGTGCTGTGTGTGTGTGTGTGTGTGTGTGTGTGTGTGTGTGTGTGTGTGTGTGTGTGGTGTGCGTGTGCGTGGGCGCGCGTGCGCCGGTGTGCCTGGAACTGTGCCCTGCGAGTGTTCTTATCATATGCATGACTGGTTTACGTAAGTTCGCGCATTGACATATGCTTTGATGTTTGACATATTGAAATTTGCTGTACGGTTTTAAACTTACTGTAGACTGTATAATATATGATTTAAACTTCTGAACTACTTATTATTATTTCTCTTTTTGTTGTTTTTTTTTTTTTTTTTTACATTTTGCATGTATTGAAAAATGCTTTGAGTTTCAGGAAGATGTACACTATTATAACCTATCTTTAACATGTTTAATAACCCCAGCAACAAAGTCTGGAATATTGTTCAGGAAGATGTACACTATTATAACCTATCTTTACCATGTCTAATAACCCGAGCAACAAAGTCTGGAACATTGCCACGGTTTGCATTCACATCCCTGCTGAGTGATTGGAAGGGGTAGAGGTGGGGGTGGGGCTACTTTATGATGAAAAGACCTTGTAGTGATTGGAAGGGGTAGGGGTGGGGGTGGAGCTACTTTATGATGAAAAGACCTTGTAGTGATTGGAAGGGGTAGAGGTGGGGGTGGGGCTACTTTATGATGAAAAGACCTTGTAGTGGTTGGAAGGGGTAGAGGTGGGGGTGGAGCTACTTTATGATGAAAAGACCTTGTAGTGATTGGAAGGGGTAGAGGTGGGGGTGGAGCTACTTTATGATGAAAAGACCTTGTAGTGGTTGGAAGGGGTAGGGGTGGGGGTGGAGCTACTTTATGATGAAAAGACCTTGTAGTGATTGGAAAGGGGTAGAGGTGGGGGTGGAGCTACTTTATGATGAAAAGACCTTGTAGTGATTGAAGGGGTAGAGTGGGGGTGGAGCTACTTTATGATGAAAAGACCTTGTAGTGGTTTGGAAGGGGTAGGGGTGGGGGGGAGCATACTTTATGATGAAAAGACCTTGTAGTGATTGGAAGGGGTAGAGGTGGGGGTGGAGCTACTTTATGATGAAAAGACCTTGTAGTGATTGGAAGGGGTAGAGGTGGGGGTGGAGCTACTTTATGATGAAAAGACCTTGTAGTGGTTGGAAGGGGTAGGGGTGGGGGTGGAGCTACTTTATGATGAAAAGAACTTGTAGTGATTGAAAGGGGTAGAGGTGGGGGTGGAGCTACTTTATGATGAAAAGACCTTGTAGTGATTGGAAGGGGTTGAGGTGGGGGTGGAGCTACTTTATGATGAAAAGACCTTGTAGTGGTTGGAAGGGGTAGGGGTGGGGGTGGAGCTACTTTATGATGAAAAGACCTTGTAGTGGTTGGAAGGGGTAGGGGTGGGGGTGGAGCTACTTTATGATGAAAAGACCTTGTAGTGATTGGAAGGGGTAGGGGTGGGGGTGGAGCTACTTTATGATGAAAAGACCTTGTAGTGATTGAAAGGGGTAGGGGTGGGGGTGGAGCTACTTTATGATGAAAAGACCTTGTCGATAAATCAAAACCTATATGAGAAAAAAGATTCTGGCCAAATCATGGAGATCAAGGCTTGGCTTCTGGCACCGGACTGGCCTCATTGAAGATGTGAAAGCAAGTTCATTAGTGTCTTCCTGTTCCCTTATAACCCCCTCTCCATTCCCTCCATTCACGCTGTGTTACTTACATCAGTGTTGAGAAAGACAGCACTTCTATGGCCTACAATTTGAAGCGTAATCCTTGGACCAAAAGTGGACACACCAAGTCATCGCTTCAAAAAAAAAAAAAAAAAAATGCAAAGCATATAAACGTACTCCCAGTTTATCTGGAATACGCGTGTACATACCAAATTTCATCCAAGTCGGACAATATGTCAAGAATAACGGTTTTTAACGATCAAATTTTGAAACACTATATAGATGTGCCATTTTTGTGTGATAACATTTCTATATACCAAATTTCATTAAAAATCCACCGATTTATAAGAAATAACGACTAAATAACGGTTTCTAACGGTTGTTTCATCGATTTTCAGCATTACATCACTTACATATGGAAAGAAGCTCCAATTTGTCACAAGATCATCCAAACCACTTATAAATTGGCCGCGTACTTTCTGAGATATTCCATAAAGAAGAAAAGCCGTTTTGGGCTGGCATAGCCCTTAGTAACGGTTATTCTGGTGAAATAAAACATCGGGCATCATTCGTGACCCATAATGAACATACCCACAAATTTTCAGAAAGATCGGCCCAGAAGTTTTGTCTGGAGCGAGTGGAACACATTTTTTACCATGGACAGACATACAGACAGCATTTCCTCATTCCCATTGTAAAATGCTCCCTGTTCTATAACAACTGGGAGTACAAAAAGAAAGAGAAAAAAAAGGATGAATAAGTAAATACGAATAAAAGAAGAAATCATCTAATAGATCAAGATTAAAACAAAAGCTAGGGTAATTAAACTCGTTTCTACCGCCCACCCGTGGATCAGTTAGTCAACCCTTAATCGTCGCACTATAGAATGACGCTGCGTTATGATGAATAGACACAACTTCGTTAAAAGTTGGTGTGATCCAGTGTCCGCTTTCGGTGTCGATTTGAAAAATAGAAAAGGCGGTGAACTGTATCAACAAGTACACGCTGACCGCACAGACATTAAAAACAACAAACAAACAAACAAAACTAACCTCCATTGTCGCGGCAACATTACGTCTTTGGAATCGCTGAGAAACCAGTCTGATTGTGCTTTCGTAGAAGAAAAAAAAAGATTGCTCAACATTCAGACTGTTACTACTTATGATAAGTTCCTGTTCACTGAAGATAGAGTGGAAGACTGAGTGGGCAGCCTTGATATACCCCCTGTGATCTGCTGCGCTATAAGCACTATACATTGGACTGACATATATACATATGTGTGTATGTTTATATGTATATTTATGTTCATTCATATTATCTATATCATATATATATATAGATATATAATAGATAGATATAATATATATATATATATATATATATATATAATATATACTGTTCAAAAACGTTAAGGACCAACATTGAGAATGCACAAAAACTTTTAAAAATTCACAAAAATTCAATTGTACCGCCTTTGTGGTCCAAACAAATTGAACCACACGCACAAATTGATAGTGAATGCAGCAACTGCAATTTTGTGGCACGCATTTCTCACGCGCCTTGAAAAACACGTGTCGCGACTTGTCATTTTTGGAACAAATTGGGGTGAATTTCTGACGTGTTTGGGATCCGAGGAGCATGTGCTGAATCAAAATCATGTGAAGCACGAGTTAAATCAGGCTGTAGGTCATAAAGTATGCTCAACCAAATGTCTTTAAAAGCCACTGTACTGGCGAAAAATGCAATGCAACAGCATGCCTCCACGTCGAAGACTGAACGAGCTGGATCGAGGAAGAGCAATAGGATGGCTCCAAGAAGGAGTTGCAGTCCGGGAAGTGGCACGGAGACTTGGGGTATCACACTCTGTTGTTATCAGACCCAGACAACGCTTTCAAGACACAGGAAGAGATCAAGAACAACCACGCTCTGGTCGACCCAGAATAACAACACCACGAGAGGACCGATACATTGAACGGCAGGCCACACAAGAAAGAACAGCAAGTGCAAACAACATCAGACGTGCCTTAGAGATACCACCAACACTGTTGTCAGTGATCAGACCATACGAAACCGCCTACATGCCGCTAACCTCCGTGCTCGACGACCAGCCATAAGACCTCGGTTGACTGATGCCCACAGAGCAGCACGCCGAGTATGGTGCACGCAGCACATGAGATGGACACATCAACAGTGGGCTAACGTGATGTTTACAGACGAGTCGCGGTTCTGCCTGGATCCCACGGATAGACGGAACAGGGTCTGGAGACGCCGTGGGGAGCGTTTTGCAGAAGAAGCTGTCCTGGAAAGGAACCGCTATGGTGGGGATCCGTTATGATTTGGGGCGGCATAAGCACACGCTACAGAACGGTTCTCTACAATGTGGCAGGGAACTTGAATGGTGTTCGCTACCAAACAGAGATTTTGCAACCCCTGGTGCTGCCAGCCCTTCAACAGCTTGGACCTCAGGCAGTCTTTCAAGACGACAATGCACGGCCCCATCGCACCAGAGCAGTAAACACGTTTCTCCAAGCTGCTGGTGTCAACACAATGCAGTGGCCCGCAAACAGCCCAGACCTGAACCCCATCGAACATCTTTGGGATGAGCTGGGCCGGAGACTGCAGCAGCGTCGTCCTCCTCCTGCTAACCTGGGTCAGCTGTTTGAGTCACTCCAGCAGGAGTGGGCTGCTGTCCCCCAGGCCTTTCTGCGCACACTGGTGAACTCCATGCGACAACGCTGCCTTGAATGCCTTGCCAATAACGGGGGACACACACGTTATTAACCATGACATTGAACAAACACTCCTCCTGTGACTTTCAAATTTGGGAATGGGGGTGTTTGTATTGCGCTCGATTCCAGTTTGTTGATTCCTCGGACTTGTCATTGCCTTTATACACTTTTCACATATTCAATAAATTCATGTTACACTTAGAGATTGATCACTTCCCAATTTTCTTTTTTATAAGTCAGTGAAATGTTGGTCCTTAACTTTTTTTGAACAGTATATATATATATATATATATATATATATATATAATATATATATATATGTGTGTGTGTGTGTGTGTGTGTGTGTGTGTGTGTGTGTGTGTGTGTGTGTGTGTGTGTGTAAATATATTGTTGTTTTAAAAGCTGTAACTCAAGAAGCATAGACTACGTTTTCAAATCTCTGAGACGCTCTCATAAAATCTGCTATGAATGCAAAAACACCAAAAGCCGCACCTGCTTCCTAATTCTCTAATATGGATCCATCAATACAAACTTTGAGACGGCTGGGGGTTAGCGTTGTTTTAACATTCTTTAAGTGATGCACCGACAATGCTATGATCGTCATGGTTTCGTTAGGACGAATGTGTAAACCAGTATGACACTTTTGACAATCCCATGGTGGTCTAGGAAAACCTTCTTTTTTTTTTTTAACTTGACCGTTTCCATCACTCAGTGCGCGATCTTAGGAGAATATCAGATGTGTGTGTTCTGATCGTGGTAAAAAGAAACAGCTATAACATTTGCTTGTTTCAGCAATCTTGGATCTAATATTAAGCTGACTTCATTTCTACAATGACTATTACACAATGAACCACCTATAATATGTTTTGCTAGAACATGGTGTCAAAGGCATGTGGAACAAGCAGTTTGTCAAGAACGTGAACTCAAACCAAATAAAAGGGAAGAAAAACGCGAGCATACCGCAAGCATAGCTGGTAAGCTGACGCGTCACCGACCCTCAATTCTGGGCTTGTCTACCTTGTAGGCGAAGCTGAATTCGGCCCTGACCCTTACAAATACTCCATCAAACTGACATCACACTGCCGAGAACGGACAGAACGGATTCCTCACACAGAAATATCGGGTGCGAGTGAGATTAATCGGCAAAAACCAGTGACACAGTCATATCACTGACGGTTCAGTCACAAAGGGCAACGCTGGCTGGGGATATACAACACAATGAATCACATGGACGAACAGTTCAGGAAAGGTGTGCAGCATACGTCGTCACAAATTCCGGTCTAACAATGGGGTAGAAACAGTGACGCAAGCACTCCACTGTCTTACATTTCTTAGGCACATTTGAAAACCTGTAGGCCTATACCATGACGCGGACTGACTCCATGAATCTTCAAACGGTCGACAGGAAAGTCTCCATTAGTATGAAGTGACGTGCAGTCCTTATGTAAACAAAAATCTCAGAGATTTATTGTCCTGAACATGTATGTTTAAATGGACTCGAGAATGCAGACACACTAGACACAGCTAAAACCAATGGATTGCTTTGTATGTATGGTAAGAAAACTCATAAATCTATGAGTCCCTGAACTTTATCACTTCAGAAGAAATTTTGAGATCGGTATATCATTTGCTTGTTTCAGGAATTAAGTATAAGGTATTAAACTGGCTGTTTTTTAATTACTGTTACATAATGAACCATGTATGATATGCTTTGCGAGAGCAAGACGATTCCTTCATCCAAGGGCATATGGGACAAGCCGAAGACACTGCTCAATCCTGTCAACTCAAGCAAACCAACTAAAGGGGAAAAAATGCCCTGGCCCCTTCAGATACTCCGTAAACCTGCCATCACACAGGCAACACAAGACACAGTCCAGATGGTTCTGAGAGGAAAACTAACTGCCATCACACAGGCACACAAGACACATCAGATTTCGAGAGGAAAACCACTGCATCAAGGCAACCAGAACAGTCAGGGGCTGAGAGGAAAACTAACTGCCATCACACAGGCAACACAAGACACAGTCCAGATGGTCTGAGAGGAAAACTAACACAGGAATGTCCATTGTTGGTGAAGAAAATCGACAAAAACAAATGACATGGTCATCTAAATGACACTTCAGTCACAGAGGGTAACGCCGGCTGGGGAGACCTTGACGAACACTTCGGAAAGGTGGGCAGCATACGTCGTCACAAGCTTCCGGTCTTAGAATGGAGTAAAAACAGTGACATGCGCACTCCAGTGACGAACATGTCTTAGACACATCTGAAAATCAATTTGCCATGACGCAGACTGACTCGATGAATCTTCAAACGGTGGATAGGGAAGTCTACATTGGTAGCCTATGAAGTGACGTGCAATCCGTATGTAAACAAAAAAATCTCAGAGATTTATTTTCCTGAGCATGTATGTTTAAATGGACACAAGAACGCAGACACACTAGATACAGCTAAAACAAATGGATTACTTTGTATGTTACACATTTTTGGACCATGTATCATATGAAAATGGATAAATCCTAGGGTTCCAAAGCTTCATCGTTTTAGAAGACATTTTGAGATCGCGACACCAATTGCCTGTTTCAGGAATTCAGTATTAGGTATTAAACTGACTGATACAGCTCAGAGAGGTATTCTCCTGGACTTGTTCATGTCAGTAGACACAAGGATGCAGACACGCTGGGTGACAATACAGATGTGACAAGTGGATTTCAATCACGCTGATCACGTGCCATGATACACAATCGCCTCAAACAGCAGGATCAGGGCCACCGTGCCATCTTATGGAACTGAATATCAAGACAGGCGCTGGCCGTGCCTCTAATTTAAACAGAAGTGCAAGAGCCATCAGCGACCAAACAAATACAGGCTGTATATGAAGACAGACAGGCCACAGTGGTGGTAAACAGAAGTGCAAGAGCCATCAGCGACCAAACAAATACAGGCTGTATATGAAGACAGACAGGCCACAGTGGTGGTAAACAGAAGTGCAAGAGCCATCAGCGACCAAACAAATACAGGCTGTATATGAAGACAGACAGGCCACAGTGGTGGTAAACAGAAGTGCAAGAGCCATCAGCGACCAAACAAATACAGGCTGTATATGAAGACAGACAGGCCACAGTGGTGGTAAACAGAAGTGCAAGAGCCATCAGCGACCAAACAAATACAGGCTGTATATGAAGACAGACAGGCCACAGTGGTGGTAAACAGAAGTGCAAGAGCCATCAGCGACCAAACAAATACAGGCTGTATATGAAGACAGACAGGCCACAGTGGTGGTAAACAGAAGTGCAAGAGCCATCAGCGACCAAACAAATACAGGCTGTATATGAAGACAGACAGGCCACAGTGGTGGTAAACAGAAGTGCAAGAGCCATCAGCGACCAAACAAATACAGGCTGTATATGAAGACAGACAGGCCACAGTGGTGGTAAACAGAAGTGCAAGAGCCATCAGCGACCAAACAAATACAGGCTGTATATGAAGACAGACAGGCCACAGTGGTGGTAAACAGAAGTGCAAGAGCCATCAGCGACCAAACAAATACAGGCTGTATATGAAGACAGACAGGCCACAGTGGTGGTAAACAGAAGTGCAAGAGCCATCAGCGACCAAACAAATACAGGCTGTATATGAAGACAGACAGGCCACAGTGGTGGTAAACAGAAGTGCAAGAGCCATCAGCGACCAAACAAATACAGGCTGTATATGAAGACAGACAGGCCACAGTGGTGGTAAACAGAAGTGCAAGAGCCATCAGCGACCAAACAAATACAGGCTGTATATGAAGACAGACAGGCCACAGTGGTGGTAAACAGAAGTGCAAGAGCCATCAGCGACCAAACAAATACAGGCTGTATATGAAGACAGACAGGCCACAGTGGTGGTAAACAGAAGTGCAAGAGCCATCAGCGACCAAACAAATACAGGCTGTATATGAAGACAGACAGGCCACAGTGGTGGTAAACAGAAGTGCAAGAGCCATCAGCGACCAAACAAATACAGGCTGTATATGAAGACAGACAGGCCACAGTGGTGGTAAACAGAAGTGCAAGAGCCATCAGCGACCAAACAAATACAGGCTGTATATGAAGACAGACAGGCCACAGTGGTGGTAAACAGAAGTGCAAGAGCCATCAGCGACCAAACAAATACAGGCTGTATATGAAGACAGACAGGCCACAGTGGTGGTAAACAGAAGTGCAAGAGCCATCAGCGACCAAACAAATACAGGCTGTATATGAAGACAGACAGGCCACAGTGGTGGTAAAGGGACACATTCATTCTGGACATTTCCAGTGGCATGAGTAAACAGCGGAACGTATGTCAACTCACATTACACACTCATGATCCTTGCTTTCTCCGTGCAACTGTATGTACATGTCAAAGACAGACAGACCAGACAGGCAGGCAGGCAAGAGGCAGGCAGCAGGCAGGGCAGGCGGGAGACAGACGGGAAAAGAGACAGACTCTCTCTCTCTCTCTCTCTCTCTCTCTCTCTCTCTCTCTCTCTCTCTCCTCTCGTACGTGTGTGGTTGTGTGTGTGTGGTGTGTGTGGTGTGTGTGTGTGGAAAGAGAGAGAGAGAGAGAGAGAGAGAGAGAAGAGAGAGGATAAGAACAAACATTGCTGGATTTTAAAAAAAAACCCACTCTTTTCTCTCTTACAAATACATATCTTTTTTCTTCATTTTGTCCTTCAGAAGCTTCCATTTTATACTTTAAAAAAAAGTTCAGTGTCCATTATATGTGTGTGAAATGAGAGATTTAAAGTGTTTCAGATGATCTTTTTTTTAATGTCCGGATGACAGGAGAATGTATATCTGACCACTCTCGTGTGTCTCTCAATCGCATTTTTCCGTTTGAAGAAAGGAACCGCATTTCACAGAACACAGCAAGTCCATTTCACAGCATCAGGTTCTGTCTAAGGTCTGGAACTGAAGAAGAGACTCGTAACGTAGAGACACGTGATCTAACGGTCTCTGGTTTCGTTCAAAGATTCAAATCACATCACAAATTTCATCTTCGCTCGCAGTGATGTTACACCAAAAGCAGGCCTATAGCCTATCGGATCCAGAGCAGATAGTGCCTATGTGAACACAATCACCGCTCAACAGAAATCGTCAGACACTGCGTTAGTCCCAGTTCTCGTTCCCAGTAGATTAAAAGGCAGTCTGAAACAAAGGGTGAACGTGTTAGGTGAAATGCTAAGCCTCCTGTTAATACAAACAGAGAGCGTGTGTGTGTGTGGTGTGTGTGTGTGTGTGTGTGTGTGTGTGGTGTGGTGTGGTGTGTGGTGTGTGTGTGGGGTGTGTGTTTTCGAGACAGGGATGATTATGGTCAGGAGGGTTTCTAATGGACTGGATAAGACATCAGACAGTCAAGGGAAATAATTAGCAAGGGATCAAAGGAGGCTGTCAGGGAAAAAAAATCCTCCATGATCATGTCGTAAGTCAGTTGAGCCAGGCGTGTAGGCCAGGGTGACCCAGTTCGTCATTGCTCATTTCAAAACTGTGCACGAGGTACGACTCAAACATTCCTTGCACCGTAGTTAGAAGAATAAAATGACGAGTTTCTGACCATAGCTTCCACTTTTCTTTGATGTTCTGTTTGGCTTTTGTGCTCTGTAGTTGGGATTTAGATGCGTGGTCCCTACCAAAGTGCTTAGTATACTTTTTGCACACGTCAGAGAGTTTGGTGATCTTTATGCTGAGGATTTTTTTAGTCAACAACCTTGCACGCCTGCAAACCCTGTCTGACTCCTCCTCCGTCTGGTCTTGTTCCTATTCCTCGTCAGCACTTCTCCAGTAGACCGGATCATTCCGCCATCATTGTGAGTTCGCTTCACACGCCAAAAGGTCCCCAAGAGCTGTGCATCCTTTCTATGTCTTCTGCAGCTGAAACTATTATCTTCCCGCCTTTTATCTAAATACTGCAATTCACCTAGATTAATTTTTGCGACTGCAAAATAACGAGACGAAAAACTTTACAGTTGAATGCTGAAACTCAAAAAATCATGGATGTTTTTTGTTTTGTTTTGTTTTGGTTTGGTTTGGTTGTTGTTGTTGTTTTCTGAGCTTGCTGGACGTTGTTCTTTACGATTTCTTTTTCTATCGCCATTTCTTCTACCTTGCCATAGCATCACTTCCGTAAACAGACAACATAAATGATTATATAAATATCTGGTACCTGAAACTGTCTACTAATTAATCATCTCCTGCAAACAAGAGCATACTCTGAATTTATTTCCCAGATTTCATCTTTGAAATCTTAGTTGTTTGGTAATAGGAGATTTAGATCACATTTTACTGCACTCATAAACATACTGATACCCTTGCTAATTAATCATCTCTGAAAACAAGAGCACGCTTTGATTTTATCACGCAAATTTCATGTGTGAAATGTTAGCTGCTTGGTAATGGGAGAGCTAGATCATATTTTACTGCACTTACACAAACATGCTGACACCTTAGTAGGCTCACAATTACCTTCGAGTCGCAAATCGTGTGGCTTTGTTTTGAAACCAAATTGTGAAATCAATCCAGAATCGTAAAAGAACAAACCTTTAAGATTAATCTGCTGAATTCTTGTAAGTGATAAGATCAGATTTCTTGGATGCCTGTCTGTAAACGTTATTTGGTTGTGTAATATTGTACATTTACATGACATAACTAATACACTGCAAGACAAATCTTTTCATCAGTCTTTCTTATATTCAAGTAGGGACAAATGACACATGTAAATATTAGCCACAGAAATTTGAAAATGCAGCCACTAGCAAACTCAGTGCGATACGTAAAACGAGGCAAAATTTCACTGAAGTATAACAACATGATTTTCAAAGAACCCAGGAAATGTCTGTATCATATATACTTTAAAGTAATATTGAAGTGATGACATAATTGAAACGAACTCTTTAACGATGATCTGTGTGTGGGAAGGCGAAGAGTGGCCAGGGTAGTGAGGGGATCTGTTGGGATTTTTTTTCTGAAATTTAGTGTAGGTTGGCTCAAGCCTCGTCTGTGAAAGAATGAGTCAAATATAATATGATTTAGTTTATGTCATCGAACAAGAGACCTGAAAAGACATAGCAGATGCTAATTTCCTTTATGTAAAGATTGATTTATATGCGCTTAAAACTGACTTTTTTCTGGACAGTTGAGCGAGAGGGTACCTTTATGACACGGGATATAATTTGGTAATCCCCCTCCCTGTTTCAAGGGGGAAAAATATGAGGCCAGCGCATGTGGAAGAACTTGTCAAAACTATGAGGCCAGCGCATGTGGAAGAACTTGTCAAAACTAGTCTGCCTCATTCCGAGAGAGGAAGCCAGGAGGTGGATGTTGGCGGTGGGGATTGTGTGGGTGGGGGCACGATGAGTCATTTGCCATTGCTGGCAATCAGGAGGCGTGGAATAGAAAGATGAAAAAGGAAGTGAATTGTTTGGACGCTGAAATCACCCAGGCGTACCACTGAAGTGAATTATTGAAGCGGCGAATCACCCGAGCGTGGCATGATGGGTTTATCGGCGTGCCAGGCCTCAGCGTGACACCAGGGGCAAAGTCAGTGTTACAGGAACCACGCAGCGTGACACCAGGGACAAAGTCAGTGTTACAGGAACCACGCAGTGTGACACAGGGACAAAGTCAGTGTTACAGGAACCACGCAGCGTGACACCAGGGACAAAGTCAGTGTTACAGGAACCACGCAGCGTGACACCAGGCACTAAGTCGGTGTTACAGGAACCACGCAGCGTGACACCAGAGACAAAGTCAGTGTTACAGGAACCACGCAGCGTGACACCAGGGACAAAGTCAGTGTTACAGGAACCACGCAGCGTGACACATGGACAAAGTCAGTGTTACAGGAACCACGCAGCGTGACACAGGGACGAAGTCAGTGTTACAGGAACCACGCAGTGACACCAAGGACAAAGTCAGTGTTACAGGAACCACGCAGCGTGACACAGGGACAAAGTCAGTGTTACAGGAACCACGCAGCGTGACACCAGGGACAAAGTCAGTGTTACAGGAACCACGCAGCGTGACACAGGGACAAAGTCAGTGTTACAGGAACCACGCAGCGTGACACCAGAGACAAAGTCAGTGTTACAGGAACCACGCAGCGTGACACCAAGCACAAAGTCGGTGTTACAGGAACCACGCAGCGTGACACAGGGACAAAGTCAGTGTTACAGGAACCACGCAGCATGACACCAGGGACAAAGTCAGTGTTACAGGAACCTCGCAGCGTGATACAGGGACAAAGTCATTGTTGCAGGAACCACGCAGCGTGCCACCAGGGACAAAGTCAGTGTTACAGGAACCACGCAGCGTGACACCAGGGACAAAGTCAGTGTTACAGGAACCTCGCAGCGTGATACAGGGACAAAGTCATTGTTACAGGAACCACGCAGCGTGACACCAGGGACAAAGTCAGTGCTACAGGAACCACGCAGCGTGACACAGGGACAATGTCAGTGTTACAGGAACCACGCAGCGTGACACCAGAGACAAAGTCAGTGTTACAGGAACCACGCAGCGTGACACCAGGCACAAAGTCGGTGTTACAGGAACCACGCAGTGTGACACAGGGACAAAGTCAGTGTTACAGGAACCACGCAGCGTGACACCAGAGACAAAGTCAGTGTTACAGGAACCACGCAGCGTGACACCAGGGACAAAGTCAGTGTTACAGGAACCTCGCAGCGTGATACAGGGACAAAGTCAGTGTTACAGGAACCACGCAGCGTGACACAGGGACAAAGTCAGTGTTACAGGAACCACGCAGCGTGACACCAGGGACAAAGTCAGTGTTACAGGAACCATGCAGCGTGACACAGGGACAAAGTCAGTGTTACAGGAACCACGCAGCGTGACGCTGGACGCTGAAAAAAATAAGGCTTTTCTATGTTTGAGAAATCAATGAACTGCATCTGACCAGACACTTTGAATTGGAGACATTTTGGTTCCACTATAATCTGGAGACAAATCCTGTCAAACTGATGATTTGTTCTCACTCAGGGAGCGGATATGGGAAACACGGTTGTCTAGCTATGTTGTGGAGATGAAGACTATCAAAATGGTGATTTGTTCTCACCCGGGGAGTGGGAATGGGAAATAGGTTTGTCTAGCTATATTGTGGAGATGAAGACTGTCAAGACTTCGGCAGCTCAGCAAAAGAGGTCAAAACAAGATTCAGCTCGGCCTCAGAAAAGCAAGAACAATTCCGTCCAACAGTCAAACGGTGGAAACTTATCTGGAACGGCCATGTTACGGTTCCATGAATTTTTTTGTTTTTTTGTTTTGCCTCGAATCATCTGTAGAAGGCAAGAGTTCCACAGAGAGACAGAGACAATTCTGTCTGGAAAACGCCTGGGAATGGATGGAAGACAGCACGGCTGACATGTCACGCATTGCAGATGACAGAGTGTAATGGCGCCTTGTGGCTGTGATGGAATCCATCATCTCACCCCAGTGGTTGTCTGCGACGCATAAGAAGATGATGATATTATACACTGCACTCATACGTTGATATTATGTAACATAGTGTCCTTTAAGGAATAGCCCACTTGTTTTCGTTTTGGAAAAGATCTGAAGCGTGGAACTTTTTTGTGTGTGTGTCTTTTCTAACGTTGGTGTTTGCAACATGACACAGGTGATTAAATGATATGGAATTTAAGAAGAAAAGGTTTCGTCCACGAACTACAAAAATAAAAAAAATAGAATTGAGAATCCTGAGAAAATGGAATAGTATGTGGATAAAGCCATAAAGCGAGCCGTTATGTTGATGAAGCTGAACTGAGTTCTGGAATTGTTCCCTTGAAGACAGAGCAAGAAAAACAAATTAATTACAGGGTATAAAAAAAAAACATGGCCCATGAAGAAGAGGGGGGGGGGGGGGGGGGGAATTATCAGAAATTAAGCTGAGAAAAAAAAAACTAGAATCAGAGGTTAGATTCGTTGCTGAGAAAGTAAAAAAAAAGGCTGTCGAAAAACTCATTTGCAGAGTCAGTTTGAACAAAGAAAAACTAAATAACAAAATCGAGCGCTGCTGTATCAGGTGTCTTTAATAGTGGGATTTCTACCTCACGTGATTATCCAGTAGGACGGAAAACCATAGCTTGTTTCCCTGTTTTCATGGAAACAACCGACAAAACTAATATTCTTTACAGTCAAGCGTCTTCATGCTGCCAGAAACGAGATCAATGGTTTATTCACCGTATTCTGCATCTCTCCATGCAGCAGAAACTTCTTTTCATCATTCGTTAAGGGCGTCAGATCCAGTTATACCTGATGACCTGAAGGAACGTTTGGCAAAGGAGCTCCAATGTACAGCAGATAGCTTTAGGGTAAACCTCACACAGACATGACCCAAAGCTGGTGAGTCCTGTACAATCTACCGGACACACACGTTTCAAACATCATTTTGACCAGTGGATTGCTGTTGGTGTTGTTGTTGCTGTTGTTGTTGTTGTCGTCGTCGTCGTCGTCGTACCCTGGCTAAAAGACTCCAGGGATAATCCGAACAGCCGAAGTACTTGAACACTATGGTACAAATGCATCAGCTGGGGATGAGAACATTACGTGTGTGACCGTTTTTGATTACCCCGCCACATGGGCAGCCACACTCCGACTTCGAGGGATTTTGGAGACTGATAATGTTATGCTAGGAGCTTGTCATACTGAAGACAATCCCCGCATAACTATGCAGAGCATAACAACATGTTGATGTCGCCTTGGTGTTGTAGCCTATGTTAATAATTGGCCTGACACAGCATAACAACATTTTGATGTAGCCTTGGTGTTCTAGCCTATGTCAATTGGCCTGACACAGCATAACAACATTTTGATGTAAGCCTTGGTGTTCTAGCCTATGTCAATTGGGCTGACACAGCATAACAACATTTTGATGCAGCCTTGGTGCTCTAGCCTATGTCAATTGGCCTGACACAGCATAACAACATTTTGATGTAGCTGTCTTGGTTCCAGCCTATGTCATATTGGCTGACACAGCATAACAACATTTTGATGCAGCCTTGGTGGCTACTAGCCTATGTCAATTGGCCTGACACAGCCTTATGCCAAGGCAGAGTGGATTGCTGTGACTAGTATTCTCAGGACATGATCGGACTGTAAGACCTGATTGTGCATGAACAATCGGTACACTCAGACTCTTAACATTTAGCAATAGTCTTAAAAGAAAAAGACATCAGCTAAAAGAGATGTAGAGTTATACAATGTCGCACGTCGCAGTTAACATTGGCGTGAAAGAATGCTTTCGAACAGTTCACCTCTAGCATTTGAAAGTGAGCACTTGAAAGGCGCAAGCTGCAACGTTCTTCAGGTAGGTACATTGTAAACACTGTTGAGGAAGGTGACATCTTCAGGTAGGTACATGGTAAACAGTGTTCAGAAAGGTGACATCTTCAGGTAGGTACATTGTAAACACTGTTCAGAAAGGTGACATCTTCAGGTAGGTACATGGTAAACAGTGTTCAGAAAGGTGACATCTTCAGGTAGGTACATTGTAAACACTGTTCAGAAAGGTGACATCTTCAGGTAGGTACATGGTAAACAGTGTTCAGAAAGGTGACAATTCTGCCCACAGGACTAGGTTTGTATTCCAAAATCTCTGTCATTTGTCCGTAGAGAATCCGAAATGAAAATATAGGATGCTACTGACAATATACAGGAAGATACAACACAGCTTGGTCTCTGAAGATAATTGCGTTTATGATTATTTTGTTACTGTTGAAAATATCCGCCATTATAACGTTCTAGCATGTAAGAGTATATTGCTGATGCTAATTCTGATAACATAACTTTGTTTTCACTTCCTTCATGCTTGAAGGAGAGTGTGTCAGAAGTTTAAGTTGATGGCAATCAACAAACAAGCAAACAAACAAATAATAAAATGCAAAAAAACAAACAAACAAAAAACTTAAGACCATGCTTGTCTTAAATGTCGTTGAACTCTCACAGTCTGTACACTTCTCCCTTTTTCTGTGAGAAAAAAATCAAGACAGCGTCATATTTTGTATTTATTACAGACACGAAAACAAAGTGACCGTATCTGATGCTAGATCTAAATCAATTTGTCGTTTGAATGAATAATTTTGTCATAGCATGGACCTTCTTCCTTTTTTCACAAATCGACTGGGGCAAAAGATATCTACTAATACAGTTCAAGCTGAAGACAAAGGAAAACAGCTGTTTCCAAATACCATGTGGGTTGTAACATAAGACAGGCAGGCCATTCACACTGAGTAAAATTCCTGCCCACGTTTGCCAGAATGATGAGAAAGTTGAAGTTACAAAAAGTTAATGTGGTATGGTGTTTTAGAAGTAAAACGTTAGATGACAAACCCATCCGCATAATAAAAAGAATATAACGGTAGAATTACAGGCACAGGATTGGTGGGAAAGGAGAGAGAGAGAGAGAGAGAGAGAGAGAGAGAGAGAGAGAGAGAGAGAGAGAGAGAGAGGAGAGGGACACATTTCCAACACCTGACACCAAACACGCAGAGTATATGACAATCAGCGGGAGCACAAACATTTTTGAGACTACCCACTGATTGGTTATCTCTTCGGTGCCCTTTACCTCAATCACCCCCATTATTCCCCTTTATTCTCTTCTGCTAATGATTCTCTCCCCCACCTCTCCCTCTGCCCTCCTCCACTCTCTCTGTTGTCTGGCCAGAACAGCTGCAATCTGCAATGCCCTGACATTTTTACGGGTGCCCTGTCTGCAGATTGCTCAATGACTACTTGCACGTCTCTGAAGATGTAAAGGTTATGCCAGTGATCTATATCTATCAGACAGTTTGGCTTCGTTCCTTACCAACTGGTCGTCTGCCTGTTCAAATTGGTGCGTCATCGGCGTGACATGCTATTTTGAGGTAACATGCGTGACGCATTACTGTGCATACATGGTGTGACTAGGTTCACTTTTTATATTCCCAGTTCTTATAAAACTGGGAGTACTTTACAATGGGAATGAAGAAATGCTGTCTGTGTGTCTGTCCGTGGTCAAAATGTGTTCCACTCGCTCCAGACAAAACTTCTGGGCCGATCTTTCTGAAAATTGGTAGGTATGTTTATTATGGGTCACGGATGATGCGCGATGTTTTATCTTACCAGAATAGCCGTTACTAACGGCTATAACGGCCCAAAACGGTTTTCTTCTTTATGGAATATCTCAGTGACGAAATAGATAATTCATGTTTGATTGTGACGTCAAATACATTATGACGCATGTTTGATTGTAACTTTTTTTTCTGGAAGATAAACTGAGAGTACGTTCATATGCTTTGCATCTTGTTCGCAATTTATTTATATCTCCACGTCTTCTGGTTAGAAATACCATTATTTGTCTGATTTCAACAGGGTGCGACATAACGTATTTTTACAATATATGTGCATAAAAATGATAAGTTAAGGTATCTTTTATCCGTGCTTGAAACAATAGTTCTGATGGTCAAGATTTTTAACAAGATGCAAAGCATATAAACGTACTCCCAGTTTATCTTGAATACGACGTCACAATCAAACATGCGTCATAATGTATTTCGTCACTTTGGCTTATGGCGCAAAGAAGCTTTGACGTCATTTTTGTTTGCGTTATTATTTGTGATATTCCATAAAGAAGAAAAACCGTTTCGGGCCGTTTTAGTCGTTAGTAACGGTTAGTCTGGTAAAATAAAACATCGGGCATCATCCGTGACCCATAATGAACATACCTACCAATTTTCAGAAAGATCGGCCCAGAAGTTTTGTCTGGAGCGAGTGGAACACATTTTGACCACGGACAGACAGACAGACACACAGCCAGACCCACAGACAGCATTCCTTCGTTCCCATCCCAAAGTACTCGTGTTCTATAAGAACTGGAAGTACAAAAAGTGCAGTTTTATAATATTGATTTAATTGGTGAAAGATGTTAATTTCAGAGTTATAGCTGTTGCGATTACGTGAAACCTTCACGTATATGATGACTGAAAAGACCTTAAACAGTATTTCCTATTCGGTCAAGTTTAGTTACACGAATGCTATACTTAGCTTGGACACACACACTGACTGACTGACTGAAACCATTTACTGTCAGATTAACATATTGTACTGACATTTAAAACCATTAAAATAATAAATCAATGAAAAACCAAAATAATACAACTAACATCTGAATGATATAAAGATCATAAAGGAGGCTTAGCAGGAAAACATTTAACATTCATGAAATAGATAATAAAATCAGAAATTGTAATTATAACCAAATTACATCCTTACTGCACTGAAAAATAAAACATCTCTCTCTCTCTCTCTCTCTCTCTCTCTCTCTCTCTCTCTCACACACACACACACACACACACACACACACACACACACACACACACACCGCACACGCGCACACACACACACATTCACACACGCACACACACACACACACACACACACACACACACACACACACACACACACACACACACACACACACACACCACAGAGAGAGGGAGACAGAGAGAGAGAGAGAGAGAGAGAGAGAGAGAGAGAATTGTGATAACGACACAGTCTCACTTGTTAATCTCGTGAGTCAGAAAAATCTACAGAAGCACGAGACTGCCTGAAGACCTGCATCTTCTCCTTGGACACGTACAACCAACGACTGAAAGTGACACTACAGCCGTCAGTCAGTTCTGGCCAGTGGCAGAGCAATGCCCGAGGTGCTCGTAAACTTGAGTTAGTGGGTCGAAGCCTGTATTCCCTGGCGTGTAAGGATGATCCTGCAGGTAGTTTTACAATGCTATCAGGACGGTACTTCTAAACGTAACCCTAGGAGGCGCTGAAAGATGAGTTCATACTTCGTGGGTCAAAGAAGAGAATCAGAACAGAAGGTTCTGTTGAATATAATGAGCCCCCCTGGTTATACAACGAATGTGAACAATTCAGATGGCGTCTTAGGTTCACACGTGTCCACCACAGTCCCAGCGTGACAAAGTCCGAGGATGGAACAGTATAACGAACCACAAAGCGTAACACAAGAAGCTGAAAAACAGGGGGTTTTCTATGTCGATAACGAACCACAAAGCGTAACACAAGAAGCTGGAAAAACAGGGGTTTTTTTCTATGTCGATAACGAACCACAAAGCGTAACACAAGAAGCTGAAAAACAGGGGTTTTTTTCTATGTCGATAACGAACCACAAAGCGTAACACAAGAAGCTGAAAAACAGGGGTTTTTTCTATGTCGATAACGAACCACAAAGCGTAACACAAGAAGCTGAAAAACAGGGGGTTTTCTATGTCGATAACGAACCACAAAGCGTAACACAAGAAGCTGAAAAACAGGGGTTTTTTCTATGTCGATAACGAACCACAAAGCGTAACACAAGAAGCTGAAAAACAGGGGTTTTTTCTATGTCGATAACGAACCACAAAGCGTAACACAAGAAGCTGAAAAACAGGGTTTTTTTTCTATGTCGATAACGAACCACAAAGCGTAACACAAGAAGCTGAAAAACAGGGTTTTTTTTTTCTATGTCGATATATTGATGCGGTGCATCCGCCTGAAAAAACATTGCACTCGATCTAGCAGATGAATGACTCCATGGCTAGGGGAACCAGCAGATGTGTGATATCTATTACTTAGATTTCCCCGAAGTTGGAGTATGGCTGCCTTAATGGCGGGATGAAAAAAAAAGGTCATACACACAAAACTCCACTCCCTTTGTTGGGCAGATGGGTTCAATACTTACCTGTCTATACAGGGAGTGTCCGCAGGAGTATCAGCCTGCGTACGCAGAAGAAGAAGAAAATTACTTAGATATAGGAACAAAAGATCCAGTGAATCTGTGACACCCATTCAGAAGACTCTTGGAACAAAAGATCCAGTAGATCTGTGACACCCATTCGGAAGACTGTAGGAACAAAAGATCCAGTAGATCGCGATACCCATTCGGAAGACTGTAGGAACAAAAGATCCAGTAGATCCGTGACCACCCATTCGGAAGACTGTAGGAATAAAAGATCCAGTAGATCTGTGACACCCATTCTGAAGATTCCTGGAACAAAAGATCCAGTTGATCTGTGACACCCATTCGGAAGACTCTAGGAACAAAAGATCCAGTAGATCTGTGACTCCCATTCGGAAGACTCTGGGAACAAAAGATCCAGTAGATCGTGACACCCATTCGGAAGACTCTGGGAACAAAAGATCCAGTAGATCTGTGACACCCATTCGGAAGACTGTAGGAACAAAAGATCCAGTAGATCCGTGACACCCATTCGGAAGACTCTAGGAACAAAAGGCCCAGTAGATCCGTGACACCCATTCGGAAGACTGTAGGAACAAAAGACCCAGTAGATCTGTGACACCCATTCGGAAGACTCTAGGAACAAAAGGCCCAGTAGATCCGTGACACCCATTCGGAAGACTGTAGGAACAAAAGATCCAGTAGATCCATGACACCCATTCGGAAGACTCTAGGAACAAAAGATCCAGTAGATCTGTGACACCCATTCGGAAGACTGTAGGAACAAAAGATCTAGTAGATCTGTGACACCCATTTGGAAGACCGTAGGAACAAAAAGACCCAGTAGATCTGTGACACCCATTCTGAAGACTCTTGGAACAAAAGATGCAGTAGATCTGTGACACCCATTCGGAAGACGCTAGGAACAAAAAGACCCAGTAGATCTGTGACACCCATTCGGAAGACTATAGGAACAAAAGATCTAGTAGATCTGTGACACCCATTTGGAAGACTGTAGGAACAAAAAGACCCAGTAGATCTGTGACACCCATTCTGAAGACTCTGGGAACAAAAGGTCGAGTAGATCTGTGACAGCCATTCTGAAGACTCTTGGAACAAAAGATCCAGTAGATCCTTGACACCCATTCGGAAGACTCTTGGAACAAAAAGACCCAGTAGATCTGTGACACCCATTCGGAAGACTGTAGAAACAAAAGGTCCAGTAGATCCATGACACCCATTCGGAAGACTGTAGGAACAAAAGATCCAGTAGATCCTTGACACCCATTCGGAAGACTCTTGGAACAAAAAGACCCAGTAGATCTGTGACACCCATTCGGAAGACTGTAGAAACAAAAGGTCCAGTAGATCCATGACACCCATTCGGAAGACTCTAGGAACAAAAGATCCAGTAGATCTGTGACACCCATTCGGAAGACTGTAGGAACAAAAGATCCAGTAGATCTGTGACACCCATTCTGAAGACTCTAGGAACAAAAGGTCCAGTACATCGTGACACCCATTCAGAAGACTGTAGAAACAAAAGATCCAGTAGATCTGTGACACCCATTCTGAAGACTCTAGGAACAAAAGGTCCAGTACATCGTGACACCCATTCTGAAGACTCTGGGAACAAAAGATCCAGTAGATCTGTGACACCCATTCAGAAGACTGTAGGAACAAAAGGTCCAGTAGATCTGTGACACCCATTCAGAAGACTGTAGGAACAAAAGATCCAGTAGATCTGTGACACCCATTCAGAAGACTGTAGGAACAAAAGATCCAGTAGATCCGTGACACCCATTCGGAAGACTGTAGAAACAAAAGATCCAGTAGATCCGTGACACCCATTCAGAAGACTGTAGGAACAAAAGGTCCAGTACATCGTGACACCCATTCAGAAGACTGTAGGAACAAAAGGTCCAGTACATCCGTGACACCCATTCGGAAGACTCGAGAAAAAAATATATCCAGCAGATCTGTGACACCCATTCGGAAGACTCAAATCCAGGAAAACCCAGCGGATACATCAGAAAGATCCAGGGTGAACGGAACCGGAAGTTGTGTGACATTTATGAAAGATGGCGGCGGGGTTATGGAACCTGCAGTCATGTCAGAGAGATTGAAGAGAGGAGTGATCAGATAATGCGTGTGACTGACCGGACAAATTACTGTATCTTTGTGAAGAATGGCAGGGCGGACTACAAGGACAGAACCTAATATGATATTATCTTGATTGGTTGTGCCTCCGCCGAGAAAGGAATGAAACCGCTGTGCTCAGCCAAATCACTCATCAATCAATGGAAACATAGAGGATAGTGTGTGCTTTCCTTCTGCATACGCGGAAACACACCGATGCATGTCGTCAGGCCGCAGATACACATACATACACACGCATGTACCATGCGTACGTGCGCAAACGCAAACACACTCACAGCGCAGACAGACAGAAACAGAAACAGACAGACAGACAGACAGACAGAGGCAGAGACAGACGGACAGAGACAGAGACAGACAGACAGACAGACAGACAGACAGAGACAGACAGACAGACAGAGAGAGCGAGAGAGTAAGAGAGAGACAGACAGACAGAGGCAGATACAGAGACAGAGACAGACGGACAGACAGGCAGAGACAAATAGACAGAGAGATTTTGAGAGAGACAGACAGACAGACAGAAACAGACAGACAGACCGACAGACAGACAGAGAGAGAGAGAGAGAGAGAGAGAGAGAGAGAGAGAGAGAGAGAGAGGGCTGTCCTTTCTCATGTTACAACAATGATAACCGCAATCGTACAATTCCAGCTTTTTCCTTAAAGAGGTTTCAACAGGCTGTCCAAGGCGCACAAATCAAAATTTCAAAAGGCACATGAATACACAAGTCAAAACGAATGTAACAACAGCAAGCAGAGCAACAAGGCAAAAAATTGATGGATAAACAAAATGAAAGAATTAAGAAACAGAAAGCGTGAGTGATGGGGAAATAAGATGCTGAAAGATGGAGGAGGTATGGGACAGAGATGGCCACAATACACTCTTCACCTAGCAAGTAAAACAAATGTAGAAAAATATCAAAACAGTTCTATAAACATAGGGAAAAAAAAAAGATAAAGCATCAGAAATGATTTTTTTTTTAATTTTAGAAAAAGACTGACAGAAGAATAAACTACGAAAAGTTTCAACAGACAAAACGAAAATAGAAGACATTCAACCATTATTCATGAGAATAACACAAGGAATTAAAATCACTGTCTGATTCCTAAAGGGGTCTCCCTAGGCTTGGGGGCTTGAAGGGCTATTTGTGGAAGAGAGAGACAAGAAAAGAGAGAGAGAGAGAAAGAGAGACAGACAGACAGACAGACAGACAGACAGACAGACAGAGACAAATAGAGACAGAGTGGCACACACACACACACACACACACACACACACACACACACACACACACACACACACACACACACACACGAAAAGCATGCGATCAAGTTTGGCACACTCGCCTTCTCTATAAACTTAAACACATAGGCATAACAGGTAACACGTACAATTACATTGCCAGCTTTCTATCTAATAGGTTTATACAGGTAAAGCTTGGAAATTCATATTCAAACCCCAGACAGCTAAGTATGGGTCTGCCTCAAGGATCGGTTATTTCTCCAATTTTGTTTAACATCCTTTTAGCTGATCTTCCGAAAGACTTGTCCAAAGATACCACTTTAGCTCAATTTGCTGATGATATTTGTTTGTGGGTGAAGGGTGCATATGAACGTAAACTCCAGTCAGGGCTTTTACTAACAGAAAGGGGTATTAACGTATATTAATAAATCAACATTATTATGATAAATGACTAACATTATCATTGGAAAAAACAAAAATCATGCTGTTTAATTCAGGCTATGACCCTAATAAATTACCTGAATTCACGATTAATGGCGCAATCATAAAATATACACAAATTGTCAAATTTCTTGGCGTCTACCTCACTTCAAACTTTCGTGGAATTACCACATCGACTACATAACAAACAAAGCTAGAAAAAGTCTTAACTTTTGAAGGTAATAAGCAGACAGCACTGGGGACAGGACACAAAGGCACTAATATCTCTCGCTACCTCCCTTGTACGTTCACGGCTGACGTATGGCCAGGAGGTTTTTTTCAGCGCTCCAGCGCACTTGTTAAAGAAACTGCAGAGCATAGATTCCAAAGCTTACAAACTTGCTCTGGGTGTACCAATACACGCGTCAATTTTAGGAACTTACACAGAAGCAGGTATTCTACCCCTCGATGAACAAAGAAAAGCCTCAGCTGCGAAATTTATCCTTAAAACTTCTGCTTATGAAACATTTTCACAAAAAGAAACAAATCTTAATTCAGAAACCGACTTTGCAAAAAGAGCTAGAACAATACAGTCATTGAAGTCCATCAATACATTTGCCTCAGATATTATCTGTAACACAGAGCTGAACGGGAAAAATGTTGCAATTAAACCTTCTTTTTCTCCACTTCCAGAATGGGAACAAAATCAACCAATATTTGACATTGATCACACAGATTTGCCCAAAAACCATTCCCCTAACCTATTAAAATGTTTAGTTGATTCCCACTTGGAAAGTAAGTATACAGACTATCTAAAGATATACACTGATGGATCAGTTCTTGATGATGGAAATACTGGTGCAGCTTTTGTAATACCCTCATTAAAAACAGAAAAACGATACTACATTGGTAAACATTATTCCATTTTTACTGCTGAACTTGTAGCCATACTTATGGCATTAAATTACATTGTAGATCTTTCGACGGATACATGCAAAATCTTATTCTGTGTGGA
>CM065741.1:2259458-2264458 GCA_033310375.1 Conus canariensis
CTGCCTGTTCTGATTAAACAAACAAACAAGATGCAAAGCATATAAATGTACTCCCAGTACAGTAATACAACAAAAAGGAAAAAATATACATATAAATCAGTCACTATAGCACTTTCTCCCCTTTTGGTGGTAGAAATTTTGTATGTAAGAGAAAAAAAATGCTGCTCTCCCCAGCGGAGAAATGAATCCCGGTCTCCCGCGTGACAGGCGGGGAAACTAACGACTACACTACCGAGGAGCTTACAGAAATTGGTTACACTTAAGTTTATAAACCTTTATTGCTTAAACTGTACGAAATTATCATTTATATTCGTTAGTAACGGCTATTCTGGTAAGATAAAACATCGGGCATCATCCGTGACCCATAATGAACTTACCTACAAATTTTCAGAAAGATCGGTCCAGCGGTTTTGTCTGGAGCGAGTGGAACACATTTTGACCACGGACGACACACACACACACACACACACACACACACACACACACACACACACAGAGCATTTCTTCGTTCCCATTGTAAAGTACTCCCTGTTCTATAAGAACTGGGAGTGCAAAGAGGCTGCAGTACTGTTCATATTAACATCGAAGTGATCTGAACAATGATGCAGATTAGAAGAATGTGATACATTATATGAAACATGAACAACTTCAACCAAAATTTGTCAAATATCCAAGGTTATTTGTTTAATATATATATATATATATATATATATATATATATATATATACAGAGAAGGGTGCCGAAAGGACATCTTGCAACTGCACTAAAAAAGAACAGTGCCCCCTAAGCAACAAATGCCTTCACAGCAGTATTGTATACCAAGCTACGGTAACATCAGAAAATGAAAAAGAAACATATATATGGATTACTGAAAACACTTTCAAAACCAGATACGCAAACCATAAACAGTCATTCAAAAAAGAAAAATACAAAAACCAAACAGAGCTGAGTAAATACATTTGGAGACTCAAAGATAAAAAATAGACTACAGCATATCATGGAAAATCATAAAAAGAGCAACACCATACAACAATATTTTTCAAAAAATTCAATCTATGCTCCACAGAAAAATGGTTAATACTATGTAAACCACACCTAGCAACTTTGAATACAAAAGTAGAAATAGTAAACAATTGCAGGCACAAATGGAAATCTTTGTTAGCGCACTCCACCTGAACAGACCCCAACAAGAACCACAGACCACACGTGCAGCGACTCACACATGCAGAAACAGAATCAGGTCCCGCACGCTATAAAAGACAGATAGCGTGCCCCAAAGGAATATCCTGACGAGAGCAAGAGGTTCGAAACAAGTGTGTTGATTTTAACGCTTCATTTTTAAAAATATTTTTAACAGATGTTGCTCCCTAGAAGGTTGAGCCCTTTCAGATTTTTTAAGGACATTTTTATATTGTTCGTGAATAATATATATATATATATATATATATATATATGTTGTATTAAAAACAAGTTAAAACCAAGCTTAAAACACCTCCACAGAAAAGTGGTGTTTTAAGCTTGGTTTTAACTTGTTTTTAATACAACAAATGTCGCTCCCACTGTGGTTGAGCACTATTTTTAAAATAACGCTGATCCTCAGTACTATTTTATATTATATATATATATATATATATATATATATATATATATATAAATTCTAGTAGCAATGTAAGTGCTTCATATCGCGCGCTAACCAGTGACATCGAAGAAGGAATTTTCGTCGCTGTTGCTGATGAAATCATATTCAAATTAAATTAACGCGGAGAAATACGACAATGCGTCAAATTTTGCAGTAAAATGATTTGTTTGCTTGCAGATCATGTGATGTCTGGTTCCTGAGCTTGTATGTTACAGTGCTAAGCTCATTGAGCATTTTGGAGTGTGTGTGTGTGTGTATGTGTGTGCGTGCGTGTGTGCGTGTGCGTGTGCGTGCGTGCGTGGTGTGTGTGTGTGTGTGTGTGTCTGTGTGTCTGTGTTTGTCTGTCTGCCTCTCTCTCTCTCTCTCTCTCTCTCTCTCTCTCTCTCTCTCTCTCTCTCAGTTATGTTACGGGAATTTGCTAGTTTCAATATTTGTTCTGATGCTTCTTTTCGCGTTTGTACAATTCCCTGGACTTTGTTGTCATAATTACCCCCCTCTGTCTGCGTGGACTTCATACAGAGAAAAATGCAAATGTATTCATCAATTCGCTTATCACACACACACACACACACACACACACACACACACACACACACACACACACACACACACACACACGTAAGGGATACATTCGTTTGCGCTCTCTCTCTCTCTCTCTCTCTCTCTCTCTCTCTCTCTCTCTCTCTCTCTCTCTCTCTCTTGGTGTGCGAAAATTGTATACCATCCATTATTTTTCCTTTCAGAACTTATCTGCAGGAAAACTCTTCTTATCGACTTGTCCTAGCACAATAGCCAGGCGACAGAGGAGAAGAAGGGTGCCAACACAGACCAGACAGCACGTGGTCTGTAGTACAGACAGTCTATGTGACCACGTAGTATACAGAGGGGTCTCTGGGAGCGTGGGTGGGTAGTACTTAACTGAAGAGTTCTCCAAGCTGTCACGGACGACCCGGGCAACTCTAAGGTTATCGCCCTTTCTTCTCCTTGACGAAGCCAGTCTGCGTTGTCTCTCTTAGTTGTCTCACTTCTGTCGCATTCTTGTCTGTCTCTCTCTCCGTCCGTCTGTCTGTCTGTAGCCCAGATTCTTTTTTTTTTCCGCCGAAAATCTCTAAATGGTTATTGTCTTCACCAATGAGGGATCAATTTAACGTGTATTCTCTCACATTTAACAGAAAATGTACTATTTCGCATGACGAAAGAGACAAATCAATTACAAGGCAAAACACGACGCGTTTCGACCTCTTTTGTCTTCTTCAGGCAAGACAATAAGAACGAACAATCACTGATCTCCTCAAATTGGGCGCTAAATGAACATTCCATGGTACATGCCACATCTGTTTTGCGCCCTGTTTGATGAGATAAGTGACCGTTATTTCTTGGTTGTCATTGTCTTGAATGTTTTTTTGTCTTGACTGAAGAAGAACACAGAGGTCGAAACGCGTCGTGTTTTGTCTTGTGATTCGATGGTCTCCTTCGTTCGGCGGAACAGTCAATGTCTTCTGCAGTCGCCTCACTTTGAAAATTCGCTCAGATGCTCTGGATTGTTGCGTCCTTGATTGTTGATTGTGACCTCTGTTACGTGTGTGTACTGCTTGTATTGACTTTTCTTTCATTCTATAATGCATAGGGACATGAAAAAGCACCACTACTCATAAACCACAACAAAGGGGAAAAGAAAAAGCATTACAGTACTCTTTGAATTTCAGTAGGGCTACTGGTTTCTTTTGGGTTTTTTTTTCTTGGTTTTTTGTTTGTTTGTTTTTTGGTCGGTTGGCTTGTTGATCTCCGTCTGTGTCTGTGCCAAAACTGCTTAAATCTATTCGACCGGAACTTTCTCAAAAGATGAAAGATGGCCTAAAGACAAACCAGTTAAATTCCATAGAGAATCTGTAGCACCGATTCGGATCACAAAACGGGTCCTGGATCTGTTGACAGTACTGGCGGGATTATTACAGATTTTCGACTGAATAACTGTTGTCATGCTCTTGTGGCGAATTGATAGATAGGCATTATATCTTGATGGAAGGTAACACTTTTCTTAGATATCAATGTCGAAATTTGTGTTTTCTGTACGCTTTTTTTTTCTTAATGTTCAAGGGAAGCAATTGTTTCATTTTGTACCAACAGTTACTTCCCCTGGTTAAAAAAAAAGTTTGTCAGTCATGAAGTGGCACACCGGTGAATCCAAGATTCATACTACCCTGTCATGGTCAGTGCTCCATTGAGTGCCCTTTTGCGTTTGTTTGTTTGTCTGTCTGTCTGTTTGTATGCGTGCTTTTTTGTTTGTTTGTTTGTTTACTTGCTTGCTTGTTTGTATGCTTTTTTGTTTGCTCGTTCGTTTGCTTGTTTGCCTGTTTGTGTGATTTTTTTTGTTACTTTGTTTGTGTGTGTTTGTCTCTTTATCTCTTTGTTTATTTATTTCTTTCTTTGTGTTTTGTTTTTGTTTTCTTGCTATGCCTTCGCGTTGCAACTCTTCCTCACTGTCAGAGATTTCTGGAAGGGAGCACTCACTCACCCTGACAAAACAAACAACTCTACTCACTCACCCTGACAAAACAAACAACTGTTGTCAATAATCGGCTTGGTGGGTTGCTGTTCTGCACGTCTTGAAACAAAACAACAACAACAAAAACACACACATACAAAAAAAAACAGAAAAAGATACCCTTGAACGCCCAGCAAAACGAATTGACAGCGAGAGCGGGTCTTCCCCAGTGGGGCAGCTCATTACGACCTGATCTTCACTGCTCCCTGTGGAAAACTGTGTTGGAGCTGCGTTAAGGGGTGGCTGAACTTTAACGGTGTGGGAATGGTGGGACTGAAGGTGAAACAAAACGAACAAGACAAAACAAAACAAACGAGACCAACAAACAAATGAAAAAAGAAAGAAAGAATATCCCAGCCATCCGCTATTCATGCATACAAAAATATCCAGTGCATTGATGTGTATTTGTTGTTCTCCCAACTTCTGACTGGCCTTACCTTCACACACACACACACACACACACACACACACACACACACACACACACACACAAACAAACACACACACACACACACACACACACACACACACACACACACACACACACACACACACAGCATTTCTTCGTTCCTATTCTCAAGTACTCCCTGTTCTATAAGAACTGGGAGTACAACTGATGGCATCAGCTAAACACCCCTCACTCCTTTCCTCCCTGGAGCGTTCAACGGTCACAGCCCTCCATTCCAATCAGTACTGATCTGGGGGAAAGCGGATTTGCTACGGGTCAGTCAGGTTAAATTGTTGATAGCTTAGTGGCCCTCAGGGAGTTGTGGGGCAGGGCGGGGCGCTAGCCATCAAGGCTGTCATTTCCTCCA
>CM065741.1:2271958-2284458 GCA_033310375.1 Conus canariensis
CACACACACACACACACACACACACCCACACACACACACACACACACAACACGCACGCACGCACGCACGCGCACAACACACACAACACACACACACACACACACACACACACACCAACATAGACAGCAGAGAGCGAGAGACAGACAGACAGCAGACAGACAGCAGACGGACAGATTCTTCTTGCGTCATCAAAAACAAAAAAAATCAGACCTAAAGCATCACACACCGTTGCATGAGCTGGAGTGCCAACATGATGCAGGACAGCAACAATGGTGTTGGAAGGGTGGGTGGAGGGTGGGGGGGGAGGTGGGGGCGGCCTCAGGAGACAGCCCACACTTTGTCACATCAAACTGATCCTGATTCACTATTTGATCCAGATCCGCGACCAGACTTAGTGGTTTCGCCTTTGGTCACACTGTGATTCTCCACCCAGTTTGTCTTTCCATCGGTTCAGTAGTTTTCACTCTTCCGTTTATATAGCGGGGCTGTCTACCTGGGTAGAGCGGACAGAAGAGCTGCCTGCTGACGCTACTTTCTGTTGTTTCCCATGTCGTTCTGTTGAGTGTCGTTCACGCAGTGTTTCACTCATTCTTTTGCTCTTTACAGAGGGTACCTGCTATGTGTATACTTACCATCCATACCAACTGCCATGCTGGCCTTCTCTTCTGAAAGTTGATAATGACATTTTTCGTGTGTGCAAGATGTTATGCCTATATTTACACACGGAGCCTCGGTTTATAGTCTCATTTGAACGACCTTTCAGAAAATCGAGTCAGAAATCCCATCAGTTCTAAGGGGAAAATATCCGTATACCACAACGGACCAGTGGAGGTTCGAACCCGTAACCCGAGGATCACCAAGATCACGAGCCCGGTGCTCTACCGACTGAGCTTTTCTGCCACCTCCTCTCATCCCTCCCACCCCACCCTGCCCTAGAAGGTCAAACAATAAACAGAAGGATTAAACTATAACCTCCTCGCTTGGGGTACACTGGTCCTAATGCCTAGTATTTCAAATAGAACACTGGTCCTAATGCCTAGTATTTCAAATAGAACACTGGTCCTAATGCCTAGTATTTCAAATAGAACACTGGTCCTAATGCCTAGTATTTCAAATAGAACACTGGTCCTAATGCCTAGTATTTCAAATAGAACACTGGTCCTAATGCCTAGTATTTCAAATAGAACACTGGTCCTAATGCCTAGTATTTTAAATAGAACACTGGTCCTAATGCCTATTATTTTAAATAGAACACTGGTCCTAATGCCTATTATTTTAAATAGAATACTGGTCCTAATGCCTATTATTTAAATAGAATACTGGTCCTAATGCCTATATTTCAAAGAGAATACTGGTCCTAATGCCTATTATTTCAAATAGAACACTGGTCCTAATGCCTATATTTTAAATAGAATACTGGTCCTAATGCCTAGTATTTTAAATAGAATACTGGTCCTAATGCCTATTATTTCAAATAGAATACTGGTCTAATGCCCATTATTTCAAATGAATACTGTCCTAATGCCTATTATTTCAAATAGAATACTGATCCTAATGCCTAGTATTTCAAATAGAACACTGGTCCTAATGCCTATGATCCTAATGCCTATCATTACAGGAGAGGGCGTGGAGCAAACAAAATCCGTTTTAAACATTAAAAATAGCTCAGTAGATTTTTTTTTTAACCGGGACGTAAACGGCAGGCTTGCACTGAAAGGGACGGGGGTAGGGGAGAGTAATCTGACGTGTATTGTTCTTCCAGAATGGAGGTACATCAGCAGCACTAGCAAGCGACAGCTGTCTGGCAGGTCTGGCATTTCAAAGAATGGCTTATTACGACTGACGTCCATCTTAGCTCCCTTGTCTTTATGGATGCTGCCAGGGCCAGGGCCAGGACTTATGAGACTGAGGGGGGGGAGGGAGGGGAGGGAATAATAGAGAGAGGGGGAAGAGAGGGAGAGAGGGGGGGAGAGAGAAACAGAGACAGAGAGGAGAGAGAGATTAAGTCAAAGAGAGAGAGTGAGAGAGAGAGAGAGAGACAGAGAGTGAGAGAGAGAGGATGCGAGAGACACTGAGAGAAAAGTGAGTGAGAGACAGAGAGAGTGAGAGAGAGGAGAGAGAGAGAGAGAGAGAGAGAAAGGGAGAGAGAGTGAGAGAGAGAGAGTGAGTGACTGACAGAGAGAGAGGAGAAAGAGAGACAGAGAGAGGGAGGCAGAGAAAAAGACACAGAGAGAGAAAGACAGAGAGATATATACAGAGAGAAAGACATAGAGGAAAGAGACAGACAGACAGACAGACAGAGAACAGTGAGAGGGAGAGAGAGAGAGAGAGAGAGAGAGAGAGAGAGAGAGAGAGAGAGAGAGAGAGAGAGGCTAGGAGCAAAACATGTAGCCCATAATCGTGCATTTAGCAAGCAACATTTTCTGTGCTTCGACTCCAATGCACTTTCTCATTAAACTTTTCTTGTTTGTTATTTACCGATCTAACATTAGAATTCCCCGATTCTGGAAAAAAAAAAAAAAAAAAAAAAAATGACCGAACCGTTCGATCACAAACCTTTAAATTCAGCGGAAATATGCTAAAACCTAGCAGGGTCATTTATCATTAGAATTCTGCGATTCTGGAGAAAAAAATCCGAATCGTTCGATCACAAAGGCTTTAATTTAGCGGAAGTATGAGGGGGAAAAAATAGTGGGGTCGTTTCTCATTAGAATTCCCTGATTCTGGAAAATGATATGACCGAATCTTTCGACGTTCGATCACAAAGATTTGACATTAGCGGAAGTATGATAAAGACTAGCGAGGTCATGATCCTTTAAAAGAATGTATTAAAATGGCTTGTCTCTCACAACCTCTAGCAAATGTAGAGACATTCAGAGAATACCGTGGAGCGGTGCCTTTCTTCTCTCTCAACTTTTGTGCCATTACTGTTTATTGTGGGCCCCACACACCGTCATTTCCTGGTTTGTCGTGCGGAATATCCAGCATTTTCACATTGAGACGTTATCGTTATGTCGTCATAAGGCAACCAGCCAGCGGAGACACTGCCGACAATAATGGCTTGGTCGCAGAGCCAGAGCAAAGTGGTCGTTCCCCTCTGTAGGCGTCACATGTCCGTCCAAAGAGGCAAAGAACTATTGCATTTCGACGCTGTTTTGTTGTAACGCCTGTCACACGATGACATGCCCACTGGCAACATGCCATGCTCTCTGTCACACGATGACATGCCCACTGGCAACATGCCATGCTCTCTGTCACACGATGACATGCCCACTGGCAACATGCCATGCTCTCTGTCACACGATGACATGCCCACTGGCAACATGCCATGCTCTCTGTCACACGATGACATGCCCACTGGCAACATGCCATGCTCTCTGTCACACGATGACATGCCCACTGGCAACATGCCATGCTCTCTGTCACACGATGACATGCCCACTGGCAACATGCCATGCTCTCTGTCACACGATGACATGCCACTGGCAACATGCCATGCTCTCTGTCACACGATGACATGCCCACTGGCAACATGCCATGCTCTCTGTCACACGATGACATGCCCACTGGCACCATGCCACGTTCTCTGTCAGACGATGTGCTTCAGAAGTGTCCTCGCCCAGGTGTCCATGTAGAGGGGAAAACCAGACAAAATTCTGAAGAAAAAGAGCAGGAAGGTGAAGAACAACATGATTGAAAAAAGACAGGAAGGAAGGAAGATAGAAAGAAGGGAAGATAAGCTTAAAAAAAAACAACCTTAAACAGCAATAACAAACAAAGAAACAAACCAAGAGATAGACAAAGAAACAAACAGTATTCTCTCTGCATTGGCACATCGGCAGACACGATCACGTCGAGTTCAGCAAAAGTAGGATTGTCACCCACCCACTCTACAGAATTGTAATCACCCCCACCTCACCCCGCACCCCACCCCACCCCCCATCCCCCACCCCTCCCCTGTCACGAGTGTCTGCCTCCGACTGTTCACTATTCATGAGACTTCCACTGCCCCCCACTCCCCACCCTCCCCCATCCCTCAACAAGCTGCTCCCCCTCCCCCCCCCCCACACACACCAACACCTCCATCCTTCACCAGTAGCACGGGTGTGGGCGTGAGAGTACTGAAGCCCTGGATTTGGGGAGCATTTGAGTCATGGGTTTCAGGGGACCTGTTGTTCTGAAATCTTCTTGTCTCGGTGACTAGATCTCAAAGTCGAGTGTGGAGAGGTGAATCATTGTCTCTCTGTTCTGTCTTCTGTCTGTTGTTTCTTCTCTTCTCTTCTTTCTCTCTCTGTCTTTTTTTTTCTTTCTCTCTTTTTTTTTTGTGTGTGGTGTGTTTGGTGATGTGTGTGATGTGATGTGGTGATGTGTGTGTCGTGGTGTAGTGTGATGTTGTTTGGATGTTTGTAGGTGATGATATGTCCGTAGTGTAGATGTGATGTAGAGTGTGTTATGTGTGTATGTTCTGTCTGTTGTGTTGTATGTGTTGTTGTTGCTGTTTGTTTTCTGTCTTCTGTGTATGTGTTTATGTTGTCTTTTGTATTGTTTTTACGTGTGTGGTGTGTGTGTTGTGTGTGTGTGTGCATGTATGTGTGTTGTGTGTGTGGTGTGTGTGTGTGTGGGGTATGTGTGTGTGTGTATGTGTGTATGTGTGTATGTGTGTATGTGTTGTATGTGTGTATGTGTGGTATGTTATGTGTGTATGTTGTGTGTGGTATGTGTATGCGTGTGTGTTGTGGTGTTGTGTGTTGTGGGTGTGTGTGTTGTGTGTATTGTGTGTATGTGTGTGTGTTGTGTCGTGTGTGCGAGTATGTGGGAGTGGAGGAGGATGGCGAGAGGAGAGAGAGAGAATGACAGAGCCAGAGAGAGAAAAAGAGACACAGAGCCAGAGAGAGAAAAAGAGACACAGAGCCAGAGAGAGAAAAAGAGACACAGAGCCAGAGAGAGAAAAAGAGGACAGAGAGAGAGACAGAGCCAGGGACAGAGACAGACATAGACAGAGCCAGAGAGAGAAAAAGAGACAAACAGAGCCAGAGAGAGAGAGAGACAGAGACAGAGACAGAGACAGAGCCAGAGCCAGAGAGAGACAGAGAGAGAGCACAGCAGATGCAACTGACAGTGACGTGTCTCCTAACCGTCTCGCACCGTCTCATGCCGGCCTATACAGTGGTTGCACACATAGCTTGTCTGACCAATATCCACGTTGATAGCATGGATCCACAAGCACTCTCCTTCACCCATGAAAAAAAAACAAACAAAAAAACAACTCAGCATTTTTTATCATACTCCCTCAAAAACCGCTCATGATGTTTTTGTTCTTTCACAACAGAGAGAGAGAGAGAGAGAGAGAGAGAGAGAGAGAGAGAGAGAGAGAGAGAGAGAGAGAGAGAGAGAGAGAATACGTTAGAAGAAATCTGTCCAACACAGAGAGAAAGGACATGGCGCACACTTCGTTACAGTAGGACGCACGTTTGAAGTGAGGTATGCTCTGCACCACTGGCTTGTCTGTTCAATCCCCCCTTTAGACACAGCTCCCAAGTTTGTTTGTTTTTAACTTTTCATTGGCGAACATGTAGGGATAGGCGCTATACTTTCATCACCTTTTGGAGGTGTTCGCTTGTTTGTCTTTTTGTTTGCTTGTTCCTTTGCTTTGTTTCTTTGTCTCTTTGTTTGTTTGCTTGGGGGATCTTTGAAGTGTTTTCTCCTGTGGGCATGCACGCTAATCACATTGTCCATCTCATTTTTTTCCTAACCTATTATTACGCCCACTGCTACTACCACCACCACCACCACCACCACCACGAAAGTATGCCTCTGTCAGTTTCTTCTGTCTGTGCCTCTGTCAGTGTCTGCATGTTTCTGTCTGTGCCTCTGTCAGTGTCTGCATGTTTCTGTCTGTGCCTCTGTCAGTGTCTGCATGTTTCTGTCTGTGCCTCTGTCAGTGTCTGCATGTTTCTGCCTGTGCCTCTGTCAGTGTCTGCATGTTACTGTCTGTGCCTCTGTCAGTGTCTGCATGTTACTGTCTGTGCCTCTGTCAGTGTCTTCATGTTTCTGTCTGTGCCTCTGTCAGTGTCTGCATGTTTCTGTCTGTGCCTCTGTCAGTGTCTGCATGTTACTGTCTGTGTCTCTGTCAGTGTCTTCATGTTTCTGTCTGTGTCTCTGTCAGTGTCTGCATGTTTCTGCCTGTGCCTCTGTCAGTGTCTGCATGTTTCTGCCTGTGTCTCTGTCAGTGTCTGCATGTTACTGTCTGTGCCTCTGTCAGTGTCTTCATGTTTCTGCCTGTGCCTCTGTCAGTGTCTGCATGTTTCTGCCTGTGCCTCTGTCAGTGTCTTCATGTTTCTGTCTGTGCCTCTGTCAGTGTCTGCATGTTTCTGTCTGTGCCTCTGTCAGTGTCTGCATGTTTCTGTCTGTGCCTCTGTCAGTGTCTGCATGTTTCTGTCTGTGCCTCTGTCAGTGTCTGCATGTTACTGTCTGTGCCTCTGTCAGTGTCTGCATGTTTCTGTCTGTGCCTCTGTCAGTGTCTGCATGTTCTGCTGTGCCTCTGTCAGTGTCTGCATGTTTACTGTCTGTGCCTCTGTCAGTGTCTTCATGTTTCTGTCTGTGCCTCTGTCAGTGTCTGCATGTTACTGTCTGTGCCTCTGTCAGTGTCTTCATGTTTCTGCTGTGCCTCTGTCAGTGTCTGCATGTTTCTGTCCTGTGTCTCTGTCAGTGTCTGCATGTTACTGTCTGTGCCTCTGTCAGTGTCTGCATGTTTCTGTCTGTGTCTCTGTCAGTGTCTGCATGTTTCTGCTGTGTCTCTGTCAGTGTCTGCATGTTTCTGTCTGTGTCTCTGTCAGTGTCTGCATGTTTCTGCCTGTGTCTCTGTCAGTGTCTGCATGTTTCTGTCTGTGCCTCTGTCAGTGTCTGCATGTTTCTGCCTGTGTCTCTGTCAGTGTCTGCATGTTTCTGTCTGTGCCTCTGTCAGTGTCTGCATGTTTCTGTCTGTGCCTCTGTCAGTGTCTGCATGTTTCTGTCTGTGCCTCTGTCAGTGTCTGCATGTTTCTGTCTGTGCCTCTGTCAGTGTCTGCATGTTCTGTCTGGTGTCCTCTGTCAGTGTCTGCATGTTTCTGTCTGTGTCTGTCAGTGTCTGCATGTTTCTGTCTGTGCCTCTGTCAGTGTCTGCATGTTTCTGTCTGTGCCTCTGTCAGTGTCTGCATGTTTCTGTCTGTGCCTCTGTCAGTGTCTGCATGTTTCTGTCTGTGCCTCTGTCAGTGTCTGCATGTTTACTGTCTGTGCCTCTGTCAGTGTCGGGTTCATGTTACTGTCTGTGCCTCTGTCAGTGTCTGCATGTTTCTGTCTGTGCCTCTGTCAGTGTCTGCATGTTACTGTCTGTGCCTCTGTCAGTGTCTTCATGTTTCTGTCTGTGCCTCTGTCAGTGTCTGCATGTTTCTGCCTGTGCCTCTGTCAGTGTCTTCATGTTTCTGTCTGTGCCTCTGTCAGTGTCTGCATGTTTCTGTCTGTGCCTCTGTCAGTGTCTGCATGTTACTGTCTGTGCCTCTGTCAGTGTCTTCATGTTTCTGTCTGTGCCTCTGTCAGTGTCTGCATGTTTCTGTCTGTGCCTCTGTCAGTGTCTGCATGTTTCTGCCTGTCAGCAGAGTTAAGCCAAAACATAAAGTAAAACTACTAATAGCATTCTGACCAGACTTCACCAAGATATGGAAAGTGCTAGTGACCCATACAAGACCCCATCAACATAAAGTAAAACTACTAATAGCATTCTGACCAGACTTCACCAAGATATGGAAAGTGCTAGTGACCCATACAAGACCCCATCAACATAAAGTAAAACTACTGACAGCATTCTGACCAGACTTCACCAAGACATGGAAAGTGCTAGTGGCCCATACAAGACCCCATCAACATAAAGTAAAACTACTGATAGCATTCTGACCAGACTTCACCAAGACATGGAACGTGGCCTATAGAAGGCCCCATCAACATAGAGGACGGATCCCTGAAGCCGATCCGGATCAAAGAGTAACTCCAGAATCGTTCTTCTTCATGATAGATTTGAACCTGCTTCCACCGGAGTCTGTGTTGCGTGTGTGAATGAAAGATAGGCCACACTCCAAAGCGGATTCCATTTTCTTTTTTTTTTAATCATAGATTTGTTATACACCCCTGCAAAATATTCTGATGATATAACATAATAAAGAAGTTAGTACTGATAGTCAGGGCAGAAGGAAGAGGAGCAGCAGCAGCAACAGCAGCAGTAGCAGTAGCAGTAGCAGTAGTAGTAGTTGTAGTAGTGGTGGTGGTGGTTATGGTGGTGATGGTGGAAGAAATAGTAGTCATGAAATACAAAACGCACAATTGAGCTGAAACTAACAGACTGATCATGACAACGCCTGTAAGTCATAACTTACCCTAGGTGCATGCGCTATTGTATCTCACATGGCAACAGCTGTAAGTCATAACTTACCCTAGGTGCATGCGCTGTTGTATCTCACATGGCAACAGCTGTAAGTCATAACTTACCCTAGGTGCATGCGCTGTTGTATCTCACATGGCAACAGCTGTAAGTCATAACTTACCCTAGGTGCATGCGCTGTTGTATCTCACATGGCAACAGCTGTAAGTCATAACTTACCCTAGGTGCGCTATTGTATCTCACATGGCAACCGCTCAGAGTTCACACGATGTGACATTTCACCACAGAGCAGCACTGCCGCTTTTCTCGTTTAGAAATTCGTTCCTCTCTTCGCGTGTCCATGCCACTCCCAGAGCCCACCCTGCCCTCCCTTTCCCCCAGATTTGCCCCATCAATCTAATCAGCCAGCATCATTACCTGACGGAGGCTGGCGTCTTCACAAACAGACCAGAGGAACCAGTTTCTGTCAAGGACCAGCACACACGCTAAATCCCTAGATTATCAACTGATCAGGACGCTGTAAGTGAGTGGTGATTGGAGGGGGGGGGGGGGCACTAAACTGAGATACAATCAGGGCTGACTGGCCCAGTTGGTCTAAAGCTCGTGTGTCAAGGGGCGAGCTGGTTGGCCCAGTTGGTCTAAAGCTCGTGTGTCAAGGGGCGAGGGTCTATTCTCCCTTTCCAAGAGTCAAGCTGGAGGAGATTTTTCTCTTCGGAATCACCGTTATTGCAGACTTCACTCTTTTTTTCTGGTCCGTCCAATGAGAAATGGCAACCCAGATCCCGTGCGTGGATTCATGGTGTGTGTGTGTGTGTGTGTGTGTGTGTGTGTGTGTGTGTGTGTGTGTGTGTGTGTGTGTGTGTGTGTGTGTGCGTGTGTGTGTGTGTGTGTGTGTGTGAAATATTGTACATACGTTAATCAGTCCCATGCCATTCTTTGGAGAAAAGACGCCATCGTTACCATGGACATACAAACATAAAATAGCAATCCCGAATACAGAATGTGGCGACCTTTATGGTAGGATTTACAATAATCATGTACAAGAAATTCTCACTGAGGATGGGCCAGAAATGGAGAAAGAAAAGAATAACATGATACAGAAAAGATATTATCGACATACTCAAACGTTCAGGTCCTTCAGCTTATAGAATATGAATTTGTTACATTCTCTGCAGCCCAAACTCTTCTAGTTCTAGGATTTTGTTTCACTTAGTTGAATAGCAGCCTGTATTACTCTCTCTCTCTCTCTCTCTCTCTCTCTCTCTCTCTCTCTCTCTCTCTCTCTCTCTCTCTTCAAAAATATTTCTGTTAATTTATTTTGTACCTTTAGCAGTATCCTCTCTCTGTCTCTGTCTGTCTTTCCTTCTTTCTTTCTGTCTGTTTGTCCCTCTGCCTCCTCTCTCTCTCTCTCTCTCTCTCTCTCTCTCTCTCTCTCTCCCCTTCTCTCTCTCTCTCTCTCTCTCTCTCATGCTCACGCTCAAAAGTAATTTCTCTTTATCTTTCCATCACAAGTACTCCTCAAGACTATTCCTTTTCATCCCAGTCGTTCATCTAGTGCTAGTTTCTGTGTGTTGGGCTATCCTGGCTTGTGAGGCGGCTATGAAAGCGTCCGCATGCAGACACACCATCTTGAAGACCCTGAGACAGAGTTCAGCTTGTGCAACTAGTAGAAACGGTTCCCTTCTCTCCACCCAAACTCACCAACATTCACTTTTATTTCCCTTGAAAAACTGGAGTCTGTTGCACTGTCTGTATGTGATACTCCCGATGCACTTCATCTCATCCATCAGGAGACACTGGAGCCTGTTCCACTGTCTGTACCTGATACTCCTGAAAGCACGTCATTTATTCAGCTGCAACACTAGGCCGGTTCGGGATCAAAATCGTGGGAAGATAACGCTTGTCTCCGTATAGGCGTGAAACACACAGCCAGAGAGTCGTATTGTTGATTCGAAGCGATCAGATGTCGACCATCTGCATTACAGGTGCATCAGTTCACATCTGCATTGTGGCATTGTCTGTTTCTGAACTTTTGTCTCATAACATCGATGATGAACAGACATTAAAATCACCACTGAACTGAGCTGATCTTTCACAACCTTTTAAACTGACTCGTTGGTCAAATCTGCTTTCTGCATCTGCCTTGGTCAAATCTGTTTTCTGCATCTGCCTTGGTCAAAACTGCTTTCTGCATCTGTGTCATGAAAACGGCAGGGTCACTCTCGCTGAACGAAAGCTTTGACACATATTACCTCCCTTGGATATTTCCAAACATCATCTATCCGGTATGTGTCCACCTCCTCGCCACAGACTCTCAAAGCACTTTGTTTCATTCTTCTAGATCAACGTTAGATAGGCATCCAAGGTCTGACCAGCAAGTTGAGTTAATGCGTGAGTTAAACGTCTGGTGAGTCGTATCTATGTGACCCTCTTCTTAAATTCTCTCATCTTAGTCATTAATTCATTTATCCATCAGCTTTCCACAGTGTGGTCTGGATGTGATGTAGTGTATATGGACTAGTTCAAACGCAGTGACACTTCTTTAAAGAACTTAAACTGAAATTGAAATCTAGATGAATTATTGTTTGGGTCCATCCTACCCACCCCAGCTTCCCTGTCCTTCTGGTGGTATTAAACGCTGCTCTATTCTCCCCCTTCCAGACCTTGCACACTTTGCAGTCAGTGGACACACTGTCACGGCACTTTACTGGGCCTGTCGTTGTGGGTCAGAGGGCACTGTGGCTGTCAGATTGCCGCGGGGCGAAATTGTGATAGGCAGCGACACCGAATTAATTGTGGTCGTCATCAGAATTAGTTGTGGTCGTCATCAGAATTAGTTGTGGTCGTCATCAGAATTAGTTGTGGTCGTCATCAGGCAAAAACAGAACGAGGGCGGAAAGGACAGAAGGCTGGGAAAGAAGGAGAGAGAGAGAGAGAGAGAGAGAGAGAGAGAGAGAGAGAGAGAGAGAGAGAGCGAACGAGCGAGTGAGAGAGAAAAAAAAACCCAGACAGACAGACCGTCAGATAGACGGACAAACGGACAAATACAGAGATAGAGAGAGACAGACAGACAGATGCAGAAACAGTGAGACAGAGAGACGAATTTGCATTTTTTTTCATTGACGATAACAAATTCATTCAAGAAAAGGTTACCGCCCCATTTGAAAGGGATGAGTCGTGATCAGCATATTTAAACAAGGTATGTTTACATATAAACATCCACAACATATGCATTTACTTATGTCAAATCATTCCTTTTAACTGACTTGGTGAAATCCAAACCAAGATTTTGTTTACATCAATGAACCAGAGAAAGAAGAAGAAAATCGTCCTGTCTTTGATGGAAAATAATTCCCATGTGTTCTTCCCTCTAATTTGGACTGCTTTTTCTAAGATACGTGCACCCCCCTAAGAAAGTGTGCTGCACACAGCAATCAATTTGCCATTGTCCACGGGAACAATTGTATTTTTCCACCAGATCAGACAATAATCTTCCCCTCTGACAACAATCCACGTTCCCTATGGACTGATTGAGAACAGGCTCTTAACTTGTTTGGCTGTTTTGTTTGGGGTTGTTCATGGTTTCTTTATTGTTTGTGTGGTTTATTTGTTTGGCGGTTTTGTTTGGGGTTGTTCATGGTTTCTTTATTGTTTCTGTGGTTTATTTGTTTGCTCTGTTTTGTGTTTGGTTCTGAAGAGGATGTTGTTTTGTTCCCTGCTACGATTTCCCTTCTTTTCTTTTTCTTTTCTCTAATCCTTTGTGCATCTATCTTCCAAACACAGAGAGAGAGAGAGAGAGAGAGAGAGAGAGAGAGAGAGAGAGAGAGAGAGAGAGAGAGAGAAGAGACACAAACAACATCGATAAGGTAATGTACGGAACTCAAGCACCCACGAAACAACACCAAAAATGTATGTATTCAAAGATCATCCATGTCTTCACGATACCTAACTAAGAAAGATGACATCTGTACTATAGGAAAAGGTAAGGTGAACAGCGTTTCCTTAGATGACATCAGTACTATAGGAAAAGGTAAGGTGAACAGCGTTTCCTTAGATGACATCTGTACTATAGGAAAAGGTAAGGTGAACA
>CM065741.1:2289458-2294458 GCA_033310375.1 Conus canariensis
ATATAACTCTAACAGATGACATTCAGTTATTTCCCTTTTACTTTAACAGACGACAGTCAGTGTCTTCCCTTTGACTTTAACAGACGACAGTCAGTGTCTCCCCTTTGATATATCTCTAACAGACGACATTCAGTTATTTCCTTTTGACTTTAACGGACGACATCCAGTGTCTTCCCTTCGACTTTAACAGACGACATTCAGTTATTTCCTTGACTTTAACAGACGACATCCAGTGTCTTCCCTTTGACTTTAACAGACGACATCCAGTGTCTTCCCTTTGACTTTAACAGACGACATCCAGTGTCTTCACTTTGATATAACTCTAACACACGACATTTAGTGGCTTCCCTTTGATATAATCCTAACTGATGACATTTACCTAAAGCTATCTAGCTTGCACAAGAGTGTATTTATTCTACACAGGCATTTACTTAGCTTAAACTTAACCCTGACTTTCATTTCCATTATTTTACTATGCTGTTTTCTCTTCTCGATCAATCAGTCTGAAGAAACGTGAAATCCCCTGGAAGGTAATGGGTTTTTTTTAACTCGTTGACACAGAGAAGATTATTATTAACTTTAGCGGCTGTCTCTTTGATTGACATGTTAAGAAACGTAGAACGTAGAAAGCTTTTTTTTTTAATGGTCAAGCCAGCTAATTACCTTTTAGGTTGATTGAGAGCGGATGGCGAGAAGGGGAGCTGGAGGGATTCAGCTGTTAGAAGCCGTAAAAGCGAGTAGTTTGACTTGCTTTTTTTTTTTTTTTACAGTACAGCTGTTTTCCTTGCTTCTCTTTTTCTTCTGCATCCTTGTGTGAATTTTCATTAGTGTTAGTACTCTTCTTCTTCTTCTTCTTCTTCTTCTTCTTCTTCTTCTTCTTCTTCTCTCTCCTCCTCCTCCTCCTCCTCCTCCTCCTCCTCCTCCTCCTTCTTCTCTTCTTCTTCTTCTTCTTCTTCTCTTCTTCTTCTTCTTCTTCTTCTTCATTCCATTCTCCTACATCCTTCCAGAAATTCTTTTTTCTTCTCCCTTTCTTCCTGTCTTAATTTGTGACATTTGATTGGTGAGTCCATTTGGAAGGAGAGAGAGAGAGAGAGAGAGAGAGAGAGAGAGAGAGAGAGAGAGAGAGAGAGAGAGAGAGAGAGAGAGAGAGATCCATTTGAATTAAAACTGTAAAGAAAGCACTTGTGTTTATCATTATTTTTTCCGGTTTCAGCAAAGTTATCGTAAATTGTCATCATCGTTATCACAACGTGATCAGCATCGTCATCATCGTTGATGTTATGAAATTATCAACAGTGGCACCAATACCAATACACTATGAATATCTTTTAGTTGGTGGTGGTGGTGGTGGTGGTGGTGGTGGTCGTCGTCTTCTTCTTCTTCTTCTTCTTCTTCTTCTTCTTCTTCTTCTTCTTCTTCTTCTTAATGTTATTATCATTATCATCATTATTATTATTATTATCATTATTATTATTATTATTATTATTATTATCATTATCATTATCATCATCACCATAATCATCATTATCATTGTTATTATTACAATCATTATCAATATTATTATTATCATTATTATTATTATTAATTATTAATCATTGTTATATTATTTTCATTAATATTATAATTGTTATTATCACTATCATTATTATCATTACGATTATAATCATTATTATTGTTATTGTTACATTATTATTTTTTATCATTATTGCCATCATCATCATCATCATCATTGCCATCAGTAGTAGTAGTAGTAGTAGTAGTAGTAGTAGTAGTAGTAGTAGTTAGTAGTGTTGTTGTTGTTGTTGTTGTTGTAGCAGTAGTAGTAGTAGTAGTAGTAGTAGTAGTAGTTATCTTCAACCTTTCTATATCTATTTTTCATCATCATCCCTCTGTGTCCAGATGGAGTACTCCGTCATCACCCGCCACCACAACAGCTCCCCCGTCACCGCCACGCCCTCCCTGTCCTTCGTGACGTCAGACAATTCCCAGCCCTTCAACATGACGTCATCCTCATCCTCTTCCAACATGACGTCCTTCTTCAACCCGGACCAGAGCCCGGCCTACGTGGTGATGCGCCGCTTGCAGACTGTGATCATCCCGGTGATCTGCCTGCTGGGCATCTTCGGCAACGTGCTGGCCGCGGGCACGTTCTTCAGCGCCTCGCTCAACAAGACGTCCTGCTGCTTCCACTTGGCGGCCAAGTCGCTGAACGACATCGGCTTCCTGGTGTCGCTGTTCGTGGTGTGGCTGTACCGGCTGAGAGTGCCGCTCTTCACCATGCCTGGGGTGTGTCAGGTCACCGTCTTCCTGACCTACGTCTGCGGCTGTCTGTCCGTGTGGTTCGTCGTCTTCATTACGGCGGAGAACCTCATCCGCCTCAGCCAGCCAAGGATGGTCCAGAGGTACTGCAACGTGCCCATGGCGCGGCGGATCGTCGGCGGCGCCGTCATGGCCTCCGCGCTCTTCTACAACTTCTCCATCTGGACCACGGGCGTCACGGACGGTCCCATGGGCACACAGCAGTGCGCCAGCCTGAACTCTTTCCAGAACATCGTCATGGCCCTGACCGTCATAGACACGACCTTGACCTTGATCGTCCCTTCGATTCTGATCTTCTTCCTGCTGCTGGCGATCGTGTTCAAGTCCATGGAGTCGTTCGAGCGGAGGAAGCGCCTGAGGTCGTCCTCGCTGCAGAACAGCGGGCCCAAACAGAAGAAGAGGCAGACGCCGGAGGGGAAGATGACCACCTTCCTCTTCGTTCTGTCCCTGATCTTCCTGTCCCTCAACCTGCCCACCCACACCATCCGCCTCAAGCTGCTCATCCAGATGTACATCCAGCGGGTCTACCCGTCCTACGCCGACATCATCCTGCAGAGGGTCTTCGAGATCCTGCTCTACTTCAACTTCTCCACCAACTGCCTCATCTACCTGACCTTCGGGGAGCGGTTCCGGGACGTGTTCAAGGAGATGTACATGGCCAGGTGCTGCCCGCAGAAGACCCCCAAGATGGAGAGGTCCGAGAGTCAGACTGAGGCGGAGCCGGGGCCCATGGTGATGGAGAAGAGGACTAGGACTGGAACCAGTGACGAGTCCACCAGTCTGACCACTGCCGTCAATGAGTGTTGTGATGTGGAGCATGTGGACGTCTAGGACTGGGGTCTGGGGGAGATTGTTTGACCATTGCCGTGAATGAGCGTGTGGAGATCCGAGAACTGCCATCTGAAAGGAATCCGAACGTGTAACCACTGCCGTGAATGAATGTTGTGATGTGAAGCATGTGGATGTCTAGGACTGAAATTTGTTTAGAAATCAACTCGCCTAACCATTGTCGTGAATGAATAGTGTGATGTGGAGCGTGTGGAAGTCTTAGAACTGAAATCTCAAAGGAAATCGCACGTGTAACCACTACCGTGAATGAATGTTGCGATGCTAAGGCATGTGGGCGTCTAGGTCTGGGGTTTGGGGAAAACTGACTCGTTTGACCACGCCGTGAATGAATGTTATGATATGGAGTGTGTCTAGATCTAGGTGTGAAATGTATGAGGAATCGACTCGCCTATCCACTGTCGTGAATTAATCATGTGATGTGGAGCATGTAGAGATCTTAAGATAGGGATCGGCCAGAAATCAGCAAGTTTTACACCTGTCGTGAATGAATTATGCAGAGGTCTTAGGATACAGATCGGCCAGAAATCAGCAAGTTTTACACCTGTCGTGAATGAATTATGCAGAGGTCTTAGGATACAGATCGGCTAGAAATCAGCAAGTTTTACACCTGTTGTGAATAAATTATGCAGAGGCTTTAGATAGGAATCTGCTAGATATCCACAAGTTTTACAACTGTCCTGAATGAATGATGTGATGCTGAGCATGTGGAAGTGTAGAACTGGGGTCTGAGAAGAATTGACTAGATTGACCACTGCCGTGAATGAATTGTTTGATACTGAGCATGTCCAGGTCTACGACTGAAGCCAGCGATGGAATCAATCCACCTAACGACTCCTGTGGATGAGTGGTTTGATTAAGTATGTGGAGTTCTTAGGACTGAGGTCTGAGAAGAATCGACTCGCCTTAGCACTGCTGTAGATGTATGTTATGATGCGGAGCATGTACAATAACTGTAGGTATGGGGCCTGGAAGTGATGTATGTTATGATGCGGAGCATGTACAATAACTGTAGGTATGGGGCCTGGAAGTGATGTATGTTATGATGCGGAGCATGTACAATAATTGTACGTACAGGGCCTGGAAGTGATGTATGTTATGATGCGGAGCATGTACAATAATTGTAGGTACAGGGCCTGGAAGTGATGTATGTTATGATGCGGAGCATGTACAATAATTGTACGTACAGGGCCTGGAAGTGATGTATGTTATGATGCGGAGCATGTACAATAACTGTAGGTATGGGGCCTGGAAGTGATGTATGTTATGATGCGGAGCATGTACAATAACTGTAGGTATGGGGCCTGGAAGTGATGTATGTTATGATGCAGAGCATGTACAACAATTGTAGGTACAGGGCCTGGAAGTGATGTATGTTATGATGCGGAGCATGTACAATAACTGTAGGTACAGGGCCTGGAAGTGATGTATGTTATGATGCGGAGCATGCACAATAACTGTAGGTACAGGGCCTGGAAGTGATGGCTTACTCTGCTACTGACAAGGAATGTTATTTATTGAGCACGTCGAGGTCTAGGATTGTTACTCGATTAATCTGATTACGGCTGTGAACGAATCCTTTGATATACAGCATGTGAAAGTCTAGGGCTGGACCTAGTCAGGAATCAATCAGTCTGAACACCGCCATAGGTAAACGCGTTGATGCAGAGTATCTGGAGGTCTAGAAGTGGAACTAATGAGGCACTGACCAGTCTGACTTCTACGATGACTGAATGCTGTCGTATAGAGCACGTGGGGGTCCGGGTCTGGAACCAGCGAAGACTCCACCGATCTGCGAATGACTAATGATTGAGAGTGATGATGTGCAGCAGGTG
>CM065741.1:2299458-2301958 GCA_033310375.1 Conus canariensis
CACTCTGGTTCATGAGTGGTAGATTGTTATGTGGGCGATATGTGATGTTTATGTGAAATAGATGTGATATGGACCATATGTGGTACGTGGTTCACGTAGACTACACTTGATATGGACCATATGTGGTACATGCACTCTGGTACTCTGGTTCATGAGTGGTAGATTGTTATGTGGGCGATATGTGATGTTTATGTGAAATAGATGTGATATGGACCATATGTGGTACGTGCACATGGTATGTGAAAGATTGTTATGTGGGCATTATGTGATGAATGTGATGTCGTTCAAGCGGTGAAGACGTGACGTGAACCATGTGTGTATGTATGATGTGGTTGATGTGTAACAGACCTGTAGTGTAACACACATGGTGTGTTTTGTGTCATTCATGTGTAGCACAGGCAGCAAGAACCACACACAATATGCGTGATGTGGTTCGTGTCGGGTGCACGTGCTACAGACTGCTAGTGTCATTTGTGACGAGTGTACTTTAGATGTGTGGACGAGTTTACTGCAGACGTGTGATTCGTGTGTAGGGTTGACGTGTGTGGACCATAACTATGTGGTATGTGTATTGTGGGGTGAACGTGTTGTGGATCACATGCGTTTGTGTGCGATGTGTTTTTTGTGTAGTGGGTATGAAGTGGATGATATGTGATATGTGCATTGTGGTATGTATGGGGTGAACGTGTTGTGGATCACATGCGTTGTGTACGATGTGTTTTTTGTGTAGTGGGTATAAAGTGGATGATATGTGATATGTGCATTGTGGTATGTATGGGGCGAACGTGTTGTGGATCACATGCGTTGTGTGGATGTGTTTTTTGTGTAGTGGGTATGAAGTGGATGATATGTGATATGTGCATTGTGGTATATATGGGGTGAACGTGTTGTGGATCACATGCGTTGTGTGCGATGTGTTTTTTGTGTAGTGGGTATGAAGTGGATGATATGTAGTATGTGTATTGTGGTATATATGGGGTGAACGTGTCGTGGATCACATGCGTTGTGTACGATTTGTTTTTTGTGTAGTGGGTATGAAGTGGATGATATGTAGTATGTGTATTGTGGTATATATGGGGTGAACGTGTCGTGGATCACATGCGTTGTGTACGATTTGTTTTTTGTGTAGTGGGTATGAAGTGGCTGATATGTAGTATGTGCATTGTGGTATATATGGGGTGAACGTGTTGTGGATCACATGCGTTGTGTGCGATGTGTTTTTTGTGTAGTGGGTATGAAGTGGCTGATATGTGATATGTGCATTGTGGTATATATGGGGTGAACGTGTTGTGGATCACATGCGTTGTGTGCGATGTGTTTTTTGTGTAGTGGGTTTGAAGTGGATGACATGTGGTATGTGCATTGTGGTATATGTGGGGGGAACGTGTTGTGGATCACATGCGTTGTGTGGAATGTGCTTTATGGGTGGTAGACATGAAGTGCACTACATGTGACATATGTGACGTGGTTGATGGGCAGAAAATGTAATGTAAGCCAAGTGTGATATGTGCAATGTGGTTCACGTGCAGCACACATAGTGTGACCCATGTGTGTTATGTAATGTGGTTCATATGAAGTACTCGTTGTGCGGACCCTATGTGGTATACGTGATGCGATTCATGTAGAATACATATAGTGTTGACCATATGTGGTATGTGTGATGTCCACATTGCATGGCATATGTCGTTTGGATCATGTGTGACATGTGTGATTTCGGACCAGTTGTGGTGTGTGCGATGTGGACATTGTAATATTGCATGTATCATGAGGAACATATGTGATGTATGTGATTTTGGACCATGTGTAAGTGTGTGCCACGTGGACATTGCACGGTGTGTGTCATTTGGATCAAGTGTGATACGTTTGATTTTGTGGTATGTGCGATGTGGACTTTGTATGATATATGTCATGTGTGAAAGATGTGATTTTAGATCATGTGTGGTGTGTGTGATGTGAACATTGTATGATATATGTCATGTGGACCATGTGTGAAAGATGTGATTTTAGACCATGTGTGGTGTGTGTGATGTAAACATCGTATGGTGTGTGTCATATGGAAACTGTGCGAAAGATGTGATTTTAGACCACGTGTGGTATGTGCGAAGTGGACCATGTTAAGTACATGTGACGTGGACCACATGCGGAAGATGGACCATGTATTATATGTAACAATATGTATGATGAGGGTGGTGTGCATTAGATGTGACATGCACTATATATCCCAGACTATATGAAGGAAGATCAGTACGGCACAGGGATTGGGAACTGTGATCGGACAATAACGGCGTAGTGCATGCCACGTGTTTTGTTCTAAGGAAGATCAGTACAGCACAGGGATTGAGAACTGTGACAGTACGGCACAGGGATTGAGAACTGTGACAGTACGGCACAGGGATTGAGAACTGTGATGGGACAGTAACGGCGTAATGCATGCCACGTGTTTTGTTCTAAGGAAGATCAGTACGGCACAGGGATTGAGAACTGTGATGGGACAGTAACG
>CM065741.1:2304458-2306958 GCA_033310375.1 Conus canariensis
TCATTTCCAGCCACTATGAAACCCGCATCAATGCTAATTAGTTCCAGTTACAGTGTAAACTATGCAAATGTGAGTCAGCATCAACCACAATGTTAATAGCACGAATGTTAATCAGTTCTCAATACTTTTTTTTTTTTTTTTTTTTGCGTACGCAGGCTGATACTCCTGCGGACACTCCCTGCATAGACAGGCAAGGATTAATCCCATCTACCCAACAAAGGGAGTAGAGTTTTATGTGTATGACCGTTTTTTATCCCGCCATTAAGGCAGTCATACTCCATTTTCGGGGAAGGTGCATGCTACGTGTCATCCATACCAACATCCAAACTGACCTTCTCTTCCGAAAGTTGGTGATGGGATTTTACGTGTGTGCAAGATGTCATGCGTGCGTTCACACACTGAACCTCGGTTTATAGCCTCATTCGAAGGACTGTATGGGAAATGGAGTCAGAACCAATGTTAACTCCGAGGGAAAAATTCCCCTGTGCCGAAACGGCCCGGCGGAGATTCGAACCCGCAACCCCAAGATTACGAGTCCGGCGCTCTGCCACCAGGCTATTGCGGTCCCGTTATCGCTACAATGTAAACAATGCAAATGATACAACCCGCTTCAATGATGATAAAACTCATGCAAATGTTGATTACTTCCTGTTTCGCATCACAATGTAAGCTGTGTTAGTGTCATCCTGTTTCATGTTACAGAGTAAAATGTGTGAACTGATATTTCTCTCTCTCTCTCTCTCTCTCTCTCTCTCTCTCTCTCTCTCTCTCTCTCTCTCTCTCATCACACACACACACACACACACACACACACACACACACACACACACACACACACACACACACACACACGTGCACACACACACCTCTCTGTGAGAGATGTTACCTTTCCTGTCACAGTGCAAACTGTGAATTGTCCTGTTTACTAGTACAGTGAGTGAGTAATGTCCTATTTCCAATCACAGGAAGATCATGCGAGTAATGTCCTGTTTTGCATGGCAGTGTGTAAACTGCATGACTGCTCTCCCCTGGTTTACATTACAATGTGACTGAATTGAATGTGATTGTATTTCAGAATGCAGTGTAAACCAGGTGACTGTTGTCTTGTTTCCTGTCACAATGTAGACAACGTGACTGCTGTTTCTTTTTCTTCCTTACAATGTATACTGCTTAAGTGTTGTCTTATTTCATATCAGCCTGTACTTACTTTACTTAGGCCCATTGCTCTTGCCAGAGCATAGGCCATCAACAACTGCCCGCCAACGACCACGGTCCTGGGCAATCTTTTCTAATTCGCCCCAGCTGTAGCCCATCTGCCTGGTGTCCGCTTCCAGGTGTTTCTTGGTCTTCCTCACTTCCTTTCGCCTTGGGATTCCAGGTCAGAGTTTTTCTGGTGGTGCTGTCCGGGGGCTTTCGGAGCGTGTGTCCTATCCATCGCCATCTTCTTTTACGGATGTCTTGCTCTACTGACCGTTGGTTACATCTTTCCCACAGCTCTTTGTTGCTGATTGTCTCTGGCCAGTGGATGTGAAGGATCTTTCCCACAGCTCTTTGTTGCTGATTGTCTCTGGCCAGTGGATGTGAAGGATCTTTCCCACAGCTCTTTGTTGCTGATTGTCTCTGGCCAGTGGATGTGAAGGATCTTTCCCACTGCTCTTTGTTGCTGATTGTCTCTGGTCAGTGGATGTGGAGGATCTTTCCCACACTCTTGTTGCTGATTGTCTCTGGCCATGGATGTGGAGATCTTTCCCACTGCTCTTTGTTGCTGATTGTCTCTGGCCAGTGGATGTGGAGGATCTTTCCCACTGCTCTTTGTTGCTGATTGTCTCTGGCCAGTGGATGTGGAGGATCTCTCCCACTGCTCTTTGTTGCTGATTGTCTCTGGCCAGTGGATGTGGAGGATCTTTCCCACTGCTCTTTGTTGCTGATTGTCTCTGGCCAGTGGATGTGGAGGATCTTTCCCACTGCTCTTTGTTGCTGATTGTCTCTGGCCAGTGGATGTGGAGGATCTTTCGCAGGCAGCTGTTGATGAACGTCTGCAGTTTTTGAATGGTGGTTTTTGTGGCTCGCCAGGTCTCTGATCCATATAAGAGGACAGATTTGACATTTGAACTGAAGAGGCGGATTTTCGTCCTGGTGGTGATTAGTCGAGATTTCCAGATGTTCTTCAGAGTGATGAAGGCTGCTCTTGCTTTTCCTATTCTGGTTTTCACGTCGGCATCAGATCCCCCTTGCTGGCTGACTACACTGCCCAGATAGGTGAAGCTGCTGCCTTCTCCCAGTGGGGCTCCATCTAGTTACAGCCCGTACCATGACAAAATACTTCGTTATTCTAGTTAACACAAAACAAACACAACTTGACATTCAAAAGGCTTTCATCATTTATCCTATGTCCCACAGCAGTGTTTGAAGGGGAAACTCGAATTCCAAATCAATATGAATAGCACAATCATTTCTTTTTTGTTTTTTGTTTGTTTTTTTTCTTTTTAAATAAATTATA
>CM065741.1:2312826-2315326 GCA_033310375.1 Conus canariensis
GGACAGATTTGACATTTGAACTGAAGAGGGGATTTTCGTCCTGGTGGTGATTAGTCGAGATTTCCAGATGTTTCTTCAGAGTGATGAAGGCTGCTCTTGCTTTCCTTTCTGGTTTTTCACGTCGGGCATCAGATCCCCCTGCTGGCTGACTACACTGCCCAGATAGGTGAAGCTGCTGCCTTCTCCCAGTGGGGCTCCATCTAGTTTACGGGGGGGGGGGGGGGGCGTACCATGACAAAATACTTCGTTATTCTAGTTAACACAAAACAAACACAACTTGACATTCAAAAGGCTTTCATCATTTATCTATGTCCACAGCAGTGTTTTGAAGGGGAAACTCGAATTCCAAATCAATATGAATAGCACAATCATTTCTTTTTGTTTTTTGTTTGTTTTTTTTCTTTTTAAATAAATTATACCATTTATTCTCTCCACTTCCTCTCAGGATACGATGTAGAAGTTTTTTCTTTTTTTTCCACCACAATCATTGCTAAAAGCATTAACACTTATTGAATTTGAATATTCGTTTTTCTACCCCTACCACCCCCCCCCCCTCCCTCCCAAAAAAAAATCAAATAATAAGTAAATGAACAAATTAATCAAATAAATGATTTCTTTCTAAGTGAATAACAAAATACATTATTCACCCTGTAAGTTTTTTAAGCGATCGTCTGAACATTCGTTGTTTGTTTGTTTTCTAATTCAATAGCGTATGAATTATTCATCCCCAGAAGCCAGTAAGTTTGTAGAATTATAGACAAATAGATAGACAGGCATGCTAGCAGTCACACGTAGACAGACAGACAATGAGAAAGAGAAAGAGAGAGAGAGAGAGAGAGTGAGTGAGAGAGACAGACAGACAGAGAGTGTGTGTATCTACAAGTGTGTGTGTGTGTGTGTGTGTGTGTGTGTGTGTGTGTGTGTGTGTTGAATCACAGTTTCTTCCGTTGTATTCCGAGGGAGTTGTGGACTTAGTCCCATAGTAGCCATGTTGACGGCGCTCCTTAGCAACCAATTTGAAAGGAAACATTAGAGGAGGTAGGGAACAAACTGACAACTATCAATAACAAAGAAGTAGCGTAACTCTTGCTCCCCTAGATGAAAAGTTAAAGGCCCATCAATTCTATACGAATCAGCACGAACAGGCTGCTTGGCACACCCAAACGCCTAGCAGAAAAAGGGCGAAACACAGCACACAGAACAATTAAGGAGACCCCCCCCCCCCCCAAAAAAAAAAAAAAAAAAAAAAAAAAAATCCAAGCTTGCCCATATACCTTGTACGTAACACATATACACAGCAACAATAATTGCAGAAATGAACAAATATGAATTGATATCTATTACAGACTGGCACAGCCTTTTCGATCGTGAATATAGTCAAACAAACGCACGGACGAACAGTCACAAACACAGGGAACCTCAGTTGGACTGGTATAACAGGAAATCTTAAATGACGCAGGGAACAATAAACAGTAAATAACAAAGAAGTAGAGTAACTCTTGCTCCCATGATGCAATATCTACACGCCCATACCTTTCAAACGAATGTTGTTTACCACATCCAAATCCACCAGCAAAAATGACGATACAGAGTACACACAACAAGCAAGGACACATCCGCCCACCCACCCACAGTTGTTGTTTTTTTTTACCCTTGACCCCTATAGACAGCATTTATTTAGTTTGGACCGAAGATTCAAATTGAAATGTGTTGAACTTTTTTAAAGATAACATGCACTGACCGTCAAAGCGTGTAGTCACTTAGGTTTCAGTATTTCCATGTAAATTTTGTCCACTTCCAAATGACGTGACTCCTTTGAACCATATGTCCCGTTCCCCCATGCTTTTATCATTTGTTGAAGTATTGTGCTTTAACCACCATTTTGACTTGGTGCAGTGGTTAGAATCGCGAACTGGGGTCCAGGAGGTCGTGGGTTCGATTTCCATAAAGTCATTTATTTGTTGGATTTCTCGGCCCCTAACAGCTCTTACGGCCTCTAACAGCTCTTACCCCATGTTAACATTTGCCATGAGTTCACATGGAAATATTGGAACCACATAGTTCCACTTCATCCGCTGAAGATGCGTCATGAATTTTCTAACCAACACTGCAGGTGTCTGTATCTCTCGGGCGTGGTTGACGCCGGGATGTATTACGAAAGGAAGCGTAGAGTACAGCCCTGTTATGCAGACTCAGATAAGAATGGAAAACTCCAACTGCAACATTCGCATCATTCTCATCGCTATCGACCAGCATAGGAAAAGTCAGAGAGAGAAGAGAGAGAGAGAGAGAGAGAGAGAGAGAGAAGAGAGATTGCACATGAAGAACAAATGAACCGAGGAACAGAACAAAGGGAAGCTGAGTGGAGAGGAGCCGGGGGAGGGGGGGGGGGGAGGGGGGAGACAGAAGAGGGGGACAAAGTAACTGACTGTCAGATGCAGTGTTTTTTAATATTAATAACAAAATCTCATGGACACTTTTTTAAAGGCGCGTGCGCGCG
>CM065741.1:2317826-2322826 GCA_033310375.1 Conus canariensis
TATAATGATTTTAGTTTTTCAGCAATGTATTTCCTTACCACACTTTCTTTTCGTTTTTTCTTTTCTGCCCTTTGCTGGCTGTTTTGGAGCGCTGTTGGATTCTGTTTGTTTTTTAACCCTTGGTGGCGAGAATACCACAGAATTACAGACTAGTATATGTCCATTTGATGCTAAAGGACCACTGACACAATCAACCGTGCTTCCCGGACGAGTCTGATCCAGCGGACGAAAGGTCTCAGAGCAAATAAAATGAACGGTTCTGTCTTCCAGAGAGTTTTCAATGGTCTCCATATGCTGCCAGTGAAGGATTTTTATTTATGATATATTTCCACGATATTTTCTCCCCCCCCCCCCCCCCCCCCCCCCCGGATTTTTTTTTTTCCAATTTTTGCCATGTCATTAATGTAATGACAGAGGAATTGTAAGCCTGCATTTGTGGTTCCTCCACTTCAAGAGTGTTCTATTTTAATTTAAAAATACACTCTGAAAATATCAGTCACGCACTTGCATACGTAAGTATTATATAACATTTCTGCACGGAAAAAAAGGTTTAGGAGCACCTGGCAACAAAGCAGTCATGTCAGCATAGCCTGAGGAGGAATGTACTTTGACTCACGAGGCAGCTATGTTCAAGTACATCACGATACAGCCATACTCGACGCTCTTAATTAAACAGCAAGACTTGGTTCTCGAGGCTGTTTGGAAGAGAGAGAGAGAGAGAGAGAGAGAGAGAGAGAGAGAGAGAGAGAGAGAGGAAGAGTTTCAATATGCATTTATATTACGGACAGAGGGAGAGACAGATTCAACATGCATCTATATCATGGAGAGAGATATACAATATGCATTTATTTATGGAGAGAGAGGGAGAGAGAGAGAGAGAGAGAGAGAGAGAGAGAGAGAGAGAGAGAAGAGAGATTCAATATGCGTTTATATCATGGAGAGAGAGGGAGAGAGATATTCAACATGCGTTTATATTATGGAGAGAGAGAGAGAGAGAGAGAGAGAGAGAAGAGAGAGAGAGAGAGAGAGAGAGATTAGAGATTCATATGGAGAGAAAGAGAGACAGAGAGAAAGATTCGACATGCGTTTATATTAAGAGAGAGAGAGAGAGAGAGAGAGAGAGAGAGAGAGAGAGAGAGATTAAACATGCAATATATCATGAAAAGAGAGAGAGCAGAGAGAGAGAGAGAGAGAGAGAGAGAGATTCAACATGCGTTTCTGTTATGAACAGACAGACAGACAGACAGACAGAGAAAGTGGAAAATATCCAGGCAGTACTCGCCACAAATCGATATAGGTACATTACCAACCACAGCTAAGCCTCCGGCCAAAGGAAATAGAGAAGCAAGGCAAAGAAGAGAGAAGTGGAAACTCGGCCACAGTGATCTGGGTACAGTCCTCTGCTGCACGTGGCAGTGGTACAAAAACTGGTGTCAAGGTCAGGGAATGATTTGGTTGCACACCTAAAAACAATTCGCAAGGCCTTGCTTAAGGAGTCGAGTATTTATAGACAGCACAATTACTTTATTGTGAATACTATGATTGTGTCTGAAAGTTGATTTACCTTCTTTTCTCTCATATGCCCATCAAGAGATACATACCAGTTGGTTCCCAAGCAGATTATTTTGTGGAAACCACCTGACGATCAGATAGGAGATCACGGGTGAATTGGAGCGAAGGCCTCACATGTGACGTCAGGTACGAGGTAGGTCATTCATTTCTAGACTGTGAATGATTTCATCGCGGAGAAATCCCTAAAAATCAAGAGAAACGATTGGTGGTGGACTGTTTATATAATCTATTATCACTTTGATATCAATTATGGGGGCTCAAATATATGCTACACCTCAAAACACATGGATTATAATAATATTATAGTGGTATAGTGCAAAATCGTAATTGTGGCGTGTGGGCTGTCTTTTCTCACCAGTGGCGGGAAAAAAAGCCAAGACATAGCGGAAATTGGGAAGGGGGAGGGGGGAGGGGGGGGTGCGGCGGAAAGGGATGAGGAGGGGGGCTGGGAGTGGGCTGCAAGGCCTGAATGGGGAGAGCAGTACATCCATAATTGAGGAACCGGACGTATTAGTCGAACAGAAGAAAAACTGCATTATGAAGGGAAGTGAGCCTGTATTTCAGTGTTATGCTGACAGCCGAGGGAAGCGAGCCTGTATTTCAGTGTTATGCTGACAGCCGAGGGAAGCGAGCCTGTATTTCAGTGTTATGCTGACAGCCGAGGGAAGCGAGCCTGTATTTCAGTGTTATGCTGACAGCCGCAGTTTCTTGTTGGTTTTTTGTACTCCCATTTCTTGTAGAACAGGGAGTACTTTACAATGGGAACGAAGAAATGCTGTCTCTGTGTGTGTCTGTCTGTCTGTTCGTGGTCAAAATGTGTTCCACTCGCTCCAGACAAAACTTCTGGGCCGATCTTTCTGAAAATTTGTAGGTATGTTCATTATGGGTCACGGATGATGCCCGATGTTTTAGTTTAACAGAATAGCCGTTATTAACGGCTATAACGGCCCAAAACGGTTTTTTTTTTCTTTATGGAATATCTCAGTGACGAAATACATTATGACGCATGTTTCATTGTGACGTTTTTTTTTGTTTTGTTTTTTTTGTTGCTGTTGTTTTTTGTTTGTTTGTTTGTTTGTTTTTTGACAAATATCTATGAAAGTACTGTATTTGACGGATTTTAAAATAGCTTTAGATCTAATAACTGACTGGTAGATCATGGGTATTTTCATAGTAAACATGCTCTTGACATGTACACATGTACTCAAGATAAACTGGGAGTGCGTTTATGTGCTTTGCATCTTGTTTTCAGTTGCAGTGATCTTTCTTAGCTGTATACCGGCACAGTTACTAGATAAATGCAGCTGTCCCTCACACTGATCTGAAACCCAAGGCCTAGGCTTATGTCAAAGACCTCTGGCAAAAGGAATGGAACTCGCAGACAAATAAGAACCTGTGCAAAATCCATGTAAACCTGAAAGAGTTTTTACCATGCTCCCGAGGCAGCCATAAAGAAGAAACAGTCTTGTGCCTTTTATAAACAGGCCACTCCTTTTACACCCATTCTTATCTTTTAAAAGGTGAAGAAGTTCCGTGGTGCATTCCATGTCAAGTACCACTCACAGTGCAACTTTTTTTTTAGAGTGTTGAGACTTGCATGGTGTGAGGCATTAACATTTTACAGCAGACTCCATGAAAATCTCGCTCAGAAATTGTCCCACCTGATGTGAACTTTGAACTTCTGAAAGGGATTTACATTTGAAAGATTTTAGAGAAGGAAGATTTTTAACCAAATTTCCAGTGTGTTTTAGATGCATTTTAAAGTGTTGTGTGAATGATTTGTTGTTGTTTTTTTTTAAAGGCTTGTGAGTTGACTTCAACATAGTGGCAGCCCTGATATGGCCCTTTGCGGTGGTTTGGCTATAAAAAAATTTTTAAAAAAATTACCATGTTGAGGCGTGAACATGTCTGTGACTTTTTGTGATAACTTTTCTAGGTGTTATTATCCCTGTTTATTATCCCTGGGAAGATGTGCTTTTTCAAAAATTTGACCTTGGTTGCCATACAAGAATAGACCAGGCAAGTACATTGTGTGTGTGCTGTGTGTGTGTGTGTGTGTGTGTGTGTGTGTGTGTGTGTGTGTGTGTGTGTGTGTGCTGTTTTGCCTGCCAATTTGCGTTCGGTTTTCTTAATATATGTATGCATAGAATGATGGACAGATAGATAGGCAGATAGGCAAGCTGGCAGATAGACAGATAGATAGATAGATAGATTAGAGACAGACAGACGGACAGACAGACATGTGGGTGGACTTGTCCTGCTTGTAATTTGCTCGTGTCGCTAAGACTGAGAAGAAGATACTCTTTGCATGGAGAATGTTACGTTTATGATGGTTGTCTTTGGTCCTATACTCTCTGCGTGGGGAATGTCACGTCTATGATGGTTGTCTTTGGTCCTATACTCTCTGCGTGGGGAATGTCACGTCTATGATGGTTGTCTTTGGTCCTATACTCTCTGCGTGGGGAATGTCACGTCTATGATGGCTGTCTTTGGTCCTATACTCTCTGCGTGGGGAATTCTCTACATAAAGGACACATCAAATCCCAAACATTATGCGTTCGATATCAAGATAATGACAAGCTAATTCTGATATTCCTATTCTAAATTTTACTGTTACATGCTTTAAATATATATCTATATCTATGTTCAAATAAGTTTTCAAGTTATAAGTATATGAAAAATTCCTATAAAAATCAAACCTATCACTATTATGAATATGGTCAGACCATTTCTGCCATCTGCAGTCCACTAGTCGCTGGCGAAAAAGTTGTGAAAAGCCTTTTATATTCTCGACTCCTTGGTTCAACCAGACGAATCCAAATCCATATTCAAACAGAGTCGCACTTTTGTCACCCAGTTACTTTTACCTTTAGTATCTAAATCATACAACAAATTATATGCTTTACGAGGTATTCTGGTATCATCCATGTAAAGTAATTTCAGGCAGTATCGGATACATTTAACGGCAGAGACAATGTAAATAGGACATCGATCAGTTTCGCTATAATAAGATCATTTGGAGTACGTCTATCAACTCCTAGAAACTTCTTCAATGCGAAAACATGGACCGATTCACAGAAAGTAGCCGCATTATCTAATCCCCATAACTCAGAGCCATATTGTACGATTGGCTGAACCTGGGTATCAAAAAGTTTAATAAATAATGTAAGAGAGAGAGAGAGAGAGAGAGAGAGAGAGAGAGAGAGAGAGAGATCCGTATAGCGTTCCCTTTCGGTCGTTGTTCTCGTCATGTGCAGAGGTCATAACTGCGTGTTAGTGCCAGACTGGGGAATGGGGTAGGAAGGAGAGCAGGAGGGGTGGGGGAGGTGGGGTGTGGGGAGGGTGTGGGAGGGAGTGGAGGTGCAGACAAAGAGGGTGCCGTAAGTGGAAGAGAAATGTGGCTTTGGGGTAGAATCTTGCAGTGACTG
>CM065741.1:2327826-2352826 GCA_033310375.1 Conus canariensis
TAATTTTGTAGAAGCTTTCTTTAAAACCGATTCTCTTCTGTGGAGGATGTACTGTTTGTCCCCAAACGGCTTTATTTCGATCTCTTTCCGACTGTTGTCCTCTGGCATAAGACTTACATGTAAAGGGCCAGAGTTCAATGCTTTTCTGAAACTTTTTTGACGGTCAAAAAATGTAAATGGGCTTAAGAATTCAAATTTTATGTCCCATTCTAAATATGGTTCTAAGTGCCATTTGTTGTCAGTTTTTTCGAACTATTTTATATTCATACTGACCCGCATTATTTGCTTCTACATTGCGTAGTTGTTCTAGTTTAGGAAACCTTTTGCTGTCGCTAACCTCTTTGCGTTTATAATAACCATCTTTAGTGTACTCAAAACCATACAAAGTGCCTATCTCACCGTTTTGTTCAAAGTCCTCAACGTCTGCAAGGTCTTTTAATTCTAAAGTTACACACCTCTCAGGCGCTAATGTAACTCCTGATTCTTCTGGCCCACGAGACATTATTTTTAGTACACCTTATTATTTTATTTCTAAAACAATGTGCATGTTATCACATTTCACGACTTTCCCTGTTTTATCTGTGATCTTTATATTAAATGATCTGACCCTCCCACAAGCTAATTTTTTAAACTGTAAATTAGAGAATTGTATAATTTCATAATCGCAATATGCAGCTTTTCCTGCTGGAAGAGCTCTTAAAACAGTTGAGGGCCTTCCATCATATAAGTTTTCATCAGTGCTCAGCTCGTCCAAATGAACATAGAGTAATGAATGTAATGCAAGATCGAGCGGATATTCTCCCTCATAAGTAGTTTCGTCTGATGTAACTCTAAAACCATGATTGTCAGTTGCAAAGCCTAACATTTTAGCTAGCTCTACATCAAAAAGGTAATGGTCTACTTCTTCTTCAGGTTTGAATGTCAACATTATTTTCAAATTTGCATTGTTAAGTTTGAGAGTAATGTCGAAGTTACTCATTGCTTCTTTCAGCGAGCAAAACCCGTAATAACCATCAGGTATGGTTAACTGGCTAACTAAGTTTCCTCTATTATCACATTTTTTAATCTTATTATTCTCCTTGGATTCAGTTATATTAAACCATACGACTTTGTAAAAAATTTCATGGAGCGCGACCCTTTGGGTTCCGCAGTTATTATCAATAGCATATTCTAAAAACGAAGGGCTGTCTTGAGTTGTTATTGTTACAAACATTTTTAAAACAAATTTAAAAATGAGTGCATTCAAATATACTAATGCAAAATATTCTGTCGGGCTGCACTACAATCTTAAAAATATAACAACTGACACCCTTGACATTTCTGTGACTCAGTCTGACACCTTTCAAGTAAAGGTTAGTAATCCATTGGACAGATATCTTAACCCTCCTATTAAAAAAGACTACATCGCGAAAGTGTGGTTCAGTCATCCGATGCAGTTTTATCAGAACCAGTTAAACTTTGCTGTGTTTTGCGCATCAACTGGGTGTGGAGTGTCGTATGCTGATCATTTAAATCATCCTGATCCTTTGGTGAGGTCAGTGTATAGATTTCATTTCTATTACACCTTCAGACGTATTTTATCTGAACTGCAAGCGCCATTACCAAATGACAAAACGTTTAATCCATTCAGCAACAGAATAGATTACAAGGCTTTTGAAAGGATCTGTAACGAATTTGATATTGACCCAAAGACAGACTTTAGACAAAAGTTGGATCTTAATCATGGTTTAGGCACCCTTTATTTTTGGGGCGTGCACAGAAAGTATAACTATGATTACAATCCTCCTTACACATCTTTCTCTTCAGGCACAACTGTTCACCTCGGGTCCATAGAGCAAGAGCATAAAACAGCGTGGACAACATTTATTTTAGACACTTCTAATGGTCTAACTAGAGCGGGAATAGAACGAATAAACGACTCTATTCGTACTTATGTTTGGTGTTTGCTAGGTTCGCAAGCACAAACGAGATCAAACATAATTGATCCTTCTACTGGCTTTGACGCCCAAAAACAGTATTTAGCAAATTTAGAGGATTCTATTAATTCTGCAATTGATTTGCCTTCAAGTATTAAAAGGTACCAAAATGTTTTGCAATACGCAAGATCGAAAGTAGACTTTGCTGTCGGCACTGGTTTATACATGCTGCCTTCTGACCTCAGACTCCAGATAGGAACAATAATAAACTATAATAATGAAATCCTTGTGGCTGGTAAAGAAGAGAAGGTCGGAAAAAACGACATAAATTCTAAGCCAGCAATAGCAATAAAAAAAAAAGAAGTCCCACCAATCACCCCAAAACCCCACCCCCAACCAATCCCCATGGTGAATAAAAGCGACCCCCATGAATATGAAAAGACAGCACTTGTTATTGGATTAACTGCCCTAGGATTACTTGGTCTTTATCTTACTATAAAGTAACCCAACTATTAAGACAACTAATGTCCATAAGTGCTCGGCCATAAAGCCAACTACTTTGCTTGCAGTAGACAAAAGCCAGCTAACGATCCCCCCTAATATGCCAGGTAAAGAGTCTATGGCCTTAGTGGCTAATTTTTTTAATAAACCCGCAAGATGATCAAGTTGTTTTTTTACCCATGATTTATCGGGTGGTGGTGATGGAGGCACTGTCCCCCCACCATTACCTGTAATAGCCATCACCAGTGTACTTATTGCAAATCCTAAGGCTGTTATAACGCTCGCTAATGTGATTCCTTGCTCTCTAAACAGTGTTTGTATTCGTTCTGCTAGCGTCGTGTCTTCATACAAAATTCTGTTGATGGTTTCTCTTATTCTGTTCGCTTGAGTTCGTAATTGTTCTCGGTTATTAGACAACACTTCTAGTCTTGCTGATCTCTCTTGTTCAAGATCTTTTAGTCTTTGTGTTATTCTTTCTTTAACACCAGGTCCTAAGTTGTGGTCATCAGCCTCAACTAGTTTTTCTTTTTCTCTTTTTATATGCTCATCTAGTTCACCCAGTTTTGCTAAATTGTTTGTTAATTCGCCTCTGATGCTTCTCAAAGCATGATCAAGGGCCGTTATTTCTCTCATAGGTAGCGGCGGATCGTGCATAATTTTTAATGCTGTTTCTTCTGAAAAACTGGTTTCTGCTTGTATTATTTTGTCTGCTGTTGGGCTTAAATCTTTAAGTTCCATGTTTTGTATTTGGTTATCTGTTGGGAGTTCTTGTAGTGTGTTTTGAAGTTTAGCAACTGCTTCTCTATCTAATTTTGGTTTAGTAATGCCAAGGCGATTTTGTTCGCTCGCACTGAGCCTTTGTCTAATTGTACTCTTTTTTAAAAACTTTGATGAGTCTGGTTTAGTTGTAAGCTGAAAAAGTTCGCCTTTATCATTTTTAAAAAACAAGTGATCATTTTTTGTTTCAAAATCATTAGGGTCTATAAATTCGGGAGGTTCTTGGACTAAACTTTGATAAAATGATCTGACCTTACTTTCTGTTAATTCACGCCGCAATGATTGTAATGGATGTGTTAAAGGAGTCATTTCACTCATGTCGTCTCCAGGATCAAAAACATCATAATCTTCAATGCCTGCCATGTTTTAAAAATAATTAACTTTTTATTTTGTTTTATAAAAAAAAAATGTCACAAGCATATGGCTCAATTCTTGACCCGCATAGAAGACTGAAAGAGCCCTTTGGCGTGAAGGGAAATAAACAGAATATTATTGTTCCAAATAATCCATCTACTATTGATTCAGATCAAATTCTTACTGTTAAATTTCCAGACCTAGGAGCAGATGAAGTGATTGTGCCGGGATCTGCACGTCTTACTTTCAAAATAGAACTCGAATCAGCAACAGACGCAAACAGGACAGTAGTTCAGAATCTGGGACGGGCAATCGTTAAGAAAATTTCTATAAAACTTGAGGGGCAAGAAATATTTTCTTTACACAATGCAGACATATTTCTAATCTATTCTGATCTATGGCTAACCGCGAATGAAAGGGCTGACCTCGCGTTTCAAGGAATCGAAAATAACGAAGCACTAAAACACAGAATAGACGCCGAAGATGCTAAAGCCGGCAACAAGTATGAAGCTGTAAGTTTTGCTTATGGAAATCGCTTTTCTATACCCTTAGATTTTGAGTTGTTTAAAAGCGCATGCGCCATACTTTCAAGGAGCATTAAAAGACAGATTGTCATATGAACTAACTTTTAATGAATACAAACGTGTCATTAAATCTACAGACTCTGAAGCAAAGTACAGCATTTCTGACATCTCGTTAGAGTTTGACATTGTTAGCAACCCTAACTTAGCAAGGCTGATTGAGCAACAATATCAGTCAAAATTAGCAATATATTACGAAAGAGTGATTCATCATACTAAATATCCTAAAAGCAGGGCAGACACAATATGGAACTTTAGTTTTAGTGCCACAGCAAGATCCCTTAAAGGTATTTTATTGCTGTGTGAAGATGAAGAACCATTCAAAAGACAAAGTGAAAAGTTTATCAATCCTAAAATAACGAAAGTACAATGTTCAATTGAGGGTAGTCCTAACCAAGTCTACGGTAGTGGGCTTAAACCTTATCATCATTTTGATGAAATAAGAAAATTGTTTGGAGGCGGGAGGTCTAGAAGTCCAACCTTGTGTCTAAAGATCTACACCTTCACAGTGTTAGACTTGATGAATATTTAACAACGAAATACGGTTTATGGATTGACCTAAGGTCAACAGAGGATAATCAGTTGCATGGGAGTGGGAGAACAGTTAAAGACGTAATAAACATTCAAATTGATAAAGAAAAAGAGAGTGATAAACCACTTAATGTACATTTGTTTTTAATATATGATGCGCAGCTGAATATTCAAGATAACAGATTAAAAGATATCCAATACTAAATTATTTTTTATTTTTTTTAAAAAGCATGTCTGTTCAGGTTTATCCAAAAGTGCCCAAAGAAGAGATAGTAGGCAACTCTGTTGCTGTAGACATAAAAACTTTCAGATTAACCAACATTACACAAATGCAAACCCAACTAGAGCAGGACCTTTCAAAATACAGTAAAACCAAACGAAGGTATTCTGCTGTCTTTAATGCTGTTACATATGTTAATACTGGAGCATCGATCACTAGTGCTCTATCAGCAGGAACAAGTGTAGGTCTCTTAGCAACAGGCGTAGGTGCACCGGCAGCTTTACCTCTAGGCGGTTTGTCTTTAACTCTTGGCCTGTGTTCATTGGCTGTAAGTGCTGTCAGCAAAAAAAATAAAAGCTAAACTCCAAAAGCACACAGCTATGGTTCAACTAATAACAGCTAAACTTAGTTCCTTCAAACTGATAATTGATAAAGCACTAGTTGACTCAAACATCACGGATGAAGAATTTAGTCGCCTACAGGCTGATTTTGAGGACTACAAAAGACAAAAGTTTGATCTTCAAAGAAAGGCAACTTTTTCTCAACAACCAGACACCGACCAGATAAAAAAGGAATGCTTAAAAAAAGTAAACGAGACATTAAACTCTGTTCTAAACAGCTCACATTAACAACACCAAAGGGCGTTTATACTTTAGTTTATGAGTCTAAGCACAAAAAGACCTCTGATATTGATTAATTAATTTAAATAAATATTTTGAGTTAGAAAAGAAGCTCAACATGGATAAAATATATGACAGTTTTGACTCTTGGTTAGATGCAATGGAAGAGGAAGAGCGTTTGTCAAAAGCTTTAAATGAGGTCGTTTTAGAAGTTATTGATCCAACAAACGTACAGGCAAGCGTTGTACATGCTATTTCTCAAGTTCCAAGTAAACTAACAATAAACCCTCCAGTTAAAGTAAGGTTAGTTGTTTTAATCGACTATATAACAATAAACGAAGAAAATCTAGAAGTCTGGGTCTCAACTAAACAGCAGACTATTCTTTCTTATAATGACTTAACACCCGGTTGGGCAGATCAACTTCTTACACAGTTTAATGAAGCCTCTGAAGCAGCTAAAATGAGAGGCTCTGGTTGGTCAGAGGGTGAAGTCCTAGACATCAGATTAAGACAGGCTAAGTATGAGCCGATTGTAGGCAAGTCTTACATTCCACTGCCTCCAACATTAGTTGCAAAGAGAGCAGTTCTGAACATAAAGAATTCAGACGACAAATGTTTTATGTGGTGCGTTCTTGCGAAGCTGCATCGCGTTGCTAAAAATGCAGAGAGAGTATCTAACTATCAACCTTGGGTCAATGATCTTAACTTTGATGGACTCACCTTTCCTGTGGGTGTAGACAAAATTGATCAGTTTGAAGAACAGAATCCCCCAATAACTGTTAACGTATACACATGGTCTGAAGAAACCAACCTTCTGCCAATTAGAGTATCAAAGAACAGTCCAACAATAGGCGAACCAACCAAACACCATGTAGACTTACTCCTGATGCACAGCCATTCAGGATTGCATTACACGCTAATACGCACAATGAGTAGACTGTTGGTGCATACTACAAAAAATCGTGGCAAACAAGAATTCTGTAGAAAATGTTTAACAAGAATTCCGTCTGTTCAAGCAGCGAGTGAACATGTAAAACATTGTATCAGCCCAGTTGACTGTAATACAGAACTAATTATGCCAAGAGAAGGCAGTAAGGTTAGTTTTAAGAATTACAAAAAACTACAGAGGTCTCCATACGTTGTTTACGCAGACTTCGAATCGCTTATTGTTCCTTATGAAGGACCTGCTCCAAAACATTTACCAAAAACAGTTATAATGAATAACCACCAGATTTGTTCATATGCTTTCATTGTTGTTAGGTCAGATGGTGAACATTCAAAGCCAGAATTATACAGAGGACCACATGCTGCAAAACATTTCTTAAAACGCATGCAAGAAGTTCGTAATGTTTGTTCTAATAATCTAGACCTATCCGATCTTAAGATGACTCCTGAAGATCAAGATCGCTATGACTCAGCCACTCACTGTTGGATTTGTGGTTTAGAGCTGACCCCTGAAAGTTTAAATCCAACAGTAAAGGATCATGATCACATTAGCGGAAAATTTAGAGGAGCAGCACATAACAATTGCAATCTTCAACTAAAGTTTGATCCTAGGACTTGGAAGCTGCCTATATTCTTTCATAACTTGCGAGGTTACGACTCTCATCTTATATTGCAAGCAGTAACTAGCGCCTTTAGGGTGTCATGCATTGCGCAGTCATCAGAAAAGTACATGTGTTTCACTTTAAATAACCTGTCTTTTTATGACTCTATGCAACACCTGATGGGTTCATTAGAGTCACTAGCAGGATCCTTAAAGTCCTGCCCAATAACGGAAGAATATTTTGACCCAACGGTGATTAGAAAGGGCGTTTATCCTTATGAGTACATGAACAGCTGGGAAAGGTTTGAAGAGACAGCCCTTCCGCCGAAAGGTGCGTTCTTTAGTAGTCTTAGAGGAAAGGACATCAGTGATTCTGATTATTCTTATGCTCAAGAAGCGTGGCAGAAATTAGAATCTAAAACAATGGGAGACTATCATGACTCCTATTTAATGGCAGATACTTGTTTGTTGGCGGATATCTTTGAAAATTACAGAAAGACCTGCATGAAACATTATAGTCTAGATCCTGCGCATTATATTTCTGCGCCTGGGATGAGTTGGGACGCATTCTTAAAATTTACTGGTGTACAGATTGACCTGTCTGACCTACCAATGCTTCAGATGATTGAAAACGGATTGCGTGGCGGAATTAGTATGGCGTCTCACCATTACTGTAAAGCAAACAACAAATACCTAGACAACTATGATCCAAGTAAAACTTCTAACTATCTTATGTATTTAGATGCAAACAATCTGTATGGTTGGGCTATGAGTCAATCACTTCCATTACGTAACTTTAAAATGTACACAGGAGGTGTAAAAGACATTCAAAAGTTTTTTAAATGGCTTCAGAGTCTAGAAGCTGATCAACAACGGGGCTTTATTCTAGAAGTTGATTTAGAATATCCTCATGAACTCCATGACCTGCATAATGACTATCCATTAGCGGCAGAAACCCTAAAAGTGTCAATGACAGAACCGCCTAAACTTGTGCCTAATCTTCGTGACAAAAAAAATTATGTCTGTCATTACAGACTTCTCCAATTTTATTTAAGACATGGTTTAAAGTTAACAGCAGTTCATCGTATAATTGCATTTGATCAAGAACAGTTCATGAAACCATACATCATGAAGAACACTGATCTCAGAACTAAATCCACAGATGCTTCAGAAAAAGACTTTTTCAAGTTGATGAACAACAGCTGTTTTGGAAAGACTATGGAAAATCCGCACAAGCGCAAAGATGTCAGAGTGGTTACTAGAGAAAACGATGCAATTAAGTTGACTTCAAAACCAAATTATCAAGACTTCAGAAGATTTCATGATCAGCTTTTTGGAATAATGATGAAAAAAAGAAAGTCAAATTGGACAAACCTGTTTTTATTGGGTTTACTGTTTTAGAGCTGTCGAAGCTTTTGATGTTAGAATTTCTTTACGACTACTTTAAACCCTTGTATCCAGAGTCCAGAGTTCTGTACACAGATACAGATTCCTTTGTAATCGACATCCCTACTGAAGATTTTTACAAAGACATGGAATTAGAAGTAGCAAAAGGGCATGCCGGATGGTACGACACATCTGATTACCCTAAAGATTCACCTTTGCATTCAGTTATTAATAAGAAGGTTTTAGGTAAGATGAAGGATGAATTATCTGGAGGTGTGATCAAGGAGTTTATTGGTTTAAGGTCGAAAATGTACAGTCTCGCATGTCAAACTAGTACTATTAAAAAAGCAAAGGGAATATCTCGCAGTGTTGTGCAGTCAAACATATCACATGACAACTACAAAGAAGCATTGTTCAATAAAAAGACTTTTCATCATGACAATTACAAACTACGATCTAATCTGCATGAGATTAACACAACAGTTGTAACAAAACGGTCTCTTGATAGAACTAACACAAAAAGAGTATTTGTTAATCCAGAGTATTCATATGCAATTGGGCACTGGAGAATAGTATAATCATATGTCTTCATGGAGTTTCTGTTTGGTCAAGTGTTATCAGAAGCTCAACTATATCATTATCCAGTATAGCCAAATCATTATTATTCTCATTCATTACTGCTAAATGTGCTTCAATTTTTTTTTATCATTTCAAGATTTTGATTTTTCCATATCAAAATATCAGAATCTAGGGATTGGGGTAGTAAGCGATTGTCACCGATCGGCGGTACTAAACTAGTATGTCCATGTGGTTAGAGTGGTGAGGATTCAAGATATAGAGCGTGCATGTATGCGTGCATGTATGTGTGCTTGTGTGTGTGTGTTGTGTGTGTGTGTGTGTGTGTGTGTGTGTGTGTGTGTGTGCACGCGCGCGCGGAGTAAGACTGGGGTTTAGTTAGCTGGGTTTAAGCTAAGTTCCTCGGGGCTAGGTAGTAAGGTTAGGCTAGGTAGGGAGCAGGTGAAGTAGGACATACAATATTCTTTCATTCCAGTCTTCACTTATTGAAGGAATGGAATGGAAGCGGGAGGTTGGTTTCGTTCCCGATTGTTACCCTTTTGTTACTTTGGTTCTACACCAGAGAAGGCGGGGCAGGATATCGGCTGTTGTTGTGTTGTCAAGTCTGTGAGTTGTTGTGGTAAATTGTCGTGTTGTTGCACGAGCAACAACTGTTCCGTTGGTCAGGTGTGTCAGCTCTGCGGAGGGATACACTCCTCTGACCAATCGTTGTTGTGTGGTGAGTAGAGTTCGCTTGATTCCGACCAGGGCGGAATGTGTTGGGGTAGCTTCACTTCGGTCCCTGGTGTTCGTCGGAGTGGACGTACTCCTTGTAGGTGCGGCGGCAGCGCCGGTAGTTTTTGAAGAGTGACTTCGAGTCATATAGTTAGTGCCAGGTCCTCGTCGGGTTTGGGTGCCCTTGGCCTGTGCTGAGTCGGTGTCGTCCTTGTTGGCAGCCACTGTCAGCCAGTTGCAGAACTGGTGTGGTTGACCGTCTGTATGTCCAGGTTGGTGATCTGTTAGGTTCGTTGTGTTGTAGTTCGTCGTGTTGTCTTGTATTATGGCGAGTTGTACTGTAGTTGTCTCAGGTTGGGATTAGTTGTATGGTGTTCGTTGCGTATACTGGTTGTCTGGTATGATGTTGTCTTGGTTCCGTGATTGGAATTTGTTGTCAGCCGGTTTGTGTTGTTACCTCTTTTCGGTATATTCTGTAAGTAGTGTACATAGTGGTTCCTGAGTTCGATTGTCATGTGACAGTTTGGCTAGACAATGTGGGTTCGATATAATAACCGTTGATGGGCGGTGATGTAGATATTGTTTGTGGTTTGTCTAGGTTAATTTCCGTGTGTTCAATGAGAAGGTAATACGAGGTTGCTTTTTGTTGAGGATCATAATATGAGTCAGGTGCGGATGTGTCTGCGTGAATCATAAAGGGATTGTGCTCAATTTCAGTCATAAATAATAATAGTTCGTTGAAATTGATTTACGATTCCGTAGTTGACCTGCACAGCATTGGAATCGGTTAACTGTGTAGTAGGGCTAAGGCCAATTTGTGGTCGAGTGGTTTACACTGGGGTACGGTCGTAACCATTCAACTTATATTGGTGTCTTTTCACTTTCGTTACGAGTCAGGGTTCTCGACGCGGGTGTCGTGCGCGTGCGGACTGTATCTGTGACGTTCGCATTTGGTACAGGACAGTGAGTCCATATGGTTAGAAGTTTTGTAAGAAAGTGACAGTCGTCACACGTGCAGGGATGTATGTATTTGTGACAGAACGGGGTTGGAGAAAGATATCTTAGGTTGTGGGGAGGCAAACCAGTTATGAATTTTAGTAAGCAGAGAGAAGGGAAAGGTAAAGTTTAAGGCGAGTAGCTTAGCAGTTGATAAGATAAAAACGGATGATGTGCAGCATGTAATATTGTATGAAGTGTGGTTGTGTTGGCATAACAAGGATTAACCACTGGGTTATCTGACAAGAGATGACATGGGAGTGATGTGCTGGATGGAAATTTTGGCGAACAAATCATGTTTTTGATATATGATGATAATTGACAGGGCAAAGAGGGGTAATAATGTGAAGGATTGTGGCTGCGAGCCGATTCTCTTGTGTGAAAATGCTGGAACTGTGAACCGCTAAAAATTGATAAGTTTTTTTTGTTTTGTTTTTTTTTTCCCTCTGAGAGATGTGTATTACTACTGGTTATTGTGTGGAGACATTTCCTTGTGAAATTGGCCATTTCCTAGATTATTTAGTATGTCCTAAGGGGGCCCGTGGAGTCCGTGTTGGATCGCTTAGATTGGTTTATTTCTCCGAGAATTGGGTGTGATTCATAATTTCATATGTAATAACGTGGATTGGCTCAGGGAGAGTATTGTTTTACCGCTGTTGTAAGGGTTGGCAGGAAATGGGTCTGATAACCCCAAAGTGAGTAATGGGTTGGGGGATGTGTTCGAAATTCAAGGGGTCACTCTCATGCCCGAGTGGGAAGTAGGCAAGGGAGATGGAGAGTTAAAGCTTTACCAAGTAGCCTATGTGCCTTGATGACTCGGGTAGTAGCAACACTACAGTAGTGGCCTACAGTTGTGTCAGCAGGTATCCTGTTCCGTCCTGAGGCTGGGGGCCAGATCACCGCAGTTCTACTGTACTGCCGCGTGCCGGCAGGTGAGCGGCGCTTTCCAGTGCCTGTTGTTTCCCCGGGAGAGGGAGACCACCCAGGCCGTCTGCCTTCTGTGGGGCAGCTCTCCTCTGGCTACCGGTGCTCTTCCGGGAGTTCTCCGGCACTGGTTCCTCGTCCCTGTTTAGGCGTCCTGTGAGAGGGCGCTGTACCAGGCCTTTTTTCACCCTTGGTGTCCGGCGGGGCCTTCAGAGGAGGAGGCGTCCTACGAGCCCCGGACCCGTCGAGAGGGCGTCTGGTGTGTGTACGTTGGGTGTCGTGCCCATCGCAGGGAGGAGTCAGACTGCGGGAAGCCACGGTCAGCGCCGGGGTGCAGAGTCTTCGGGGAGGGTGTCGGGCCGCGGAGGAGCCACGGACAGCGCCGGGGTGCAGAGTCTTCCGGGGAGGGGTCAGCCTGTGAGGGGCCACGTACAGCGCCGAGGACTGGAGCTTTCCGGGCCGGGATGGGTTGTCCCATGTTTGTGATAGAAGGGGTGTAGCGTTAGGTAGTAGGGTTAGGGGTGTTAGCTACTGCCTCCTTTTAGGACGTAGTGGCCGGCACAGTGTAGGGTACTTGTCGTTGCCTCCCTTAGGGACGCAGCGACCAGTTTGGTAGTGGTCCCGGGTTAAAAGAGAAGGGTGAGTCCTGGGGAGAGGTGTGGGTGGTAGCGGTCGTTAAGAGATTAGAGTCCCTTTGGTAAATCCTTGTCCCTAGTAGTTAGTCACCACGTGTGCGGGCTATCGCTGTGTCCCCAGGTCACAGTGATATACCGCAACTGGTGTTTTAGGTTAGGTTAGGGTCTTCCAGGTCTTTATAGTAGAGTAGGGTGAGTCAGCGGGAATTGGGATACTTGTGTGCAGTTGTGGATGTGCGTGAGTGGTGGCGCCATGGAGTGTGTGTGAAATAAAGAAGCGTGCGTGATTGTAAAACTGTGTTAGTGTGCTGTGTTGTCTGACCTAGGGTGTGATAGGCGTGGGTAGGGGTGGTAGGGCCGTCCGGCTTAGCGACCGTGACACTTTGGTGGAGATGCGGGGTACCATAAGGGGTTCTGGGTAGGTGATAGGTAGCTAGGAGGGAGGTAAGGGGGGTGTTGTGTCCGGTGTGTACGTTGTGTGAAATGTAAGTGGGTGGTTGGTGGGAGCGTACCAGTACCCTGGGAGGTGGTACGTAGTGTCCCTGTTCACTTCAGGCAGGTTTCCATTGGCATTGGGCAGGGCACTTGTGTTGGTGTGAATGGGTTGGCGCTACCGAGTGAGTGAGGTATGAATGGTCAATAAACATTGAGTGGTTGTTGGAAGTGTGAGTGATTACACCGTACAGTGTAGGTGAGGTGCCGGAGGGTACCAGGTGTCTTTTGTGTCCCTTACATATGGTATACCCCAGTGAGTAGGTAGAGTGGTACCCGGCCCGTGACTGTGCACACTGTGTGCTCGGATATCCTGTGGGGGTTAAGGGCAGTGTAAGCCCAGGTGACTGTGTGGGGGAAGCACGAGGGTGCGCAGTGTTGTGGCATAAGGTGTGCTGGGAGTGCATATGGACTTGCGGGGTGCAAATGCACTGTGATCGTGTGGGTGCGGCCTACCAGAGACAGTGAGGCCTGTGACTGTGGGTAACTGGTGCGCATGCACAGTGGACAGTGGACACACGGTGTCACGTGGTTCAGTCCGTGACCAGACAGTGCATTGGTAGTATTATATGGGTTGGAGCCCATAGGGGTATATGTATGAGGTACACAAGTGTGGGTGGAGTTATGCTTGGTGCGTGACTCATTGAGAGTATTGTGTACTTGTGCTGAGTTGCTTCAGGGCTAGTGCGTAGTCAGGAACCTCCAGTTGCGCTCAGATCGCATACTGTCCCTTGTTAGCTCTGTGGTGGTAGGGGTACCCTATGTCTAAACACACCCGAGCCCATCCGCAGTACGACCCCGATAGTGTCATGGATCCACAGGCCCCTACGGCAGATACCAAACCTAAGGTTAGTGACCAGGGTGCGGGGGTGGATCAAGAACAGGGGACGGGGGCTTATGCAAAGTTTGCCAAGTTGGGAGCGGCGATGGGTTTAGCTGGGGGAGACCTCGCCAAGTTCGTCACAGACTCAGTCCGTAATGAGGATGAGAAGACGGCGAGAGAAGTAGAATTGGAGCTCCGGATGGAGGAGAAGTGAGGCAGAAGATGAAGGATGAGAGGGAGCTAGAGATGCAGCAGAGGAAGATAGAAGAGGAGAAAGCTGATAGGCAAAGGGAGCTAGGGATGAAGCAGAGGGAGCTAGAAATGAAGCAGAAGAAGATCGAAGAGGAGAAAGTGAGGCAGAAGATGAAGGATGAGAGGGAGCTAGAGATGCAGCAGAGGAAGATAGAAGAGGAGAAAGCTGCTAGACAGAGGGAACTAGAGGTGAAGCAGAAGAAGATCGAAGAGGAGAGGGAAAGGTTAAAGCGGAAGGATGAAGACGAGAAAGCAGCGAGACAGATGGAACTGGAACTGCAGAGGAAGAAGATGGAGGAAGAAAGGGCAATAAGGGAAATAGAAGCTCAAGCACGGCAAGCCGAGTTGGATCTCAAGAGACGAAGGGATGAAGCCGAGTTAGAGGCAAGAGAGCGAGAGCTAATCATACAAGAGAGACAAGCCTTAGATGAAGCAGCGCATAGGAAACGCTTGATTGAGGTGGAGGAAACGAAGCATGTCCACCTTGAGCCGTTAGGAGAGAACGACGACGTGGACGCTTTCATCGCCCAATTTGAGCGTGTAGCCCAGATGTGCAAGTGGAGCAAGACCTCATGGCCCACACGTCTGATGTCTCTACTGAGAGGAAAGGCTAGAGAAGCAGTGATGCGGTTAAGCGCGGATGAGTTAGGCGACTATGATCAGATAAAGGGCGCCCTGTTAAGCCACTTCAGGCTAGATGCTGAGGCCTACCGAGAAAAGTTCAGGAGCATCAAGAAGGACGCTGCTGAGACTTTCGGCCAGATGCTGGGAAGGATGAAGCGGTGGTTTTCCCTCTGGTGTGCGGCAGCGGGCAAGGATGAGAGTGTGGCAGAGGACGTAAAGGATCTGCTGTTCCAGGAACAGTTTTATCAGCTATTGTCTCCAGAGTTCACAACTGAGGTGCGGAAGACATGCCCGAAAACTGTGGAACAACTTGCAACGGAAGCTACTGTTTTGGCAGAGGCCAAAAGACTAGGGAGGAAGGCGAGACAAGACCGAACAGTTAACCAACCCAACCTGGGTAATACACGTGAAACAGCAGGGAGCCAGCCCGCAGGGAGGTCCCAACAAAGTGATGGTGCACTACAGCAGCTGAACAGGAGATCAGAAGGGCCTAGATCGACCATAGTTTGTTTCAACTGCAAGAAGCCAGGCCACATCGCTAGGAAATGCCCTGAGCCCCATTCTGTTGGAGCTGTGCATTGCTGTGACCAGCCCCAAGCTCGAGTAGTCCCTACGTTGTGTCGCCCATGCGCTGAGCAGCGGTACGAGCCTGCGTGCATTGTAGAAGTTAACGGGTCTCCGGCCAATGGATTACGGGACACTGGTGCCGGACACACCGTAGTGGCCAAGTGGTTAGTACCGGCAGATGCGTACACAGGAGAGACAGTCCCAGTAGTGTTGGCTGAATCCAGATGCAGGTCTGTGTTACCTGTGGCGGTAGTAGAGTTGAAGTCACCATTCATCGCAGGGAAGTTGGAGGTTTTGGTCATGAATAGCCCTGTGCAGGAAGTCCTGATCGGAAACTTCGCAAAGAGAGTAAGAGATCCCGGTTGGACACGTGTGCCTGTATACGCAGACCCGGCGTTAGTAGGGGCAGTGCAGACACGCGCGCAGCGAGCCAGGGAGCAGCAAGAACCCGTACCACTGCCCGTCGAGGAATGCATTCTGAACACCTCTACCCAGCAGTTAATTCAGATGCAGGACCAGGATGAAACATTGAGGAAGGCTCGGAGTGCATGTGAAGCGGGGACGCGCTTCCACACCAAGTTTGGAAGAGTCGAGTACGCTCGGAAGTCTGGTGTACTGGTCCGGCGGTTTGAGGGTCCCAAGGACGTAGCGAGTCAGATCTGCGTCCCAGCAGAACTACGGACCACGGTGATGAAGCTAGGCCACGACGTGCCCATGTCTGGACACTTAGGTACCACCCGAACCAAGGAGCGAGTCGGTCGCCATTTCTATTGGCCAGGCATGCATGCTGACATTCGTCGGTACTGCCAGTCATGCTTCCAGTGTCAGCGTACTGTGGACAAGGGAAGAGTGTCAAGAGTTCCCCTTGTAAGGATGCCACTGATGCGCAGGCCCATGCAGATACTGAGGGATCTGTGGTTGCAACCCGAGAGGCAAGAGCTCTGCACAGCTACAGAGTACGTCGTCAACCTAAGGAACAAAATAGCTAAGACGTGCAAGTTGGCAAAGGAGAACTTGGCAACGGCAGCTTGCAGGTACAAGCGGCATTTTGACTTGACGGCGAAACCCAAGAAGATAGCTGTGGGGTCTAGAGTACTAGTGGGAGGATCACAAGGTAGGCACTGCAGCTGCAGCCATTTCAGTTTACGGTGCAGGCAGTGTCTGGAAAGGACAATGTGGCGGCAGACTTCTTGAGTCGCTTGCCGGAGAGAGAGAGAGAGAGAGAGAGAGAGAGAGAGAGAGAGAGAGAGAGAACCTGAGGGTTCCGTTAACCTGTGTCGTGGGAGGTTGTCATTGTCGAAGCTATGCATGTGTTATTATCTTTGGAAGAGAATGACGTAGCAAAGTGTTACTGAGGGTGTGGTATTTGTAGTACGTGTTGCATAGCAGTTGTGTGTAATCAGAGCAGCCTCAGTTATAAAATTCATAAGTGGTGCGTAGTGTAACGGTTGCCTGTAAGTGCCTGCGTTAAGGTCGTGTGAAGCAGCGTTAGACCAGGTTGATTAATGTAACCTGTGATTGTTGATGTATTTAAAAGTTGATGCTGTTGGGATGGAAGTTTTGGAGTGCATCAAAAGTAACAGTAGGACAGAATGAGTGATGGAGAATTGGATTGTCATAGGTTGGGTGTGGCTAAAACGCCGATCGAGTGAGAAGTTGTTGTTTGTTTTAACCTGTAGTTAAAACTTAGGCAGGGGGGTGTGTCACCGATCGGCGGTACTAAACTAGTATGTCCATGTGGTTAGAGTGGTGAGGATTCAAGATATAGAGCGTGCATGTATGCGTGCATGTATGTGTGCTTGTGTGTGTGTGTGTGTGTGTGTGTGTGTGTGTGTGTGTGTGTGTGTGTGTGTGTGCACGCGCGCGCGGAGTAAGACTGGGGTTTAGTTAGCTGGGTTTAAGCTAAGTTCCTCGGGGCTAGGTAGTAAGGTTAGGCTAGGTAGGGGAGCAGGTGAAGTAGGACATACAATATTCTTTCATTCCAGTCTTCACTTATTGAAGGAATGGAATGGAAGCGGGAGGTTGGTTTCGTTCCCGATTGTTACCCTTTTGTTACTTTGGTTCTACACCAGAGAAGGCGGGGCAGGATATCGGCTGTTGTTGTGTTGTCAAGTCTGTGAGTTGTTGTGGTAAATTGTCGTGTTGTTGCACGAGCAACAACTGTTCCGTTGGTCAGGTGTGTCAGCTCTGCGGAGGGATACACTCCTCTGACCAATCGTTGTTGTGTGGTGAGTAGAGTTCGCTTGATTCCGACCAGGGCGGAATGTGTTGGGGTAGCTTCACTTCGGTCCCTGGTGTTCGTCGGAGTGGACGTACTCCTTGTAGGTGCGGCGGCAGCGCCGGTAGTTTTTGAAGAGTGACTTCGAGTCATATAGTTAGTGCCAGGTCCTCGTCGGGTTTGGGTGCCCTTGGCCTGTGCTGAGTCGGTGTCGTCCTTGTTGGCAGCCACTGTCAGCCAGTTGCAGAACTGGTGTGGTTGACCGTCTGTATGTCCAGGTTGGTGATCTGTTAGGTTCGTTGTGTTGTAGTTCGTCGTGTTGTCTTGTATTATGGCGAGTTGTACTGTAGTTGTCTCAGGTTGGGATTAGTTGTATGGTGTTCGTTGCGTATACTGGTTGTCTGGTATGATGTTGTCTTGGTTCCGTGATTGGAATTTGTTGTCAGCCGGTTTGTGTTGTTACCTCTTTTCGGTATATTCTGTAAGTAGTGTACATAGTGGTTCCTGAGTTCGATTGTCATGTGACAGTTTGGCTAGACAATGTGGGTTCGATATAATAACCGTTGATGGGCGGTGATGTAGATATTGTTTGTGGTTTGTCTAGGTTAATTTCCGTGTGTTCAATGAGAAGGTAATACGAGGTTGCTTTTTGTTGAGGATCATAATATGAGTCAGGTGCGGATGTGTCTGCGTGAATCATAAAGGGATTGTGCTCAATTTCAGTCATAAATAATAATAGTTCGTTGAAATTGATTTACGATTCCGTAGTTGACCTGCACAGCATTGGAATCGGTTAACTGTGTAGTAGGGCTAAGGCCAATTTGTGGTCGAGTGGTTTACACTGGGGTACGGTCGTAACCATTCAACTTATATTGGTGTCTTTTCACTTTCGTTACGAGTCAGGGTTCTCGACGCGGGTGTCGTGCGCGTGCGGACTGTATCTGTGACGTTCGCATTTGGTACAGGACAGTGAGTCCATATGGTTAGAAGTTTTGTAAGAAAGTGACAGTCGTCACACGTGCAGGGATGTATGTATTTGTGACAGAACGGGGTTGGAGAAAGATATCTTAGGTTGTGGGGAGGCAAACCAGTTATGAATTTTAGTAAGCAGAGAGAAGGGAAAGGTAAAGTTTAAGGCGAGTAGCTTAGCAGTTGATAAGATAAAAACGGATGATGTGCAGCATGTAATATTGTATGAAGTGTGGTTGTGTTGGCATAACAAGGATTAACCACTGGGTTATCTGACAAGAGATGACATGGGAGTGATGTGCTGGATGGAAATTTTGGCGAACAAATCATGTTTTTGATATATGATGATAATTGACAGGGCAAAGAGGGGTAATAATGTGAAGGATTGTGGCTGCGAGCCGATTCTCTTGTGTGAAAATGCTGGAACTGTGAACCGCTAAAAATTGATAAGTTTTTTTTGTTTTGTTTTTTTTTTCCCTCTGAGAGATGTGTATTACTACTGGTTATTGTGTGGAGACATTTCCTTGTGAAATTGGCCATTTCCTAGATTATTTAGTATGTCCTAAGGGGGCCCGTGGAGTCCGTGTTGGATCGCTTAGATTGGTTTATTTCTCCGAGAATTGGGTGTGATTCATAATTTCATATGTAATAACGTGGATTGGCTCAGGGAGAGTATTGTTTTACCGCTGTTGTAAGGGTTGGCAGGAAATGGGTCTGATAACCCCAAAGTGAGTAATGGGTTGGGGGATGTGTTCGAAATTCAAGGGGTCACTCTCATGCCCGAGTGGGAAGTAGGCAAGGGAGATGGAGAGTTAAAGCTTTACCAAGTAGCCTATGTGCCTTGATGACTCGGGTAGTAGCAACACTACAGTAGTGGCCTACAGTTGTGTCAGCAGGTATCCTGTTCCGTCCTGAGGCTGGGGGCCAGATCACCGCAGTTCTACTGTACTGCCGCGTGCCGGCAGGTGAGCGGCGCTTTCCAGTGCCTGTTGTTTCCCCGGGAGAGGGAGACCACCCAGGCCGTCTGCCTTCTGTGGGGCAGCTCTCCTCTGGCTACCGGTGCTCTTCCGGGAGTTCTCCGGCACTGGTTCCTCGTCCCTGTTTAGGCGTCCTGTGAGAGGGCGCTGTACCAGGCCTTTTTTCACCCTTGGTGTCCGGCGGGGCCTTCAGAGGAGGAGGCGTCCTACGAGCCCCGGACCCGTCGAGAGGGCGTCTGGTGTGTGTACGTTGGGTGTCGTGCCCATCGCAGGGAGGAGTCAGACTGCGGGAAGCCACGGTCAGCGCCGGGGTGCAGAGTCTTCGGGGAGGGTGTCGGGCCGCGGAGGAGCCACGGACAGCGCCGGGGTGCAGAGTCTTCCGGGGAGGGGTCAGCCTGTGAGGGGCCACGTACAGCGCCGAGGACTGGAGCTTTCCGGGCCGGGATGGGTTGTCCCATGTTTGTGATAGAAGGGGTGTAGCGTTAGGTAGTAGGGTTAGGGGTGTTAGCTACTGCCTCCTTTTAGGACGTAGTGGCCGGCACAGTGTAGGGTACTTGTCGTTGCCTCCCTTAGGGACGCAGCGACCAGTTTGGTAGTGGTCCCGGGTTAAAAGAGAAGGGTGAGTCCTGGGGAGAGGTGTGGGTGGTAGCGGTCGTTAAGAGATTAGAGTCCCTTTGGTAAATCCTTGTCCCTAGTAGTTAGTCACCACGTGTGCGGGCTATCGCTGTGTCCCCAGGTCACAGTGATATACCGCAACTGGTGTTTTAGGTTAGGTTAGGGTCTTCCAGGTCTTTATAGTAGAGTAGGGTGAGTCAGCGGGAATTGGGATACTTGTGTGCAGTTGTGGATGTGCGTGAGTGGTGGCGCCATGGAGTGTGTGTGAAATAAAGAAGCGTGCGTGATTGTAAAACTGTGTTAGTGTGCTGTGTTGTCTGACCTAGGGTGTGATAGGCGTGGGTAGGGGTGGTAGGGCCGTCCGGCTTAGCGACCGTGACAGCGATTGTCTGGCTGTTTTAGCATAAGATTGTCAATGTTCTTAAATATTTTTTTGATAATAATATTATAAGCAGATAATTGACGTATTAATTTTGAAAACTCTTTTTTCTTTTGAGCTTCCATTTTAAACTCAAATGTATTTGCCTAAATTAACTAAGCAACTGGAACTGTGTCTGGTGGGATTATCTGCAGTTCTTCCTTCACAAAAGATCTTCGAGGGGCTGGTCGTTTTGTTGTGCCAGTTTCTCGTAAATAATACACGGGCGGATTCATTTTCACAATTTTTTTTATCTCATATGGATCAACACTCCAAACTGGATCTGTTGCCCTGATGCGTGTGTCCCCTTCTGCTTCTCCCGGTAAATAAAGGTACCTTACTTTCAAACCAAATGGTAATAGTTTACTGGATGAGTCTTCAATAGCAACATTTATTCGTTTGGTTTTGATTGCTTGTACTGGTTTTAGCCCTTTAAATTCTTCATTATTCATTGCGCGCAAAACTGAGGGCAGTCTTTTTACCCATTCTGTGTTGCGAGAATTGTCAATCAGCTCTCTGTGATACTGGTAGGAGAAAAGTCTTTCAGATAACTGTTTGTTAAAGTTTTCAACCAAACCCTGTGATCTGTGAACTCCCGGAATGCCTCTTTTAATGGTAACTCTATGTTTTAACAATAATTGATTCACTTGGCCTTTAAATTCTTTTCCGTCATCGACTTGAATCATGCGAGGATAAGTTAAGGGTCCTCGTTGATATATCAGTTGTATAGCAACAGCAACAGCAGAAGCACTCTTTTGTGTTAATGGTTCCGCATCTTTGTATCTTGAAGCTATATCAATGACTGTAAGTGCGTACTTAAATCTTTTTCGTCTAATCGTATCATGGGGTAAATATAGAAGGTCCATTTGATGGGTGTCGTTTGAAGTTATATTCACAAAGTGTGGTCTCTGTAGTTTTTTAGGCGCTGGTAGATAAATTTGCCAAATCGCTTGTTTAGATAACCATTCTTTTGCTGTTTGTTCACTGACTCCCGCTGCTTGGCTTAGCTTTTTAATTGCTGTTATTCCCTTCCAATATCCTTTTGGAGAATAATAGATTTTGTACATTTTTATTCAGCCAATACTTTGTGCAACAAAATACACAGCGGTCATGCCAAAGACAATAAACAATATTTCTTGCATCTTTTGTTTTTCTGATGGTTGATAAAAGTCGCTGAATTTTGGTGGGGGCAATGTTTCAACTTGTTTGCCTGTTACTAGAAAATATTCTTTTATTGCCTGGTCAACATCTTTAAATGTGTAAGCTGCATGTCCCTGTTGTTTAAGTCTGTCGTTAATAAAATCTAACTGCTCCATTCTTTGCTTTTCATAGGTGTCTTGTGCAGCGGCTAGTTGCTCCATAGCTCTGTTATGTCTTTTTCTCTCATCATTATTTTGTAGTTTACTAAACGCGTAATTACTTCCGCTGAAAGCAAGCGCGTTGACCACTGCGCCGCCTATCATCATTACGAGTGAAGCCATTTTTATAAATGTATTTTTTTTTACATATTTATATTTTCTGGAATTATTCCTTGCTTAACTAGAAAATCTTTCATAGCAAATGAAGCTGTAATGACAGCAATCAACTTTGCTGAGTCTTCAAAATCTAGCTTGCCAAGATCTGCTGGTTTTATTCTTAACAAGCTTTTACCAAGCATTGTGTATCCTACACTTAGACCTCCAATAACAGCAGAATAGTATACGAGGTTGGCAACAGTTTTTTCGGTGCTCATTTTTTAAAAATAAAATAATATTTATTATTAATAAAACATGAACTGCGATGATTTACTTCCTGAACTTATGATTACAAATAATCAAGTTGATGACCAAGCTATTATGCGCCAAAAAGAAAGGCTGTATTCTTTGGCAGCATGTGGAAAAACAAAACAGTACCTCGGAAATGAATTCAGCATAGAACAGATTCAACAGATGTCGCCACAAGACATTGTAAAGTATCACAACAGGTATGAAGCGCAACTGGGGTCAAGAATGGTCAAAAGTGTCAGACAAACTGTTCTTAGTTTGTACACTAAACTAGTTAGTAGATTTGCGCCCATTGATTCTGAACAAGATTTTATGTACGATTTAACGCAGGATCCAGTTTTAACAAAGTCATTAGAGTCTCTAGGATGTGATCTATATTACAGATTTGGAACATTATTGTCGCCAGTAATTATGGGGTTAATTACGTTTAATCATATAGATTTTATTTCCCTTAAAAATGACCGAGCAGAAAACGTTGAATCAGGTGGAGAAAGTGACCCGTGAAAAGAATCCTGGACGCGTTGAAGCAGGGAAAAAATTAGCAGAGTGGAACAAAAAAAGAAAATTAGAGTTACAACATATAACTCATAATGAAAAAACACCAGTTGTTTCAGTGCCAGAGCCACAACAAGAACAAGTTGTTTCAAGTCCCGCAACATCATCATGGATTATTTGGATTAAAAGAGTTGGCATTTTTGGCGTCATTGCTGTTGGTGGGGGTGGTTATTACGTTTATAAAACATATAAAGAAAGACAGCAAAAACCAAAGCAGCCCAAAAAATCACAGCCACTAAATACAAAATCTGAACAAAAAAGAATACTAGAACTGCCAACAACAAAATCTCATTTTGATCCATTTGATATGCAGTAATATTTCAAGAACTTAATAAATAATTATAAGTGACTTGAATAAGAACTTGATAACGACTTGATGACGACTTGATGAAAACTTAAATAAGAACTTGATAAGAACTTGATAAGAACTTGATGACGACTTGATAACAACTTAATGACGACTTGAATAAAAACTTGAATAGAACTTGAATAAAAACTTGAATAAGAACTTGTTAAGAACTTGACGATGACTTGAATAAGAACTTGAATAAAAACTTGTTAAGAACTTAAATAAGAACTTGAATAAGAACTTGAATAGAACTTGAATAAAAACTTGAATAAGAACTTGTTAAGAACTTGATGACGATTTTTTTCATAAAACGCAATTAATTGTTACATTCTTTTCCGGGGAGACAACTCCTCTTCACTTCTGAAGGGTTTGCTGCCTTTATGTAGTACTCTACTAATTCTAGGCCACGGCTTACCCAACTGCATAATTGCCGAGTCGAAGCGTCGCACTGTTTGCTGGTTCGTGTCGAGTTACACATAACGGAGTAAGGGCGTCGTTTACTGCAGGCCGTCACGCGGCATTGTATAAATTTAGGCGGCTAAATTCCCCACCGGCGTCGTTTAGTGCAGGCGTTAGCCGTCACGCGGCATTGTATAAATTTAGGCGGCTAAATTCCCCACCCTCAAATAATCTTTTTCCAATTTTATGTATTAAAATCTGCATTTTATATATTTAAATCTAAAAGCATTTAAAACAAATATTTATTAAAAAGTAGTGGCTAAGAAGTAATGTAAGATGCACTTTGTTATTTAGCTTTTGGTGTTGTTTTAACAAAATAAAAAACAACTTTACTCTAGGCAAGTAGACACCATGTAATTGTAAAGCGTTTGTTTGTGTACAGTATATATAAATCTTGAAGATAACAACATTGAGGATATGCCTGCAGTAGTTTTAAATACTTGGTTGTCATGGCATTGAAAAGTCTAAATTTGCCCTCTTCCCTGCCCTCAAGTGATCCTTCCCACTTTCGTATTGGGTCACTGGCGCGGCTATGAACGCCCGTAAACCCAAAATATGGTCACTGGCGCGGCTATGAACGCCCGTAAACCTAAAATGGTCGCCCTGGTGCGGCTATGAGAAGGACCACTAAAATAAGGGTGAAGGGGATTGCCCAAATTAGACAAATAGAAAGCAGGCAAACAAGTATGAGAGGCATATCCTCAAAACTCTTCACATCTGGCCGTGTTATACGTGACCCTCTGGGTCTGACTTGGGGCCCTAGGGCGCCATAGGGTCTCAAGTGAGACCCAGAGGTGATCGGTAATGCGGCCAGATGTGAAGAGTTTTGCAGAAATTGATTTCACATTTGATGAATGTATGCGTGAAAATGATGTTATTGATCAAGAAAAACGAAGGATTAAGCAAAAACTTAAGTCTCAAAAGTTTTCTAAATTAGTATTAAAAACAGATAATCCTACACATTATGTATGTTTGTAAATGTTTTTTTTTTTATAAGAGAACTATAAAATGTGCTTTCTGGGTAATCCGGTGGAGCAGCAGCGAAACCGGCTCCAGCCGGTTGGAGCTGGGCGGAGCCGGATGAGCCAGAAAGCACATTTTATAGTTCTCTTCCCATCACCAACTTTCGGAAGAGAAGGCCAGTTTGGCCGTTGGTATGGATGACACATTACACATAGCATGCACCTTCCCCAAAGATGGAGTATGGCTGCCTTAATGGCGGGATAAAAAACGGTCATACACACAAAACTCCACTGCCTGTCTACACAGGGAGTGTCCGCAGGAGTATCAGCCGGCGTACGCAGAAAGAAAGAAAGAAAATCTTCACCAGCGGCCCTGGTGTTGTGGTTACTATTGTGGGCGTGCGAGATGAGGGGTTGTGGGCTTGAATCCTATCCATCTTATTTGTTGGATTTTTCGGCCCCATACGTCTACTACCCACTGTGGACTCTAATGTGAAGATTGAAACCACACAGTCAAGTTTTTTCTTTGTAAGTGATTCATCTCTGAGAATGTCGCTCACTTCTTTCAGCCAACAGATGGTAAAGTGCCTGGACTGGTTCAAATCAAATCATGTTGCTCGACCACAAAAGCCATGTCAGGGCTGAAACACTATAAAAAGAAAAAGTGAGAGAATGAAAAC